>JAOTQP010000304.1:33621120-33638396 GCA_026413545.1 Cichladusa arquata | reverse complement strand
TTTGGTGCCAGTAAGACAAAGCTCGTTGCCGCGGTGCCCGGCGCTGGCAGAATTCCACGCGATCCCGCCCGGTGCTCTGCTGTGCATCCTTCTCCTGCTCAGGGAAGGCACAATAAACCAGCCAACATTGGCTCTCACACAAAACATGTTAACTTCAGGACATGCCAGGCAGCTTCCCAAGCCGTGTACGCTTTCAAAAGGGCAGATTTATTTTCAAAGGAAACTCCTCTAGCACGTTTCTCTCTGAAGCTGCTTTAAAAGGGTTTGGTGGGGTCTGGGTGGGATTTTTCTGAGGGGAGGGGAGGTCAGAGAGATTTTTTTTGGCCTCCAATCCAGTGAAGAAACCTAAATTTTGCACCTGCATAATGCTAAAGGCAGAGGCTGGATAAAGCTGTAAATTGTTTAACAGCCAATCTGGAGAAGGAGCAGCGCTCAAAAACATAATACCTCTGGAAGGCTGGAGGCAAGATTCATTTAAACAGTTTTCACTGTCATCGATGTCACCAATTTGAAGCTTGTCTTGTTTACCGGATGAAGGTTTCACACTGTGTCAATGTTCTGCCAGGATTCAGCATTAAAATGAGCAGTTAGTACAAGTCAGCCATAAACATGGCAGATCTGTTAGACTGGCAGAAGCCACCGCGAGCTCCCTGGTGCAGCTTTTAAGCACTTGGCATGCTGCTAGCTCAAACTGGAGAGGGGGCTGTGAGCATCATTTGGGCCTGAGTGCAATGCACTTGAAATAATTACTTTAATCAGCAAAAGTTAATTACTTTAAATCATAAATTAATGGCGGAGCATTTGGCAGAGCCTGATGTGTGTGGCGAAGCTGTCAAGCAAAAATCACAGGTGAACCTGCGACCCCGTCTCAATATCACTGGATGAAAGAAAGGAGCTCACCTACTGTGCGTGCCACTTCTGCCACATTAAAAAGAACTCTTTGTAACAGGAGAACAGCCACCTTAAACTGTCACCTATAAAAAAGGGACTATAAACAAGCAGATTGCTGCTAAGCAGGTGCTGCTGGAGGAGTTGGCCCTTGATAATAATAAGATCTTAAAATGGCATCTGCCTTTATTTTATAGCACAATTGGAAAGATGGTTAAAAGTAATAAACCCAGCTGATATGTTTTATGAGTTAGTAGTTAGCAGTGTTGGTGGGGGAGGGATCCAAGATTTGGGGGGGAGATGCTGAAGACTGGGAGCAGCTTGGAGGCGCGTTCAGGCGTCCCCAGCCCCACACTCCTTAGGTTGCATTTCTTATTTCACCTGACAGCCACTTCCAATTTCAGGCAGCACCATGAAGAGCCCAGGGAAGCAATGAAAACCCTTCTGCAAATCCATCCTCTATACCTGCTCCTTAAGGAAGAGCCCACACGTGGCTAAAACAATGAGTTTTATGTCGTTGTTTAGGAAGACAAGGTGTGCATCATTTTAAAAAAACTTTTGGACTATTTACCCATTTAAAAAAAAATTAGAGCAAACAGTTTTAAAATAAACAGCAAGTTTATAATGAACAGCTTCAAAAATTTGTTAATGAAAACGGGAAGATAAGGCAAGGCTATGTAGCCACCACACTGAGCTCTGAGATCATTGAATCAACTCCTGAAATTCAGAAGAGAAGGAGAGCAGAGAATGTTTGGAGAATATTGAGAGGTGAGAAAAACACTGACAGCATTTAGGAAAATAAGATAAAGTTAAATCATACCAAAAAAAAATTGGTTTCTTTTGAGGGGAAGGGAGAATGTTTGGACTTAAGGTCATGAACATATTCATGTCTAGTGCCATCTATGTATTTAATACACACATTCAGTATTGACAGAAATGCTAACACATGCATCAAATATAATTCATTCCCTAAATTAACTTTAATTACAGAATAAGACTTTCCAAAGGAGTGAAAAAGCTCTGGGTACCTCAATACTCTGAATTTTTTCAGGGTGATCCAGCAATCCCAGTTCCATAATGCCAGTGCCTTAAGGGCATCTTGCAGTCTGCTCAGAGTTGTCTGTGACACCTAAGGAGAAAACAAAGGTAAAAAAGTTTTATGGGCTGCATTCAATTCTATGAAGTATTTCCACAAAATACATTAAGATAGAATTTTTTTATTTTTTTTACTTATACCTAAGAAAACCCCTTTATCTCCCATGCAACCTCCTGTCTCATGAAAAGCCACCAGAAGGGAAGGAGGACTTTGCAGAGCATCTCTCAGATGATGTGCTCTGAGTGCAGCCCTGGTGACCTTGGACTAGAGAATTCCCCCAGGGAAAATGTTTCAGACCCTGCAGTGATCCCTCCCTTCACTGACCTTCACCCAGCACTCCCTGGAGAATTCCCAGGGCTTTGGCTTTGGGACACAGGGTGTGGAGCAGGCACCTGAAGCCAGAGGTTGGCACTGCAGATTCACTGGGTGAACTTCACTGTACTTTAAACTACTGAGTTTTTCAACTTCTACTTTGGCATGGAGTGACAAATTCCTACATTTGCATAGGGCTGCTGCTCTGCCTCTTTCTGGGGAACCTCAAAAACACCGAGTCAGATATCCCAAACTGCTTTTTTCCCCCAAACAACCTCCTACTGCAATTTTGTCCCTCTCCAGTGTGGAAGAGGAGCCATCAGGAACTTCTGTTGCCAACAGCACTGTGGAAAACTGTTGATTTAGGCTGTGCTGAGGTTTGCTCTGCAGCTCAATAATTCACAGGTGTCCAAATGAGCTCTGCACTGACAGCATTATTGGTGCCCCTGCTAATCCTACAAAACATACCAAACTATAGAGCAGCATTTTGATTAAATTCCTCAACTTTCCGTGATCCTAGACGCTGTTTTATGCATGACCTTGGATGCACATAACCAGAAATTTTCAATTCACAGAGACCTTCTCTTTGCAAAATATGGTAAGTGCATCAGGAGCGGATGTCTAAGTAGCAGCATCCAAAATTTAATCAAAGATTGCCTTGGACAACTGCAGAAAGTCAGGCTCTCCCTCAGCAAGATAACTTGCCAGAATACTCATTGTAGAGGTTGCCAGAGAGGTGACTGAATACACAGGCTGAAATTACTTCCCTGGGCTTTCCTTCGTTGCATAGAGGTGCTAAAGTTTTTAATATTACTGTTTATTATAGATGCCCTTTTAGTCTGCAGCAGCTCAGGTCAGGTGTGGTGGATCCTGAGGCTGGGACCTCCAGTGGTGCTGAGGAGCAAACACCCCCTTAAACTCCCTGAAAAAAGGGTATCAAAGATTCCCACAGCCCCAGAGCAGGGAGGAAACTGCACAGACAGTGCCCTGGGGAGCCAGGAGTGGGGGCTTGCCCCCAGTCACTGCCAACCAGTACAAGCACCAGCTTTCCCACATAAAATAATGAAGGAAATTTAATTGTTTAACCAACTACAGTTAAGTCATGGCAGCCCAGGTGAACACCCTGAGCTCCAGCCAGCACCTCCCTAAAACCAGCACATCCAGTTTTTCCATCTCTGGGACAATATGGCCTCAAAACACCAAGCTCAGTCTGGAAGGTGTTAGCAAATCCAAGGGAATTTGGATTTCTTTATGAGCTCCTCAACACATAAAACCACTCATGCTCTGCAAGAAGCTGGTCTGCTCATCTGGCACGGAGCTCCCGCAGCTCCAGCGTGCAGAAGCCGTTTGGAACAATAAGCTGGAACGCAACAGTTTGTGCTGCAAAACCTTGGATATCTTCAATATTTACATCTGCTGGCCCCAAATCTCTGCTCTGCACCCTTTTTCCAGGCCCTGCCCCTGTCAGGAGCTGGCACTGATGTGCAGGGCCAGGCAGCTGCCAAAGCAGGCAGCACAGAGAGACCCAGAGCATCAGAGCACACAAACCTTCCAGCCAGCAGGCACCACCAGGAGCAGCAACCTGGAGGGACAGGGAGCATGGAACTGTGCTCTTTCACAGTTATTCAGGGATGTTTCATCCACTTCTTTATTAGTATTCCACCCTAAACACGCATTGAAGCAACTGGATGCTAAGAAAGGATGGACTTAACAGAGCATTCATTTCTTTTTTTAATATTTTTTTCGTCCTCGGCACCCAGGCTGTTTCAAATTAAAGAGAATCCGGCTTCAGGAGTCGGTGCTATTTTAATCATTCCAATGTGTCCAGTACAGGAGATGAACTCAAAAGGTGAATATTAAAAGTAGTTGTGGAATTCAGTCATTTCACGAATGAACACATAATAGCCAAAGGCAAAACCGGAAGGCAACTTCACTTCCAATCAGTGTTTTCATTTTATTGAAACCAGATTGGAATTCCTGGAAAGAAGCCTACATATCACATCTTTAATACTAATTTTCATATACTCCAGTAAAACTGTCAGGGTGAATCAGTTGTTGAAGAAAGCTTCCTGTATAATTTACAGATGTACCTCCCTGTAGCCTGCGATTTCGTCCTGAATCAGAAATGTGGTTTTGATCACTCTCACAGACTTCCTCTCACCTGTGCAGGTTTGCCTCGGCTCTAATTTGATTATTAAAATGGGATGTTTTATGGCAAAGCTGGTGATAAAAGTGAGCCAGCTGCTGTGTACCAGCCAGGCTTCACTCACGTGCTGCTGCACATCCCCACGCACACCTGGCAGAGGAGCTGCAGACACGCAACCCCAAATCCATGGGATGAAACAACACCAGGAAACCAAACCACTCTGCCTGTTTGATGCAAACACCTCCCTGAAAACCATCAAAGAACAGAGAAGTGGCATTTCCAGCAGGAGGATAGCTACAGCCCTTGGCTGGTGGCTGTAAGAGCCTTTCCTCCTAAGCCCCACCACAAACCCAGCGCTGTGTTTTTGAAGCGGGGGCCAGCAGGGCTGGGTGGCCACCAGCCACAGAGGCTGCTCAGTTCTGCACTGATAGCTGCTCTTTTTGTTTCCCCACGAGCTGCCAGGCTGCCAAATCCTCCTGCCAAATCCCTTCCCTGCAAGCTCACAGAAGAAAGGAGGGTGAGAACACTGGGGAGCTCCCCCCTTGTGTTAATTCCCTCAAGTGCTGCATTATTCCCACACTGGGAAGGAGGGATGGGGTCAGCACTGGGATGTGGGGTTGTTGTAGGGCTACTCCAGCTTTTGGAAGTGTCAGCACTTCCATTAAACCTCCATCAATCTGGGGTTTGTAACTCATCTCTGAAAATTTGCTCAGGCTGCAGGAACTTGGCAAACAAGGAGCGTGTTGTGGGTTTTTTGTTGTTATCCCCCCTCAGCTGTTAAAAAATCCATGGTTTGGCTGCTTTTTAAGCATCTTTTGACACATGTATAAAATGTTTATTAGTTTTAGACATTTTTGGGCTTGTAAAACTCAGAATTATCTTCATTATTAAAAAATGAAATTTAAGGAAGCTGGAGGGCATCTCCAGAGAAGTTGACACAAATCCTGATGAGGCCACATGTATAAATAAGAGTTTCCTTGTCTCAGACCTGTCTCCACCCATGTGCTTCACAAAACCAGGGCTCTGCACTGGCACAGGGAAAATTCCTTGGGAAAAGTGAGCTGGTTCCAGCCATGGACAGGAGGTGTTTGTGCAACCACAGCCTGTTCCAAAACTGGGAAAAGAGCCCACTGATCCCCTCCCCATATTCCAGCATCACAGCATCTAGCCACAGGTGATAGAAAAATCTGAGCAGAACATTGAAATCTGGTATTAAATATTGCAGTCTGTACTTAAATAATCTAATTGTGGGGGAGGGAGGAGAAAAAGTGCAGGAAAATAGCTGAGGAACCAGTGGTTAACCAGCCAAATATCACATATGACATGTTCCTTCAGCCAAAACCTCAATTTGGCTTTTTGGGGTGAAGATATACCATGTTCTCACACTGGGAGTGGGGCAGCAGTGCCCTGGCATCCAACCCCCAGCACCTCAAAACAGCAGGATGCTGAACAGCCCTGCCCCAGAATAAACCAGAATATACCAAAACAAACTTCTCTTTGTATTTAAATTTCTGTCAGCACCATCTATGTCAATCCCTGATCCTTTTTGGGTTTTTTTCCAAAATACAGGATGATTTTCTTCTTTTCAGTATGAAAAAAAGTTCATTTAAAAATGTAACAGCACAAGTGGGTTAATGCATGAGCCTCTCACCTCCAGAGATGTGGTTTCAGAGTCTGGTTGGGCTGTCACATCACAGGCTCAGGGCTCCCTGGCACGTCTGGATGCAGCCATTCCATCACTGGCATGAAGGGATGGGTTATCACAGGGCAAGGCTGCAGCACAACACAAGAAACGAGGTTAGGAATTACATAAACTCGGAATTTCTGAATTAGAATCAGCTCTTTTCCACCTAACAGCTAAATCCAGCAGCATCCATGCATTAAAATATATGGAAGTTGGGTAGAGGTGCTGTTTGCTTGACACTCTGATGGGATTGGGATTTAAAAAACACATATTGGGGTCTGTTCAGCCACCAAAGAGTGTAAACACACCCTGAGCTTCAAGGCTGAGCTTAAAAAAAAAAATTGATATCTGATATATTTTAAATATTTATTGTTGATGCTGCATAATTAACTTTGAAAGGTGATGTTTTTAAGGATGCTGAGGCCCGGAGTGGTGCCTACACCTGGAGTTTGGGGTGCTTGGAAGAAACTCTCCGAGCACCAAGGGTGCATCCCTGCACTCCAAGCCAATTACAATATTCCATATATCCCTCTGGAGCCCTTCCCTGCACTGTGGGGTAGAAGTCCCAGTAGGTATCCAGCACTCCCTGTGGAACTGGGGGAAAAAAAAAAGAAGATATTGTTTATTTCTGTTGTGACAGAAGAAAACCAAGAATTTTCACCATCCCCAGATAATTATCAGGCTTGTGTCTCATTGCCTGACTCTGCCTTTTCCCAAACCCAGACTTACAGATTGATCCCAAGGGATTGCTGCCTCTAGAGTCCTCCAGACATTCTTCTAGAATTACTCCTTGAAAAGTCCAACCCAAACCCTAATTTCCCTACTCATGCTTCTAATTAAAATATCCTGATATCTAGCCTGCATTACCCATACACATCCTTATTCTGCATTACTGCCATCCCTCTGAACAGCTTCTCCTCAGGACTTTCAGACCATGAATGGAAAATTTGCCTTCCCAGCACCTCCTTTTTCCAGTGTTGCAGCAACATCAACTTTGAGCAGCTCTCAGAGAATGCATAAAAATTAAAATTAAAATTATAGTACATGAGCAAAAACCCCAGCAAGCCCAAATCCTTCAAAAGGCACAGACCTGGAAATTTCCCTTAAACAAGGAAAAGGGCAAACACTAATTTAACTGTCTGTTAAATGCAGTGGGAAGTATTTTGCTTCCCAAAATTCCCATTGCAATCTGTGAGATTTCTCTGTGTTTGGTCTCTTTTCATACTTTTCCCTCAGCTCCCACTGCAGATCCCATCACTTCCCAACAGCCCTGAGAGGATGGATGGTCCCTCCAACCTCATAGGGCAACTCTTTCCTTTTTGGTTTTGCTGAACTATGTCACAGATCAAAAAATGTCACAACTGCCTTTCAAAATATGAAGATTATTTTTTTAATCTCTGTCTCCCTTAAAATTTACACAAGGTGATATGAAACTTTTAAACTTTTTTCTGTGTGTGACACTGAGTTATCAGTGACCAGCCCACAATTCCCTGGGGAAGGCAGGGACATCTCCAGCACAATCCAAGGACATTGGGTGAGCACAGCCCTAAACACCTTCTGAAGTAACCAGAACAGAAGAAGAAACAAGAATATTTCTGTGTACTAATATGGAAAATACAGAAAACCTCAGAACTTTAACACAAATCTCTAATCCACAAGCATTCACATCAGTGCTTCCTGTAGCATTTTTGTTTCATCAAATCATAAATCCCTCCAAACTCAGGAGGGACCAAAAAACACCTGGAGGAATGAGAATCCAAGATTCCATTTGAGCATCAAAGGTTATAAAAGGGTTAAAAGGATGGATCCTGGGAAGCTTTTTTGTTTTTTTAGTGCTTGGGCATAAAGCAGAGATAAGGCTTGGGATCCCAAAATACAAACTGAGGACTCCCCTTTCCTGGCAGAGCACCAAACCTGCAGATCTGGAACTTCCAGCATCATTTCATCACTGTGGAAACCTGGATTCCACCAGATGAGGCTTCCTGCTGAAATAGTTGTCATTTTCTTGGAGGCTCTGGAAGCAGAACCAAAAGCCTCCTCAGTGTGGACAGGAGGACTGGGGAAGTGGGGGAGGAATAACTCTTGAAAAAAAGAAAAGCATGAAAAGCAAACAGAAATTTCTTAGTTAAAGCCTTGTTCCAAGTCCAGAGTCAGATTTTCTTACCTGAATTTTGGAGAAGCAGCAACTCCCATTCCTTCTGCTTTCCTGGGAGACAGAAAGGACTCTGGTCAAGGAGTGGATGTTGGTGCTGCACTTTTGCCAGGATGTGGCAGGAGTGTCCCCCTGCCCCAGCTCAGTCCCAGCCTTGACTCAGAAGGTGATTCCTCATTCACCAGGGAAGTGTCACTGCAGGACACCACGTGCCTTCCCCAGGGAGTGATGTGGAGGACTCTTCCCAGTAGGAAGTGCTCCATTGGGATGGGGGGATGTGCATGAGCCTGACAGCATCTCCCACTTGCAGGATTCTTTTTTTTAAGGTCTGAGCAGCTTTGGCACCAGCAGTGCCCAGAAATCCCTGTTATACAGGACAGGGAGATGGGAAGGACACACTGCCACCTTCACTGTGCCCTTCAGTGTAAATCACAAACCTCAAGAGCTGCTTCTTCAAATTCCAACTGTTTTTTCTCCCTTCATTTTGATTTCCAGTGCCTCAAACAAACAAGCCTGGGGCTGGCAGTGAGCATTGTGCCTTTTGGAGCAGGATGAGGAAAGCCTTTGTCCTGGCTCTGGAGGGCAGCCAGAGCAGAAGCCTCTGCATGGAAAGACATGTGCCTGGAGAAGGCAATATTTTGTCATATTTTCCCCCTTTTGGTTAGTGTCCAATAGCACATCTTGGGTCATCTGGTGCAGACAATTAAAAAGAAGATCCCACAAACACTGGCAATAGTTGCAGAAGGCTAGAAAGAAAAATAGGAGGGGGGAAAAGAATCAATTTTCCAAAAATAAAACCTCTCTCAAAAAGCATATCCAAACAGCCAGCACTCAGCATTGTGAATAAAATTATCAGACCCAATAAATATTTTATGCTGCCATTCTAATTGCCAAAAAAAAAAAAAAGTTAATTTCTGAAGCAAAGTTTCTATTTTTTTTTCATCTTTATTTTTAAACCCTTAACATAATGACTGAATGCCTAATACGAACTTGATAAATTTTTAAAAGCTCGCTTTGAAAAACAAAAATAATAAAAAATAATTCAAAGCTGAACTTGAGCAGGAGACCACAGGGAAGTGTCTAATCTTTAGTCGGACGCCTGGCACAGCCCCGCTCCGGCCGGTGCCAGCATTGCATTCTGACAGAACAAGTGTTGCATGAGATGTGAAGGATGACTCCGGTCTGCCGAAAAACCCTGGAGCAGGTGTTCCTCATCCTCATTTGCAATGGAGCATGGCCCCTGGCTCAGTGAGCTGGAGCAAATGCGCTGGCAGGCCCCATCATGTACCTGCGTGCTGAGATGCACTAATGATAATGGATGCAGGCCTATTAACCAGCCCATTTGTAATGGCACACAACGCTGATTGCTCGGGGAGTGAGTCAGCGCCTTTCCAAGGGGAGCGGGGCATGCTGGGATCCCATGATCCTCCGAGCAGCCCTTCTGCTCGCCTGGGTCTACAGCTCTGCTAGTCCTTATTTAATGATACACATGGATACATGATCTGCTACATGATTATACACCCAGATAAGGCGCTGTGGGCAGCGGATCCGCGCTGGGTCCACGCGGGTTTGAGCGGATCCCTAGTTGGGCTGGGCTTAATCTGAGAAGAACCAACTCCACAGAAGAGTCAAGGGTCCGACAAGCACGCCTAAGCTTGGGGATTTACAGAAAGCTGCTGCTGATCTTTGAGTGAATGTTTTGGCGCATCTAGGGAAAAAACGTTCTGCTCGGCTTCTACCTTTCATTGCCTGGCTTTGCTTGGGAGGGAAAATCCTCCAAGAATAACCTTTCAAAACACACACACCAGGGCTTAATCGAGGTTTGTGTTGCTCTTAAATAACTCCTCTGATGCGCTTTATACAAACGACTCTTGCTGAAAGCCCGTTCCCCGTTTGTGGAATAATGAGGGAGCTCAGAACGGATGCTCCTGTAAAAAGCACTCGTTAATAAATAGATCACATTACTTGTAGGTACTCGATTCCAGGGCCAGCTTAGTTAAACAGGCCCTGTTGGGCCAGAATATTGCAATCAGCAGAATACACTGTAATTATTATTGTAAACTCAAGGCCTGGATTTGCTGTGTTCTTGGCAAACCCCAATAAGCTGCTTATGCTGCCGGTGCTGCGGCAGCTCTTTTGATTCCTCTGCAAAATCTGCAAAAGGCCTCTTTTGTTACTTTTTTTTTTTTTTTTTTTTTGCAAAATAGGTGGTTTGGTTGCCAATCTGGTCTATCAGGCAAATCTCTCCAATTATTTTCCTTAATAAAATGCCCAGCAGACAACACATTGAAATTTATGAGAAAGATCAGCTCTTACCTGAAGTTGTAACAGCCACTTTGTATAAGTGCAGTTCCCTGTGCAATGCTTCACAATTGAAGCTGTGTAAGCAGAAAAAAAAAGACAATTTGTGCACATAAATTCCTGCATCAAAATTATCTGGCACGTTCTGTTGGCTTTACACTACTCCAATAATGCAAACAACTAGAAATAAAGCTTAAAAGTTGACTTAATTAATTATTTTAGTATCTTTATATCTAAAAGCAATTATATCCCATCAGCCAGATTGGATCTAACATTCCTAATTTTGTTCTGCTTTTCCCTTGGCAAAAGATTTGAGTTTGAATGACTGTTCAGCCAAAAAAAAAAAAAAAAAAACCAGAAACAAAACCCACCTAAAGTAGAAGAGGTATATACATATCACACATCCACAGTGGTCAGCTAAAACCCACCAATAAATGTGCACATAGATATAAGCAAGAGAAAATTATATTATGGGAATATGGGTCTGCTGACCCAGGAAATTTCCTGTCTATAGAGTTCATAAGGAATATGAGAAGAATGAGGGACTTGGTTTTTAAATGCAACATCCCAATATTCCAAATTATCCGTATAAAATCTTGCTGTTCTGATTTTGCCTTTGCTCAACTTGCTGCTTTAAAGACCAAACTTGGCAACCCAATCCCCCACCCCCAAGTCCTCACAACCCCCTTTGCTGGCAGCCATCAAAGGGGCTGGAATTTCTCTATATGTATTGTACAGTATATTTCAAAGGAATTTTTCTGCCATGCACAGTATATCAATACTCAATGTGGGAGTAATTTAACTTCTTAATTTATTGCAGCAGTAACAGCATTTTCAAACTGGTCATAAAATATTCTTGTACTCTTCTAATCTGGGTTTTCAATGTTCTATAATGGGAATTCTATGAATAATATTGGGAAGTGAGAGATATTTTATACGGTATCTCTAAGGGAACAGTGTTATTGCATAAAAGTTAGGTGACATGGGAGAGACTGATAGAGGTGGTGTTTAAAAAAAAATTTACCCTTCAGGATTTGTCACATGAATAATAATGATTTAGTGACATTTTTCCTTCCTAAAAATCAAATCTGCTCCAAGATAGGGTTACAAAAATATGTTCTAATTATGGATGGCTCTGAAGCATAGAGAGCAAACACAGCAAGTATCAGCTATCTAATGGCCATTGCAAACGAGCCAAATACCCTCTCCTGTCCATTTTTGAATATATTCTGATTATTTTTGGTATCTTGCTATTATTAAGGCCCCAGTGAGATCAAGGTCCTGCTGTAGGACATGCCTCAAAAACAACAGGCACCTGCTGGAAGGATCTGCACTCACCACCCACTGCAGAGAGGAGAGAGGAGAGTTGAGAGAGTGGAGAGGGAAGAGAGGAGAGGGGGAGAAGAGAGTGGAGAAGGGAAAGGAGAGAGGGCAAAGAGGAGAGAAAGGATCACTCTCCTCCTCTCCCAGGCAGGGCTGGAGCTGGATTTCCCCAGACCCTAAAGGAGGGTCTGAAACTATCCAGGCACAAAATCTCTCAAATCTCAACCCATGCTGCCATTTATGAAGCAAGATGAAGATGTTTTCTAGCCACAGCATATCAGAGGTGTCTTTCCAGGGAGGGCTGTGTGGATGCTCAAAGGTCCTGGCACCGCGGTGCTGCAGCACTTCCAGCAGTGCTTGGCTTCCCTGGAGGCTGCTTTTTGAATTTCCTTCAAAGGATTTTTGTCCTCTGATACTCCCTAGAGGTCAACAACAGCCTGTCTCACACCTTTTTGATTGGCACACAATTTTGTTTTGGCTGCAAAGAGAACTTTGTCCTTGCCCTAAATCAATGTTCAGCCCCGAGCTTTCCTGCTTTGCAGAGGCAGGGTGGGCAGTGCTCCAGAGGGCTGGGGGCTGGCACTGCCTCCTCTCCCCATCCATACCCACTGCCAGGAGCTCCAGCCTCGGGGCAGCACCCTGGGCTCCATCACCCTGCACCCCCAGACCCCAGTTTTTCCATGAAAGCTTCGTTTCCTTGCATTCCTGGAGCAGCTGGTTTCCCATTATTGTGCTTTCTGTTCTTCAGCACTCCTGGTGAAATTTATTGTTGTAAAACGCCCTGAGCACACTGGCAGGGAAAGACAATTACCCAGCATTTCCAGTCTCAGAGAAGTGTAATTGTGATATATCTGTGTGCTACCTTCCAACACAGTCCTGTGGGCTGGGTCTCATCTTTCCAATTCCACACGTTGTCTTGATGCGCCCTGTCCTGTTATCCTTGCAGCTGGGGGCTCTGTCCAGGCTCCTGCACTTCAAAATAACCTTTCCATAGTCAGACACAAGTCAGGAACTTGGGATTGAGGCACAAAGTGCAACAGAGGAACCACCATCATCAGTATTTCTACTCATTTTAGTAGTACTCAATTCACATCATTTAAATTAGAGCCTTTCCTGAACCTTGTCTTTGGTGTAAAATTAGAGGATTCAGGGGGCTTTTTACTGAAAATGCTTTCCTAAAAAACATCCATTCATTGAACCCAAAGCATGAAAAACTCAACAACACAGTGAACCACTCACTCCCTGCCCAGTTTGCCTATACCATAATTTTTGGCTAGAGACTCAAAATGAGCCAAACCCAGCAATGTCAGGGCAGAGTCACCATCCCAGGGCACATCACTCCCAAAGCCACAGGAGGGGACTGTGTTTTTGGAACCAGCCAGCTGGAGCAGATGGTTCTGTTCAGTCCCTCAGCAGCTTTCCTGGTCTGTACCACAAGCTCTAAAACCAGGGATGAACCAGGAGCTTCTTCTCAGCTTACCCTGATGGTAGAGGAAGCAATTTTTGGGATCTTAGTGAGGCATGGAGCTCAGCAAATGAGAATTTCCAGGGCAGATAATGTGGCCTTCCAAGGCCTCAAAATGTTGGTGCATTAAATGCTGTCCAAAAAAAAAATCATAATTTCGCCCCCTTTTTGGGTTTTCATTTACTGCCATTTGGGCAGGTATTGGGAACTGAAGCACTCAGGGACACACGGCAGTGATGGAGTTGGCAGTGCTGGGGCATCAGTTGGACTCAGTGATTTTAGAGGGTTTCTCCAACCTAAACAATCCTATGGTTCCAGGATTAAACACATTTGCACAAGGATTCTGTGGGATTGGCCATCCTGGACTGGTCCAAAGTCCACCTCAGCTCCCAGAGACCACACCCAGGGAGAGCTGGAAGAGTTGGAGCAGGGAGCAAGTTTCCTACAGCTGTGCTCTCAGTTCCTGGAGATTTGAGTAACAAACTCAAGACAGATAACTTCTGTCCCAGCTCCTAGCCCCAACACTTTTTTGTTCCCTGTCCCCATACAGGAGCCACCTTAGACCCTCCTTATAGCCTCCTTCTATACCTGCAAGTTTAAACATCCTATATATTCTTTCCAAATAATTTTCCCAATATTTCTTCTTATAATTCTGTTTTTTCCCCTTTGACACTGCTACTGATTCTTGACTGCCCATGACTGCCCGTACACAAATGCCCAAGACCAGGCTTGACTATCCCTAAGCTGATCTCTCCATTCCCTATAATCATTAATTATTTTACACAAGAAATGCCAAGCAGCTGGAAGCTTGGGAAGAATCAGTTATGAGCTGACTTGAGAAGGATACAGGATGGATGCAAAGGGCAGGTGGCAGAAATCCCACATATTTTCACCATCACAGAGCTTCACATCAATCCAGTATGTTTTTTGCAAGACCCAAAGCACGCCTGCTGCTTGGTCTGAGACATGAAGGATCTGGTATCTGCTTTTATGTGTGTTAGCCCTGCTGAATTCTCCTAACTGTGAGCACAGCTGGGCTTTAGTTCCCTCTAAAGCTGACCAAAGGCAGCAGGATTTCCAGCACCACATCCATGGCTTTGCTCATGTGAGCACCCAGACTTGTACACGCATGCATATGGAAATTTTTCCAACAAAAATAAAAAAAAAAAGTTTCCAGGTAAAAAGAAGCCTCCGAGGTTACCAATAGTGCAGGTTAATTGACATTTTTTCAGTGTCACTGCTTGTGCCTTCTGGTACAGACAAGGCTGAGAGGAATAATAATTTCCCTGCTCGGATACCCATTTCCAGAGCTGATGGTCAGTGGCAAAACATCTGGAGCTCAGTGAGAGCTCCCTTGAAAAATTAAGAAAACTCTGGAATCTAAGAGTTTCAGCAATATGTTTCAAACAACACTTCAAGCTCAAATAAATTACTTTTCGGACAAAGCAAAACAAAAACACTTTTGCAAGACAAAAACATTTTCCTGGACTGTGTCCAAGCTTTGCATTTGCCAAAATTTGAAGTTACGCCCGAGGGAGAGCAGAGTACCTTTGGCACATCTGCTGAAACGAGGAGAACTGTGTCTCTGGCTGTGGCGAAGCAGGAGGAATGTAGCAACTTAAGCCTGCTTTTTGGGGTCAGGAAGCACAGAAGAAGTGATGAAAAACAGCCCAAAGCAAGAGGAGAGCGATTTAGTTTCTCTTCCATGAGGCCGCCTCAGCAGCTCAAGGGAGGGGGGGGAAAGGAAAAGAGGGGAAAGCTGTAAAAAAAAAAAAAAAAAAAAGAACGAACAAAAACTGAGGGTGGCTTGGCTGCTGCGTTTGGGGTTTGATTTTTTTTCCTCCCTTTCCCATCTGCAGTGGCTTTTGTAGAGATATCACAATCAAGAAGAGAGAAATCGGATCAAAGAGCCTGAGCAGCTTCTCTGGTAGCAGAAAATACCATTGGCACCTCTCCTTAGGTAGAGCTAGGACCACATGATTCCTCGCTATTGTTAAGGCAGGATTTTCCTTGAAGTCCAGCTAATCCATTAAGGGAGCAGCCTGGCAGGGGCAATGGGCCAAGACCCAACGCTCTGAGAGCTCTGCAACAGCTCTGGAAAGCAACTGGAGCAAAGACCAGGGAGGGTTTGGTGTCTTATCCCGCCGCACAAGACAAAGGATTAACGCGCTTATCTGGGAGCAGCCAGTGAGCCCCACGCCGGCGCCGCCGCACAGCCACGTACAGGCATCGCTCAGCGGGCAGCGAGGAGGGGAGAAAAAGAATAAATCAATCAGCAGGGACCCTGGGGAGCTTGGGAGAGGGAGGTTTGGAGGCTCTCCGCCGCGGAGGCTGGGGCGCGGCGAGGGTGGCGAGGGGAGCTGGGCAGGCGAGCGCCAGCGGGGCCCCTGGTTCATGAACCTGTGGCTCTAAAAGCCTGTTTGTGCTCAGCCAGTCTGCTGGAAGCACATCTGCTAATCCCCACTAAAGAGAAAAACGGTGTAGGGAATATGTGGATGTCTTCGCCGCCGTGCTTGGGAAGGCGAGGACCAAGGGCGCGATAATTCTGCTTGGGGGAGGAAACGAGGTGAGCAAGTCCTGGAAGGACTGGGAGAAGCTGGCAGGAAATCACAAGTGTTTTCTGTTCTCAGAACGGGTAGAGAGAGAGAGAGCACCACCCAGAAATGCTCAGCATCATTATTTGTGCCCCTTTCAAGCCTTCCAAGGGGTGCCACAAGCCTGGGCCTCAGTGGCACGGTGGGAAACACTCAGGCACTCTCATGCCTCACCTCGTAGCCCTGACACCAGCACCTGGCACTGGACAAGATGTACTTTGACAGCCTGACAAAAGCCCTTTCCAGGGAGGGTGTGATGGCAACAGCACAGAAGGGAGAGCATTTGCACCCGTTTTCCAGATGCTCTGAGCCAGTGGAAAAAGCCAAGCAAGGGCAGCTCCTGCAGACACCCAGGTGGAGCTGCAAGGACAAAACACACCCTGTCCTGCTCCAGAAACATCATGAGCATAAAATGTTTTTGACAAGTGAATTATCTCCTGTTACATTGGCCCCGGGACTTGAACAATAACCAAAAGACCCTAAAAGGTTCAAATTAATAGCATGGAGGCTGAAGGAGTAAAGTAAAATTTATGGGAAAAAAATTAATGTCTACAGTCTGGGATCACAACGTTTGTTTGTTGTTAAGGGTGGTTTTAAAGAAACTTCCTGACAAGGATTTGGGGCAGGCAGCAGCCATGACCAGAGGGAAAGGGAACAAGCAACACTCATCTCTTCCTCTGCTTGCCTTGATAAATTCACTTAGGAAAGTCAAAGTTGTCAAGAAGTAAAGGAGAATCCCCCAAGTAACAAAAGAAAGAAGTGAAAGGTTTGCTCTTTTTTCACTAGAAATAGCATTTCAAATCTGTGCCAGCCAGGATAGGCCAGAGATCTGTCATAAAATTGGACCCAGGTTGAATAAAGAATAAATAATTTGGACTCACACAAAAAAAACCCACTCCCACCTGAAGAGCTCAGGATCTAAAGTATAAACAAAATACAAAACAATTTCTCACTGTACCTTCAGCTTGTTGCTCCTGAAGTAGAGCCCTTCCTTGCACAGGCCAAAAACATATTTTCATAAAATTCCAAGCTCTGGATTAGCCTGACCCAGATAAGTACCACAAATCCAGGAAATAAAAAAAGAGTTTTCAGGAAAGATGGATTCCTGTACTCATTCCTGTACCAAGCCATACAGGACCAGTGCCATGAGGTGGCAGAAAGACCTCAGCACCATCCATCTTTGGGCAAGTGGCACCAACTTCTCCAGGCTTGTGGATGTGGAGGGAGAGGCCCTTGGCTCAAAGCCTGCTCATCCCTCAGTTTTTCCCTGCTCCAAGGAGGTGACCTTGCTTGCCAACTTCCTAACTACCCCTTA
>JAOTQP010000304.1:33582400-33605771 GCA_026413545.1 Cichladusa arquata | reverse complement strand
ACACCTCCCACTGTCCCAGTGCTCCAGCCCCAATGTCCAGCCTGGCCCTGGGCACTGCCAGGGATCCAGGGGCAGCCACAGCAAATCTGGGCAACCTTGTCCCCAAAAATCCCAAACACCTGGAGCCCTGCTGTGCTTTCTCCCTGCTCTCTCCTGTCTTTTTTCCTCCTCCTCTTCCACCTCCATGAACTGCTGGTGTTGCTCATTAACTCTCCATCTTGATTATATATTGTTTGACATTTTATGTCAGGGCCTGTCTTCACTGGAAGATCATTTTCAGAACTCAGACTGCAAAACCCTCATCCTTACCAACCCTTCTGCTTTTCCCATAAATACATCACAGCTGATGGACACAGCTGCTGTCCCAGCTGCAAATGGATCCCAGCAGTTCT
This sequence comes from Cichladusa arquata, assembly GCA_026413545.1. NCBI lineage: Eukaryota > Metazoa > Chordata > Aves > Passeriformes > Muscicapidae > Cichladusa > Cichladusa arquata. The sequence continues at coordinate 33,605,379 of JAOTQP010000304.1, read as the reverse complement.
ACCAACCTTTTCCCACCAGCAGAGACCCCTGGGATGGCTGGGGTTGGGAGGCACCTTGCAGACCACGCTGGTCCCACCAGGGGCTGGGACAGCTCCTGTCCCTTGTCACCAGCCTGGCACACACCAGCCCTGTGCCCCCCTGGCTGTTTGGGGGTCTGGGAGCTGCTCCCAGCCTGGCCAGTCCCTCCCAGGGCATTGCAGGGATTGCAGAGTGTGCAGATGTGGCACTTGGGGACGTGGATCAGTCGTGGCCTTGCCAATGGCAGGTTTATATTTGGACTTGTTGACCTCATAGTCCTTTTCTAACCTAAATGATTCCGTGAATCTATGATTTTTCTGCATATTCTTCTGTATTTTTTTCCTCACTTTCTCACTCTGCTGTAACATACACTCACCTCACATGAAGCCTCTGCTGCTTTGGCTTCCCTCAGATATTTCTTGCAGACCCCCCTCATTTGTCACTGAGCCAACCCAACACCTGCTTTGCTGTTTGCATCCATCAACAAGAATCAACTTTTTCACCTTTTGCTAGTTTTCCTACCATCACCACACTTCATTATTTCTAAACCAGCCATTGGCTGCACGTCCAATTTACTAAACAATGCATATGGCATTCATGTCCATGCTGGCCATGCACTACACATTACCTTTTAATAGCTCTTTATACCCACATATTTTACTAACTCCTACAAAAAGTAAAACTTCCTCATTTTTAAGGGTTGGTGTGACCCCAGAGAGAATTTCAGGCACTAATGAGCACTGATAAACCCTACTTCAAACCCAAACCACAAAATTTGGCTGACAAAACATACATAGAAATTAAAAAACAAGTTACTTGGTTTCTAAAGGGTTCACACCAGTGGCAGCAGAGCTCTGCTTTGCTGCCTGGGTTTGTGCTGCTGGTGGAGTGCTGGTGACTGGCCCTGAAGGCTGTAACTGGGGCAGATCCCCAGTGTCAAATCAGTTCTAGTTATTTCTGAATTGTCATTAATCTTTTTCCTTTCCTCATTTACTAATGGGCCTAGTTTCTCTCAGCTGCTTCTCTTTAGCATACAAACAATGAGAGGCAAGGGACACCCTTAAGGTGGCAGAGACAAGCATTTAGAATTAAAGGTGCTGTAATAAAGGTAACCCCTGCAAGCTTTGCTTGGGCTCCCTCAGCATATCCATGAGGATATTGGGTTGTGTTCCATAATCAGAAACAGGATTTTCCCCCCACACACAGTCCCCACCTCATTCAGCTCTGTTCTGTATTTTCCCCTCATTGTTCAGTGTGTGGTCCTCATGCTTTGCTTGCTGAGTGTTATTCAAGTCTTGCCTCAAAAAACCTCCACCCAAATTTCTCCCTGAGCCATGTCCCAGAGCTGCTCACCACTGTGGGTCTGCAGCAGTGTCCTTGTCACAGGAATGCCCCAGCTTTAGGAGAGGGAGATGGAACCACTGAGGAGCCAGGAGCTCAGCAGGGAATTCTCTCTGGAGGTGCTGCACAGGAGGAGTCGAGGGTCTGACTTCTCAGACTGCGTGTATGGACATTAAATCTAATGGAATTATGCACAGTGTACATACATTTTGTACATAAATGGGATTTTTCTCTGCCCAAACCCCAGCTATTGTTGACCTCAGCTGTAGCAACGTGCACAAATCCTGGTGTGGGGTAAAGCCAGGCCCTGAAGTGAGTCCTGCAGAATTAATCACCAGCTCTGCAAGGCTGTGAGCAGAGCTGGCCAGAGGCACTGGCTGAGGGGCAGGGGAGGTGGCTGCAGACATTGCTGATTCCTGTGGTCTTTTGCTTTCCAGCTCCTCACTTTCCCTTTTCACAACTTTTGGCAATTATCAACAAGTTTTGAGAGGGATGATTACAAAGAATCTATAATTAGTCATTCATTTCATTTCTAAGAGGAACAGGCTCCTGACTTACCCTTTTCACAACTCCTAGCACTATCAACAAGTTTTGAGAGGGTGATTACAAAGAATCTGTAATTAATCATTAATTTCATTTCTACGAAGAACAGGCTCGTAAAGAAAATTTTAGCTCCATAATCACAAAATATACAAGTGTGTGAAATAAAGCACTCCATGGAACTTTCTGCATCCTTAAGAAACCCCTAGGAAAGATTTTCCTGTGCCCATGGGATACCCACAGCTTGGAAACATTTAAATGCACTGCAGAGGCATTCTCAAAGTTAGCTGTGGGCTCCTAATAAAGAAAAGATCCCTAAATTCTACCAGGTATTTCTTTGTTCATGGCAGGGGAGTGATAAGGCTGGGGAACCTCATATCCTGTCTGGAAGGTGGAGTGGGAGAGCCCAGTGGGAGCACATTCCTCTGCTCTGGCTCCCAGGGAAACTCTCCCAGCTAATTAATGAGTTCCTCCCTCCTTCAGGGTGTTCTGGAGGTGCTCTGACACCTTGTTCTTTGCTGTGAGTGCTCAGGAAGAGCAGGAAAGGCGACACAAGGGGTGCCAGACATCCTTCAAGGAAGGATCAATGCTGGAAAACAGTTCTTTTCACAACGTTGGAAAAGAAGATGGAGAGAAATTTGGGATGAGAACAACAAAAAAAAAAAAGCAGAGGGGAGATGAGAAGAAGCAGAAGGGAGAGACAGCAAAGTTCTAATGAATGAAAAGACCAAAAACTGCACAGAAAGAGAAAAAAACTCCAATAAATGGTGAATTGGAGTGGTTCCCACCCAAAAGGTCCTGGGCCATCTCTTCTCCCCCCCTGCTCAGTGCCCTCTCCAAGGAGGTGACACCAATGTCACACAGTGCCAGCAGCCAGGGAGGAGAACCAAACAGAGCTGCAGAGGGTCTCAGGCACAGGGAGCTAACCAGGAAACCATGAACTCTAAAATAGACAGGGAAAAAAAATAAATGCAAGGAAGTTGCTGAAGTTATTAAAAGATAAGATTTATGGGCAAGTTCATTTCAGTTGGTTGGCTCTCCAATCAACTACTGTTGCTAATTGGATTAGTTGCCAAAATAAGCTAAGAATAGAACCTTCTCTTTCCTTATTGTTAAAGCTTTCCAGGGAAAAAGTCCTTGAGGACAAAAATTAAATCTTTATTTCTAGCAGCATCAAATTGCCCTCTGTAAAAAGGAAGAGCTTTAACACTTGGCTGTTCCTCCTCTCCTGCAATCCCCCAGTGCCAGCAGAGGGAACATTCCTGTTCCTCTCCAGATCAAGTGGTTTGTGGCAGATGCTGAGTGTTGTTCCTCTTGATTTTGTCACTCTTTCTTGTCCTTTCTCGAGGAATTTCCTTGCTGCATTTTCCACAGCTGACTTAGGGCTCTCTGGGAACGTAAATACTTCTGACAGAATGGAACAAGCCTAGAGAAAGCCTTAGGTAATTTCAGAGTGCCCCTTAACACGGAGAGCCCTCAGCATCCATCCCCCAACCACGGATATTTTCCCCTGAAGCCAGCACAACTCTTTCCAAAACACCTTTCTGAGAAAGGAATCTGGTGCTCTTTCCATGCTGGATCAAACTGCAGGCACATAATAATCTGGAAATAAGTAATGTGTGTAAAACAGGATTGTGTGCTCTGTGGTAGATCCTTCTGCCCTGGATAAAGAGCAGATCCACTGGGATTATTATCAACATGAATTCTGATATTTATTTTTGTAATTTTTAATTATTATTTTTGTATTAATACATTAATTCAACCTGTAGTAAGTATTCAGACACTACTCTTTGTTGTAGCCCATGTGATATGAACTTTTATATATGGAAATCAGTGCAGACCTTATTTTGCAACTGAAATAAGCAGATTATGCCTCTCCTTTGGAAACAGGCTGGAAAAGCTGGGGGGGCTCACCTGGAAAAGGCTCCAGGGAGAGCTGAGAGCCCCTGCCAGATCCTCACGGGGCTCCAGAGAGGGACTGGGGACAAGGGAGGGAGGGACAGGACACAGGGAATGGCTTCAAACTGAAAGTGGTAGATGCAGATGGCATTTTGGGCAGGAATTGTTCCCTGGGAGGGGCTGGGATGGAATTCCCAGATTTGCTGTGGCTGCCCCTGGATCCCTGGCAGTGCCCAAGGCCAGGTTCAACACTGGGGCTGGAGCACCTGGGACAGTGGGAGGTGTCCCTGCCCATGGCACTGAATGGGATTTAAAGTCCCTTCCCACCCAAACCATTCTGGAATTCTGTGAAATGTCTGCAGGCACCTCCTTTCTGACCTGGCTGTGCTTTAACCCCCTCCCAGGATGCTCTGAAGGAAACAGCTCTGCACAGGTGACAGCAGTCACAGGTGCCTTTGGGTGTGCCCCTGGAGGTTGTGACCGAGGTTCCCAGCTCCCAAAGCCTTCCCAGCACTAAAGCCACATCCCACTAAATCTTGGAGTGCTCCACTAAAACCACAGGAGTCAGAACATCTCAGGGAGATGATCAGAGAAAGCAGGCAAAGAGGTAGATTACACCTTTGCTCATTAAAGAAAGAAAATTTCTGTAAACCTGCACAAGCTAAAAGTATTTTCTTTCCCTTGGCAGCTTTTTTTTTTGAAAAAACAAAAACAAAACAAAAAAAAACCATCTTGCACACCTCAAAAGCAGACAAATAAACAAACATCTGAGTCACCTTGGGTTTTGGGGTGGTGGTTGTTTTTCCCTTTGCCTACTGCTCGCAGCATCACAATTTTCTCCGAGCATGAAAATAAAAATAATATTTTACATTAAGAAAGGAGACAACTTCAGATTTGACAAAGCTCTTTTTCTTAGTATCGACAAGCAATCATCATCCATCTTACAAATGGGAACTTGCCTCAGAGCACATCCACACCATCACTGGATTTTCAGTCCTTGGAGGACTGGGATAACAAACGAATCTTCACTGGCTTCAATGATTTCAAAGCTAATCAGAAGATAAAAAGGCTGGCAGGACAGCTGACAATACATTACAAGCAACAACAGATCTGTGCAGGACATTTATGTATTTAAATTCCAGGCGTGGGGAAGCTTGGACACATTGCTGGAATACTGGGTGAGACAAAGCAGAGCACAGGGATTGGGGTCCCTGCACCCCACAGGGCTGTGCCGGGGTGGGACCCACACTCTCCACAATGCCAACACTCCCAGGTGCCCAGAGGTAACCCCCTCCTCACTGGTTTGTGCAGGAAGGCAAAACAAAAAGGAGATGGCAAATCCCAGCCACCCCATCCAAAAAACTTCCAGGATTCCCTGGGAGAAGGGAAGAATCTCAGGATTGACACATTACATGGCACACCAGAAGAATAAAACACAGCCCTTCCCATGGGCTGAGTAACCAAAGGGGGAAAACTTAAATACAGTTAAAATTTGGGTAATGTATCAAAAACTTCCCTGATTTTCCATGGTATCTTCCTGGTCTAGACCTTGCTTCCAGGGATTCTTTTTCTGTGCCATCACCTGAAGCCCCTGCTTGTTCTTTCCATGGGGTGTGAATATTTTGAACAAGGACAGAGGTTAAAATCCTGATTCTTAAATCAAGCAGAGCTTCCTGCTTGTCACAGAGGCCTCAAATTTCCCTGCATTAAGGTCAGCAGCCAAATTCCCATAAAAGAGGCTCTGCAGAGGGAAAATGTGCTGGATCCCGATCACCCTGACACTGTTTGTATTTGGGATTCACTACTTTGTGTCCAAAAAGACCAATTTGGGTGTTTTTAACAGAGCAAGATTAGTGCAGTAACACCTGTTCAGAATCTGATGTTCTTTCCTATGCCTTCATAACCATGAGTAGAAATCATGGAATAGTCAAGGCTGGAAAACACTGGAGGTCATCTAACCCAAGCCAGTCACCAATGCTGATGGAAAATATAAATGCTCCTTCAATATTTACTGGGAAAACTCTTAAATCTATGCACAGCTCCCTCTTCCAAGGAGTTTGCTCTTCAGAGCAAATGCTTGCACCTGTCTGACCTGAAATAGGAGCAGCTCTAGAGATCCCAGGGATCCAGGGGAGTTCCCCAAGCCTCCACCCAAAGGAGGCTCTGCAGGAGGAGCAGCCTGGATCCCCCAGGGCCACGAGAATCCTTGGAAGGGGAGCCCAGGGACAGGAGGCTGGGGCATGAGTTGGCCTTTGATGAGAGAACAGCTCCCAGTAAGAGCTACAAGAACCTCCTGCCTCTGGAAAAATGTTAAAACTCAGCAAGAACTTCCCATTGTTCCCCTTTGCCTGCTGGCTCTGCAGTTCAAAGCAGTGTCTCAAAGAGAGGAATAAATTTAGATTTTGGTGACTGATCCCAAGTTTCCCAAAAGCTTCTGGTAGGAGAGGGATCACTGAGAGCAGCTGTCATTGGTCCAGCATTTGGATTATCTGCAGATTCCCTGTTCATTGATGCAGAGAAACCTCTGCAGTTTGCTCAGTGGTGGAATTTTGGTGGGAGCCCAGAATTCCTGGTGATCCTTTCTGAGCCCAGAGCTCTCCCATCACATCCACTCCACAGAGCTCCTCTGCCCTGACTAAATCCCAGCTCCTGAGAAGAAAATAAACACCAGCCCTTTATCACCCAGGGTTCCCCTCACACACATTGGTGCCGAGGACCTGCCAAAAAAACATCTGGAAAAGCACCAGGATTGCAAGGGAAAGGGGCTGATGGGCTGAGGACCTGCCAAAAAAATATCAGGAAAAGCCCCAGGACTGCAAGAAAAAGGGGCTGATGGGCTGAGGGAAGCAGCTCTATCCCCCCACACAACAGCTGCACTAATTTATTACATTTTAGTCTTCGGTCAACTTTGAGACAACAACTGAAGAGTGAGTTTCCATTACAACATCCATCATTGTATCAACCTTATTTTTTGTGATATTTTGTAAATTACAATAAATTTGCTTTCTTCTGAATATTCAGATGCTTCAAAAGGTACCCAAAGGATGCAATTAGACCCTAGGGAAATATGCTATTATGTGCACATATCATGTTTTGCATAGGCTTTCCAGCATCTACATAATTTATGTTTTTCTGCATAATTTCCCCCTTTTTATGTTTCCTATGTGTTTGTGAGATAATGCAGGAGTCAGTCCTCTCCCACCAAAAACACAGAGAGAACTCAAGTCTGCATTCTGACTTCACCCAATCTGCTTCACTTCCCACAAAACCCTTGGAGAAACCCCTGGAGAAATCCTTTCATGTGCACCAAACATCAATGCCCCAGGAAAAACCCAGAAGGTCGAGGCAGCTCTCTGAAAGGAACCAGAACCTTGTCCACTCCCATATTCATCTGGGCATTCTGAGGGGCCTCTGATGGATCATGTTGGGATGGGGGAAGCTTTTAAACTCGTTCTAATCCTCGCCTGGCGGTTGAGCAGCGTGGAAAATCATTTTCCCCCCAAACTTTCAAGTGGCTTTTTAGCTTTCTGCGCCAGTCGCTGGCGTCCGGGCTGGCTTTTAATTAAAAATAAAATAGGGAGAACAATAAAATAAAATAAAAATAAAATAAAAAAAGAAGAAAGAGGATAGTTTTCTAGTTTTCAGGCAGGATGCAGGAAAAGGTGATGCCTACTTTTTCCTTTTTAGCTCTGTTGGCTGGAATTTCTAATTTGATGATTTAAAATTTATTTTTAAGAAATTGAAAAGAGAAATAAAAGTGGTGGTGGGGGGGAAATGACTTCATGCAGGTGATCCCCAGCCACAAGCTGAGCCTCCACTAAAGTGGGGATATTCCTATTTAATGTGCATATTCCTCATTTTTAGGATGTGATAAACAACTCATGGGCTGGAAATTGATATTTAATGTCTTTGGTTGGATTTTTTGTGCTCTCTCTCAGGTACCACCCAGGGATTTCTCTACCCCAAGAGGTCAGGGACAAGAAATAGGGAATTTTCTTGCACCCCCAAACCCCATCCTCACTGCACCCCTCAGCCACAGTGGCTGCTCCACATGCCCCAGGTGCTGGACCTGTGGAGAGCCTTAGAAAACTTCCTTAAAGGTCAATAAATACACTGAATAATAATAACAATAACAGTAATAATAATAATAATAATAATAATAATAATATCTTCTCATCTTTGCTCTCATATATTCAAATGTTCAGGAGATTGAGCCCTTCAGCCTTAAAAATAAAAATCATGACAGACAAATGCATAATTCACCAATTCTCCTCCTCCAAAAAAAAAATCTGGCCTAATACAATAACCACTCCCAAGCATGGTCCCTGCAAGTGAAATTGGGAGGAAAAAAACCACATTTCCCTTTGTACCTTCCCCAGAATATTTTGGGCTAATCCACTTATTTAAAACTCACTCCTGAGTCTGTGTAAAATCAGTCATGGAGCAGCAAGGAGACATTATAAGAATGTTTTCTTCTCCACAAACCATGACAGCCTTCAAATTGCCAACAAAAAACACCCCCCAAAAAAGTCTCCTGTGAATAAAAGAAAATATTTCTGTTGTGAAACCTGCAGCGTGAAGCAGCAGGAATAAAATAATCTGGTAAAATTTAAAGAATAAGATTCTTTGTAGAAGACATAAGAGAACACCTGCTGCTTCCCTTATTTTTTATTTATTCTAATTAATAAGTTCAAACTAAGCAGTATGCAGATGTGTAAAAACAAACAGCCCCCCAAAAATTAAAAAAAATGAACACTTGCCATTAAAAAAGTTCATTTGAAGCCAAGTAAGATTAATGAATCAGAACAGAATCTGCTTGCCATGACATATGTTTTAAAATCATTTGTGTAATTTGAGATAACGAAGAGCAAGGATTCTCTCCCAGGGCCACCACCCCCATGAGCATGAGAGAGATGATCACAGTCACTTGCTGCTATAAAACTTATTCCTACATTTAAAAACACAAAAGAGCAGACAAATGCCTTTTAGGGAAGATTTCTGTGTGCTCCAGCACCTCTTTCTTCAGGAATAAAACCAGTGGAGCTCCCTCATCCTCTCCCTCTTTTCTATTTATTTATGAACAAGCTCAGGGTCTCACACCTCCCACAAAACCCTCATTGACTCCATATATCCACCCTGTATTGATAATAAAATTCCCAAGGAGCTGAAGGGCTTGGAAAAAGCTGGAGGTTTAGCCAGGGCAAAAGGCAATAAAAGGAATTATTTTATTCTAATGACACACAGTAGGTCAAGTCTGGGTTTGGGGTGGTGAGGGAAGTGAAATAATAAAAACAAATAAAAATAAAAGAAACTTATTCAGGAAGAAAGTCACAGGTAGAGAGGACAGTGATGGGGGAAGCAGGGTTTGGGGTTGGGCTCATGGTGTGTCCTCAGTCCCTGCCCTCAGACCTTCCCAGGAGCACAGGGGAGCAGTTTAAGATTATTTTACTCACACCAAGATCACCCTGATCCAGCCATGCTGGGGCCTCAGCAGAGCAGGGAGCTGCTTGTGCTGAAATTGTTTGGCCTCACCTTTGTACCTCTAAGAGGGGGAGCCCCCTCTCATTGCTCTAATATTGCTTCAATTTGGAATTCTTTCCTAAATCAAGTGGCTCAGGAATCACCAGAGGTTGGGAAAGACCTGCCAGGTCGAGTCCAAGGACCTTGCAGCCCTTCCTCCAAAGGTCCAACTCTTCTGTTTCCCTGTGGAACTGGAGAATCAAACAAATCCGTGGGGATAAATCCCACCTTTCCCTCCGTGGGCAGGACAGAGGAGCTGCTCAGGGAGCCCCCAGGACATTCCCAGCACCCTGAGCCAGTGGGTGCTCCAGGCTGGGAGAATCCCTGCTCACCCACAGCCCCAGGGCAAACCTGGGACAGCCCCAGCTGCCCCTGCAGGGGCATAAATTAGAATTAATCTCTCAAAATGGATTTATAGGTGAAAACCATGCCAGAGAAGCTGCAAAGGATGAACTTCCTTCCACCTCTGCCCTTCCCAAAGCACTTCACTTCTGCTGCTCCTACTGCAGCATCAGCATCTAAACCAGAGCTCACCTAAATCATGGTCATGCGAGAAATAAAAATCCCTTGCAAATCTCTTTACACAAAGGAAAACTAATTTCAAACCAAATTCTTTTGAGCAGCAGCCACCATCAAGATTATTGGGTGTAAAATCCCCGTGGGGGAAAGAAAATAGAAATAAATAAAAATCAACAAAGAGAAAACAAAATACAGCTGAGTCCTTCAAACTTTCTGGTGCTGCTTGGGCACCTCAGATACATCAAAACTGGCTTTTTCTCATGAAAAACCCACTTCAATAAACTGTAAGTTTGCAGTCCAGAAGTGTTTGTCACAAAACTCCCAGGCCAAAATAGCTAAAGCACTAAGAAACAGTAGCCAAGGAGAGATTTTCTTCCTCTCTAAATTTTGTTGGCACCTCCAGGTCACCAGGATTTACAATCCAGGGAGGAACAGCCATCCATGTTCTATTTTTTTTTATTTTTATGGAGTGTACACAGAGATGTGCTCCCTGCTTTCAGAGGGGTGGGGGAGAGATCCCAGGCAGCTCTGACCTCTGCTATTTACACAGACCTTTCCTGGCAGGGCCTGGGCTCCCAGGAACAGCCAAGAGATTATTTTCTCACTCAACTTTTTTATTTATAGTATTGTAAAAATAAACGTGACATATTTAGGGGATCTGTCATATTTCATAAAAGCTCCACCAAGGCACATTTTGGACTTTTTTTGTTTTGAAAGTTTGTTCTTTTTAAAGCATAATTTCCTGACTGGTTTTCTATTTTCTAGGATCAAAAATTTATCTCAATGCCCAGTTTTTGTACCCCTTTAGTGACCATCTCAAAAAAGCAAATAAGCAGAGACCTCATGGATCTTACTGGACCAAGAAAAATAATTAAATTCCATTTTATAGTAAAAAGGATCATCCTGAAAGTTAAACCTGGCTCTAAAGGATCTGGGCAAGTGCACGTTTTTTCAGCAGGTTCCTACACACTGTCCCCATCCTAAGCATAAAATTAAAAAGGAAAATGTAAAACCTGGTTTTTAATCCAACTGAGCTGCAATGAGTGCCTCTGCTTGGTAAAGATAAAAATCTGATCCAGGCTGAAGGGATCCAGCAGCTCTTTGAGTGCAAATTCCTTTTCATTTTGGTGGGTGCTGAAGAGCATCAGCTCTGAGGAGGAGCAGGTGGGATGCAGACTTGGGAATGGGATTTCTGGGCACCACCAGGGTAAAGTCCCCACAAAATGACAGCACTGGGCTGGGTTAGGACCATCCTTCATCCCCACCAGAACCTCTGAACTAATGGCACATAAAAAGATGTTATTTTTAAAATATTCATGTACAAGTGCCATAAACCCAGGAGTGTAAATGTCTGCTCCACTCCCATCCTGCCCTTGTGGCTCTGCTCTGCCTTTAAAAGTGCCCAGTGCTGATATTTTCCCTTTTCCCTGGAAATAAGGGTGGTTTATCAGCTGCTTGTGTGGTGCTGGCACAAACCAGGGCACAGGGGTTTCTGCAGGGCTAAAACCCTGCTCAGGCCTGCCTAAGCCAGGTCTAAAATCATCAGTGTGGAGCCACTGAGGAGACACTCAGTGTGTGAGAACCACCCCAAATCAGCCAGGCAGCACTGGCACATCCCACAGACACACCTGGAACTGTGCTTTAAACAATAAATCCATTTATTGCCTTCCCTGCTTTTCCAAAGTTAACCTGGAAAATGTGTCAGCACAGCTCTCTCTTCTCACTGGCTTTGACCAAATTTGCTCAGTTTCCACCAAAATGTTTCCCTCTTGGCTTTTCCCACAAAACTCAAGCTGGGATGGGCCTTGTTTGGATCTTTCAAAGATGCTCCTTGTGTGTTGCCAACACCCAGGGCTTCATTTTGGGATAGAAAATTGCAAAGTCAGACATCTCCTGACTCAGTAAATTCTCATTTACACACGTGGGGTCATCTGTTTTTAATGTTCATGGTCCTGAAATTGGGAGCACAGGACTCCACAATGCCCATTGCTGTGCTCAAAAAGCCTGCACAAAGTTACCCACACCTCCTCACTGACATTCAAAAAAAAAAATCCCTAACCAGAGCCAGTTGTAATAAAGCAGCGTGTAGAGAAGGGGGGGAGGGGAAGTAGAATATTATAATTGATTATTTAGTGCAATAAAAAGGGAGGAAAATTAGCACAGGTGGTGATGGCAGATGCAACAGCCCAGGAAACTTGGCAAAATATGGATTATATTTGATTTACTGATATGGATACTTCTGTGGTGAGGGTCCAACTTCTTCTAAACCCATCCAACAGCAAGGAGTGACATAGAACAACATCAAACTGAAGTTACAGAATTTTCTCCCTTTCTTTTTTAAATACCCCAATCAATACCAGCTGCTGTGAGGTTTTAGCTGCCTGAGCAAGGCAAGAAAATTCCTTCACTAAAACAAGGACAGCACTTAAATGTTCCTAAACTGCTCATCATTGTCAGGTCTCAGAATGGATGTGTGACCACAGGAACGACTCCACCATGCAGAATTTACCATGGCACGGGGCCAAAGCTACTGGGTTTCCAGGCAGTGAATTAAATGATATTATTATGGTTAATTAATGATGCTAATTGATTTTTTTTTTTTTTTAAATTTCCTGTTCTGCAATGTTTTAAGATTTTTGTTGGGTGGAGTTTTGGGGAGGTGCTGGTGAGAAACCTCACCTGGGGACAGAGATTTCACCCTGATGCTTCAGGAATCCTCTCCCTGTCCCAGCCCTGGCAGTGCCCAGGGCCAGGGACAGTGGGAGGTGTCCCTGCCATGGCAGGGGTGGCACTGGATGGGATTTAAGATCCCTTTCCACCCAAAACATTCTGAGATTCTTTGATCTTCTGCACCTGTTGATGAAATCCTTGCCCATTGTGTTGCACATTTAAAAACCCCTATCAATATAAACTGAGGCTGTTGGTTAATCCTTCATGTGGTGTTTTATAAGACAAAACAATGACAAAAATTTCTTTCTGTGCCAAACCTTTTCAAGGCCAGTTTGTCCAGAAAAATTAACATATCCTACACTTTTTATACATCTGAGAGTGAAGACCAAACAATGACAAAGGGTTTATGTTTGGAATCATGCACATCACTGGTGCATCCATTATTTTTTTAGGAAGTTTTCCTGCTCTGCAGACAGGGGAAGGTCTGGGAAGCAGTGAAGGGGACCTGAGCACGGGCTGAGCTCTGAAAAGAAATTACTCAAAGACCCCCAAGTTGTGCTCAGCCACTTCACCTGTCTTTGCCTCTCTTAAGAGCAAACAAATTGTTCTTCACAGAGCTCCAGCCTCACCCCTGACCTCCTGAAGGATCACAGAAGAAATATGCCACTGGTACCCAGCAGAACTCCCAGAGGTTTATCTGTAGGAGGTTCAGCATTTTATTTTACCTCTCTGAAATATAGACCAAATATGAGCCCTCACCACATACAAATCTTCTACAAATCTCCCTTTGTTCCAAGCCTTTAGGAAAAAAAAAAAACACCCTGAAAATTTAATACAATAAATCTCCAGGGAGAAAGGGGAGGTGGAATGGCCCAAAACCAACAGAGAAAGGTAATTCCAGGCCACAATTCCAGAGCTGTGTTCATCCACAAAGAGCTGCCTACATGGAGAAGGAGCAGACAGGGTGGGCTAATCAGCCTCACCCTATAAAATAAATAAAATAAAACCCCCCCATTGGCCTGGACATGAGAAAACCTCCATCTCCCATCACAAAGACTAGAAATAAACTGCAATAATATTTCTATTTAAAAAAAAATATATGAAAGCCCTTGAGCCATCCCTCCCCTTGTGAGCAATCAGGATGTTTTTCTCTTTCATGCTCTGCTTTTCTTTTCTGTGCCATGAATTTGCATTTTCCCGTCTGCCTAATTCCAACTACATTTTTTTTGTTGTTGTTTTTATTTTAATATAAAATCTCTGTGGTTGGTGAAGGAGGCAGAAAGAGAAGATGCACTTCAACTCCTCACATGTTTTCAGCATCCTTGTGGTGGAATTGGCTCCTCAGAGAATCAACTTCTGACCTGCTCTAAGTTCCCCTTCACAGACATACATTTTAAAAAAGCCAAAATTCCTCATTTTATAGCATCTCCTTTAACCCAATTCTTTTAAATTTTCTTGTTTACCAACAGTCACTCTCACTTCCACCCTCCACCCACATCCAGCAGGGAAACACCTGCTTTAGTTTTGCACCAACTCCCATTCAATTAAGCCATAAAAGATATTTTTAAACCCCAGAATATTTGGACATCTCATTTTTCGCAGAGAGATTAAATCCCTACAGCACAAGGACACTACAGGAGCTTGTCCCCATCCTCATCTACATCCCAAAAAAAAAAAAAAATCAGATTTTTTAATATATCCAGGAGCTTCAAAAATGGCATTTTTCCCCTCTTAGAAAGGAAATAAGTAAATAAAAAGCTTAAATAGCACAAAACAGAAATCAATGGAGTTTTTGATTGTTCTCCTTTAATTTCTGAAGCCAGTGCAGCTGTGTTTGCACCCACCAGCTCTGAACTGGGCTCAGGAAGATTCCATGTAGGGAGCAGTTATCCCTCAAAAGGTCCCCTGCTGCTGGCTGAGAGCAGAACTGAGGGAAAAAAACTGGCAAGAAAGATATTTGCAAATATTTTAATAGTTGCCAATTTTCCTGATGTTGTAGAGAGTGTGGCTGGGGCTTGAGATTTTCTTCAAGCCTCAGCTTTCACAGGCAGAGATTAAATGAGAATCAGAGCCTTCCCTTCAGATAAGCCAGAAAATCACAAGTCCCCAAAGTTGCAAAAATTCTTGCAAATGTGTTCCAGTGACAACAGACTCAGAAATAAAGGGCCAACTTTAAAAAAATAAATTAAAAAAAAATCCCCCACAACCTAAATTTTTGTTATTAAGTAAAATTACTTTCTGGAAGTTATTGTTGGCAGCTTTTTCACTTTATTCTTTTAAAGAACTTTTGGGGTTGCTTGCAGCCTGCAAAAAAAAATTAATAATTACCAGGCCAGAGAGAGTTTCTCAGTGAAGAAGCTTTTCCACAAGAACCAGAAATAAGAGATTTACATCCCTTGGTTTCTTCTCCTGTATACAAGGTTTGTGTTGGGGCTTCCACATCAGTGGGGAGAGGGATTTCTCCAGAGGGAGAACCAGAGCTCCATTGGAAGGAGAAAGCTCTGCCTAAAGCTGCTCCTTTCCTTTTCCCCACTGAGTGCAAAGCTGAAATCCCAGCTCCAATTCCCAACTTCCCAAATCCCAGCTGCAGGGACTGTGCCTCAGCATCACCTGGCACAAAACACGAGGATCAAATTGTCCAGGCTGGGACTGAGAAGTCCCAAATTAAAGAGAGAACATTAAACTATTAAGTTTAAATAACCAAAGGTACAGAGAGTGACCACTGAGTTGGGATGGAGATGCACAATTAAACTAAAATAATCAACAGGGAGAAAAATCCCCTAAATTCATTCTTCTGGTAATTTCCAAGTACACAGCACTGTGCATAGCTGGGACTATTCCAGTGACAAATTTTAAATGCCTTCCCCACTTTTTCCCCAAATCCCAGCTGCAGGGACCGTGCTCAGCATCACCTGGCACAAAACACGAGGATCAAACTGTCCAATTTTCAGTCCCAGATTAAAGAGAGAACATTAAACTATTGAGTTTAAATAACCAAAGGCACAGAGAGTGACCACCGAGTTGGGATGGAGATACAAATTAAACCAAAATAATCCATAGGGAGAAAAATCCCCTAAATTCACTTTTCAGGCAATTTCCACAGCACGCAGCACTGTGCAGAGCTGAGACAACTCCACTGAGAGATTTAAATGTCTTTCCCTTTTTTTTCCCCCGTAAAGTCTCATCTGTCTCAGCTCAGAAAGCCCAAAGGTGATGGGAATGTTCACGAGCCTGGTGGGGGGAGCGCCGGGACAGGGCTGGGATGGGCCGGGGGAGATGCTGGGGATCCTCGCTCCTGGCTCTCCCCCAGCCAGGCACCAAGGAACCAGCCAGCAGGGCAGGGGGAAAGCTCGGGAAATGTTACATCTGCGGGGAAGGAGATGAAGGAATGTTTGAGGAAAGGCTGCTCTCTCTCCAGACCCTGCTTTTCCCCCAGACAGTTCAGATCCTGCTCGCGTTGTGCCGTGGGGTTTGGTGTCCCCCAAACTCGTTGTCCCGATGAATTTGTGGGGTCCTGGGTGATGCTCCCGTGATTACAATGCCTCCTGAGTTCCTTGAATCCTTCCCAACCCTGTCCCTGCTCCTCAAACACAGAAAATAGCTTTAGCAGGCGCCTTTATTTCCAGCTCGATTTACGCTGATGACCCCATTCAAAATGCAAATGGGACAATCTTTCTGGAGAGGCCCTTTGCAGCTTTTACCTCTTCCAGATGCTGGCTCCTCACTGTTAGGCAGAGCAGGGCATTTATGGGAATGCTAAAGGCACGATCTGAACCCCTGAGAGCTCATTGGGATGACCTGTGTGTCCCCAAAAAGCCACATTACACAGAGCTGTCACACGGCCACAGCCAGGTGCCATCCTGCTGCTCATCTGTTAGTTGTTCAGAGGAGCTCAGGAACAGCAGAATTCATCTAAAAGTACTAAAATGCTCATCCAAACCAGGCTGGACGAGGCTTGGAACAACCTGGGGTGGTGGGAGGTGTCCCTGCCCATGACAGGGGGTTGGAATGGGATGAGATTTAGAGTCCCATCCAACCCAAACCAGTCTGGGACTCATTAATTCGTGACAAGAACATCGAGAGGCTGGAGAGTGTCCAGGGAAGGGAACGGAGCTGGGAAGGGGCTGGAGAATTCCTGAGGGAGCTGGAAAGGAGCTCAGCCTGGAGAAAAGGAGGCTCAGGGGGACCTTGTGGCTCTGCACAACTCCCTGCCAGGAGGGGACAGCCAGGGGGATCTGGGAACAGGCAACAGGGACAGGAGCAGAGGGAACGGCCTCAGGATGGACAGGGGAGATTTATGTTGGTTATTGGGGAAATTCCTGCCTGGAAAGGTTTGTCCAGCCCTGGCACAGCAGCCCAGGGAGGTTTGGAGTCCCCATCCCTGGAGGAACTTAAAATCCGTGTGGATGTGGCACTTGGGGACATGGGCAGTGGTGGCCTTGGCAGTGCTGGGAGTGGTTGGACTAAATTTGGAACTGCTTTTCCAACCTCAGTGATGCTGGGATTATGTCTTCTAAATCAAGGAGTGCCACTATGCCAAGCTAGGAAAGTGAGACAGATTTAATTTCTGAATTCACTAATAAAAACCAGAAAATCTCCATTAATACATTTTGCCCAAAAGGTACAAGGAGTGCATCCAACAATTTCAGAACTGAGCCTGGATTACACATCCCTGCACCAAGTCCTTGTCCACCCTGATTTTATGGACACATCTTTGAGGCTTTAGGACTTCATGATCTCCCCAGTTAGTAAAAGTTGCTTGCAACACCTTTGATTCACGTGCAAAAACAAAGAAATACTTGGAGAAGTTGTATCTGATACACAGAACACAAAACTGCCAGCAGCCCAGGAATGTGCAATCAGCAATTAGGACTATTCAATACTCCCAGATAGAAAGGGAAAAAAGCCACACACGGAAAAGTGAGATTTATCAGGCAGTTAATTGCCAAGCATTTTAATTTAAGAGTTAGGAAAATGTAATTCTAATTATTAGCGAATTATGCAGTCATACATTTTCATACTCATGTAATATAGGACCCTCGGAATGACATGACACATTTTAATTAAAACACAATTACTTATTGACGATTAGATCTGTTCAAACAGAGCCTCCCTTCCAGCACCTTTCTCTGTGTTCTCCACCAGTGAATGGCACATCAGAAATAGGAAGAGCTCAGATGTGATGCAGCAAATTTTTGGAGAGGTTAATTCTTTTCTTTATAACTTTATTTTTTAAAGCTGTTTCTCTATATCTCTGGAAAGACATTAAGAGCTATAAATAATACAGATTTCTCCTTTAGTTATGGTATAATTTATGACTTTTGTTTTATGACTTTTTTGTTTCTCTCTTTGCCAGAGAAAATTCACTCAGTCTTTCATTTGTTCATCACATAAACCATCATAAACATCCCAAAACTTCCATTACTGTTTTCCAAGTTAAATTTTCTGTTCACCAATAGCTCCTAAAACAAGACAAGTTTTAGCAGGGGGAAGTTTTGAACCAAAACAAAAGAGCCAGGTGGGTTCTGGAAAGACATTTCTCCCTAGAAATGTACACAAACCACACCTTTGCCACTTTTCTTGATTTTTCCCTCTCTCCAGCCAAAAATCTATTTTAGATTTTCTTCATGAGCACATTTACCAGCAAAACTCACTAAAATTAACTAACCAATTAACTAACTAACTAAAACAATTTTTCAAGTATGTCCAAACCAACACAACTTGTTTTTCAGCTGTAAGCAGGAAAAAAGGGGAGGAGACATCAGAATTTGAACCGATATTTTTCCTACTTAGTGTGTTATAGAGCACTTAAAATAGCTTCAGGATGGAAGAATAAATAAAAAACTTACAGCCAGTTGACTCAAAAATCCAACACACAAGTGCAGGAGATTGCTGTGATTATCAAGGAAGTAAAAATTTAACTTTAGTCGTCTCCTGTTTTGTAAAGCCACAACCCAAAAGTTAATTTTTGGTGGAAATCCCACACACTCCCACTGAAATTCTCTGTTCCCGTTGTCAGCCAATGAAAGGAGCAAGAGCAAATATTTCCTTCCTTACCTCTGGCATTGAGGATTCTCCCTGACAACAGCAGAACTTCACATCTCATACTCGGGCGTGTTCTCCTCTATTCGAGGGTTTGTTGCCACTAATTAAGGCAGATTCTATTTCACTCATCAATTAGGGTAATGAGTAGTTCTACCCCTCTGCTTAAAGAGCTGTGCATCAGTTAGAATTTTCAGCAATTTAAAATCGTGATATATTTTTTTTTGTTTTTTTTTTTTTTGTTTGTTTTGTTTTGTTTTGTTTTTGCTTTGATTCATAGGTTTTTAAGATGGTGACATGTCAGATATGTTACCAGCTTTCCCACCAGGTCACCTGCAACAATTTCTGGTCTATGCAATAAAATTCCAAAGAAAATCCACCTGAGGTTAAATGTATTTATTAATTTATGCTTTGGAAGCTCACACTGGAATTTCATCCCAGCTTCACTATTTTTTGCATAATGAGATTTTTATTCCTTATATCATTTTTTATGGTTTACACATATTCTTTTCTTTATCTGGTCATTTGCCAGATGTTTTGGTGTCCAATCCCGGGAAAATCACCCAATAAAACCCTCCCACCTCCTCTGTTCCTTTCAGGAGTGGGGGTGATTTAACCTCCATCATAAATTCGAGGTTCAGTCTGTAGGGAAAACATTTATGGAACCACAGAGCTATTCTGGGCCAAACGACAGAACTGAACTTCCCAGTGACTCAGAATCTCAGCCAAACTTGCCCTAATTACGGAAGAGATAATTGTAATTTCTTGGGAGATGACAGCTGTGTTATAACACCAGAAGTGCAACTTTGTGCTGTAGCTGCAAATAATCCTGCTCCTGCTCTCCCAGAGAAAACTTGGGAAGCCACCAAACAAACAGGTGTACAGGGGAACTCAGGCACATTCCAAAGGGGATTTTCTGCAGGATGGTCATGCAGAACAAGCACAGGGAGAACTACACAACACCCTGGAAGTCTCTAAAGGCAGCAAGGAGAAAAGGAGCAATTTTCTGGAGAGATTTTGGCAAGAGGGAGGACGATACAAACCTGGGAGCAGCTGGTGATTCCCTGGAGGGCAGAGAGAGCTCTGCAAACGAGAGGGATGAAAAATTTCTGGCCACAAGAAGTTCAACCAGGAAAATGCCAAATTCAGCACCCAGGGTGGGTGGATTTAGGGACACAGTGGGAATTAGAGGCTGGGAAGCAGTGCCAGGGAAAGGGACCTGGGGGTCCTGGTTGAAGGAAAGTTGGATCTGAGTCAGCAGTGCTCTGGAGCCAGAGGGGACATCCCTGTCCTGGGGGATTGGGGATTGTCCTGCTCTGGAGCAGCCTCACCTCGAGTTCTGGGGTAGTTTTGGGTGCCACAATATCAAAAAGACATTAAACTGTTAGAGAGTGTCCAGAGGGGCCCCAAAGGTGGGGAGGCCTTGAGGAGAAGGTGTGTGAGGAGCAGCTCCAGGAGTTTGGACAGCACTGCCAGGGGTGCCCAGGGTGGGATTTTGGGGTGTCTGTGCAGGGACAGGAGCTGCACTGGATCATCCTGTGGGTCCCTTCCCACCAAGGATATTTTGTGATTCCTTGATTTTCAATCTGGTGTCAAGGACACAATGAGATGTCACAACCCAGCTCCCTGCAGCATCTCCTGGCTGGGACCCTTATGGACATGGGGTGGGACACTCTTTGCCTCTAGGTGTTAATTTTAAACTTCTCCCACTAATCCCATATCCAGACAGTAGGCATGTGGAATTTAGGGGAAAAAAAATAAAGAGAATGGGGAGAGGGAAGCTTATGGAATATTTTCATTTTGAGATTCACAGAGGGGCAGTGAGAGCTGTACCCCAGCTGCTTTCACCAGTGCAGCAATGCTTTATGAAGATTTTTGCATTCTCCATGTGCAGAGAGCACTGAGGAATGATGTGTTTGCAGGGACTGCATTTCTTAAAGGAAGACAAAACCAATCAGCGATTAATATATAAAAGCCTGACACTCGATACAGGGATAAAAAAGAAATTACAGCTCCCACTATGCAAAACCTGTGGGGAAACTCTTCAGTCTTCCCAGCGTGAGCAGGCTGGTGTTGAATATTCCCTAAAATCTGGTTATACATGTTTATTTCCAGCTCCTCTGAAAATGATGATGCAGGACATGCTCTTCCCCTGCTTTCTTTAATTTTAGTGTCTCTTCAGTCACTGATGCAGAATTTTTTCCCCTTTATTTAAAAAGCTGAATGGGTTGGTTGTGATCTGCAAGATTCCCCTGTATGAATTCCAGCTCTCAGATATTTTCAGGAGGAAAGCCTTCCTATCAGGATATTCCCTTGTTTTCAGGCAGTGAATCCAGTGAACCTGGAAAGAAATGGTCCCACAAACATCCTTGGAGAGCTGTGCCTGGTGGGAGCACGTGCAAACCCACTTTAGCCAACTGGAAATTTGATTTTAATTGATTTAGATTTCACGTGTGAGAGAAGTGAGTAGAGTGAAAACTGGACTTTTGAATGCCTGAGGAGGAAAACATTTGGGATAATTGGGATGTGACATCACAGTTGTCTGGGAGGGATGTGATGTCATATTTTGTCTCCATTACCCCATATCCTGCAATGGAAGGGTCAACAGCACCATTTGTTGCCAGTACCCCACTGGAATTGACTCCAAACCTCAGGAATTTTCACTTAAACCATGTGGATTCAATATTTAATACAGGCTTGGAGAGGAGAGAAAGCAGAAACTATTATAATAGTTAAAAAAAAAATCAAAAGCAAAATGTACTGATTACTGACTAGGTTTGATTGAAAATGAGAAATATGTCCAAACAATCCCCCATCCCATCTCTCCATGGGATGGGGAGTGGGAACACCATTCCCAGTTGATGGATAACTCTTGGGAATGTTTCACCTGAGGGCTTGGAGCAGCTTGGTCTGGTGGAAGGTGCCCCTGCTCGTGGCTGGGGAGTTGGAACAAGATGGTCCTTGAGGTCTCTTTCAAAAATTGGCAATTTTCAGATTTTTCACTCTGCAGCCGTGGATTCCAGTGAAATCCTTTCTGTGGTTAAAAATGGTCTCCAAGCAACAAGCACTGAAATGTTTCCAAATCTTTTTTGCTTGACCCAGGATTTGTGCTGAGTTAGAGGAGTAAACACTGGCATGACGTGACATTCCTGTTATTTATGTTCCATCCAAATAAGTGGAAGATAACCTAGGCAAATTTCCATTATCTAATTATAAAAACCTCCTCATATTCCCATGAAACTAATTTTAATTTGATGAAAAACAGACAACTTGGAAATGGATTTCCTACGATTTGAGAGATAAGATTCTTTCTCAGTGTGTTCTCAATTTACCAAAGATTCCAAAATTGGAGATCTCTATTAATAAACATTGCTGGTTGCTCATGCAGTGACTTTGTGTTATTACATGCACACAAAAATAAAAATAAAAGGAAAAATTTCCTCTGCTGCATTCAGGGATGGAGGAAGGAGCCACACTGTGCTTTGTTTTCAAGAGGGAGCTGCAGCAGGTGAAGCTCCTGCTTTGTTCAAAGCTGCTCTCACCATGTGATGGTCACAGTGTTTAAAATGTCTGCAAGAATTCCACAAAATTTGCCTTTGGGGAGCAAACCCCTCAGCAGGGAGGTTGGAACTGGATGATCTCAAGGTCTCTTCAACCCAAACCATTCTGTGGTTCTGAGAATTGCAGGAAGCTCCTTAAAACCACGACGTGCAGGGAATTATCTGCAGCAGAAACAAATTGTGTTTTGACAATTATTCTTTCTTAAAAGTCACAATCCTGCTTTTCCTTACTCCTGGAAATTCCATAGCAGATTTCATTGCATGAGTACAGGTTAGTGGCACCTCTCCTGAAACTTGTGATGTTGTTCAATGTCTAAAACATCCAGAAAAAAGGAGCAGCAGCAAAAACCTCAGTTTTTGCTGCAATCTGGACCCAGGTTTGACCACTTTTCCTGAAAACTAAGGCCAAAACCCCCTGATTTCCTGCAAAATCTAAGAGGAAGATCAATTTAACTAATGATGTGGGGGTTCTGTGTCCCCGTGGACCTCACACATATTATTTATAGAATGCATTAATATTTCATTTTTTCCCGTTCCTAAACAGTCTTTGAGGGCGAGGAAAAAAGAGAGATAGCTGGAGACAGGTAACATTTTAATTGAAATTAATGGGATTGGTTTGATTTCACCTCTGAGGATATAAAAATCATTCATTTTTTTTGTCAGGAAGAGGACCTTTATGTCTCACCAGTGCCCTGACAAGCACGACAAGCTGTAGATCACACTGAGAACCCACCTCTCACTGACCTGTGCCATGTAGACCATCAGGAGAAACCAGAGAGGAAAAAATGCAGAGAAGATAGAGCTAAAACTCGGCTTTTCCTTGCTGTTTTTTCCTGCCAGCAGGAGAGGGATGGGATGGGATGGGATGG
>JAOTQP010000304.1:33551764-33582300 GCA_026413545.1 Cichladusa arquata | reverse complement strand
ATGGGATGGGATGGGATGGGATGGGATGGGATGGGATGGGATGGGATGGGATGGGATGGGATGGGATAATGGGATGGTGCCCAGGCAGCTGCGTTGCTGTTTTTCCATCAGTCCCTGTCAGCAGCTGTAACCCCTGCCCAGGAACAGGCAGTGTGAGGAGCATTTTATGCTCCCTCTGTGCTGGACCTGGGCTGCTGAACGTGCCAAACCCGTGTGCTGAGCAATTGTTGTTCTCCAGAGGCTTCTCTGGAGTGGAGCTGGAGCTTTTACAGGAGCTTTGCCAAATGGCTGGGGAGATAAAGCAGCACCAAAAGTGGCAGTGCCAGCCAGAGGCAGGACTCAGCTCCTTACAGCCCTTCCAGCTCTCCTCTGAACAGTTCTGTGCTGCCAGAGTGGGTGCAGGAACCTCTTGGCTTTAATTTATAGGATTAGTATTAATTTTTCCTAGGATGGGGTAGAATGAGGTTGTGTTTTCTGAAGCACCTGAGCTGCTCAGGAGGATGAATCGCTGAGATTTGGGCTTTGAGCTCCTCTCTGTGTTTGAAAAGCTGAGTCAATGGAGCTCATGCTCCTAAACCACTTAAACCACGTTCAAAAATCACATTAAATCATTATAAACTTAAAATGGAGCACAAACAGATCACCACCCCAACCCCAGCACACCTCTCAGCTCAGCCCCAATTTTCCTCCAAGCACTCTCCTTCTCACTGTCCATTATGGAATAATTTTCCTTTTTGTTCACTAAAATCTCTTTTATAAAGCTTTTTACTGTACATTTTCCAACTACTATCACAGTCCCAAAGGCCAGCAGTACCTTGGCTGACTTGCATCTACATGAATTCAGTCCCAATGCAGAGGAAGGTCTTGAAAATATTTCTTTTCTGCTGTAATTTGCAAATTTTAAATGGGAAAATGAAATACAACTCACAGACAAAAGTGAGGAGTGAATAAAATCCCACAGAAGCTGCAAGAGAGTAAATGGACAAGTCAAATATTGCATTTACTCATTAGAAATTATAAGGAGGGCTCAAAATTTACCTAAAATTTCTCTATATTGCCAGAAAACTACACTGAAAATAAAAAGAAATCCTATAGCATTTTGTGTTAGATTTTTAATTTTGGGGGTGGAAATACCCATAAAAACACCTCAGGAATTCCCTGTGAATATCTGGATTTCCTTCCCTCAGTTATCCTAAACTGGTTTATCAGAGTTGGGATCCAGAGCACCCAGCACAGCTACTGAAATACCCCAGACCACAGAAAACATGGAAAAATCCTACAAAGCCCCTCAGCAGATGGTTTTGGCTTTTTTGTTGTTTTTTTTTAAATTTTTATTTCAAGCCACAGACCAGGTTAGTCTAGTTCCTTTCAAGGAATTAATAGATAATAATAACAACTGCTTCTTCCGAGGAAAAGTGACCTATATTCCAGGTGAGGAAATATTCCTCCCAAAGAGGAATTTCCCTGGCATGAAATGCTCTGCTAATAGCTACACTTGTATTATTTTTCATCTGGGTGCCCCAAGGATCTCCCTCCCCTATTTCTATGCCCAGTGCAGGGCCACCCTTTGTTACAACATTAAAATCTACTTAATATTTTTTTATCATTTCACATCACAGCCCCGGTAATTGCACCCTCAGGAGCAAGGCTTCTTCCTGTGCCTGCTTTTCAATATTATTGGCATCTCCCTCATTTGGGGACCTGGAATGATCTTTTTTGCATTTTCCCCGTGAAATGACAAACAGGGCTGGTTGTGGCTCAAGCACTATTTGGAGCATGACCCCCTCGGCTCCTGGTGTTATCCAAATTAGATTTTGATCTTTGTCAATTAGGCTTTGCCACTGTGGACCTGCTGTGCCATTATCAGGAGAATCCCTGTCAGGGTTGGGAAGTCAGTGAACTTTGGAAGCCTTTCTCCACCTTCTAGGGATGCAGTTTTACAGTTGGAGCTGTTTAAAAATAGAATAATAAAATAAAAATTTCTGTTCACAACCCCTATTTCTGGCAATCTTTACACTGTTTGTCCTTAAACCCAGAAACACTCCCAGCACAGAGAGTTCTGCCTTCCCATGGCAAAAAGAAAATCCAAGCAATCTTGATTTCCACGAGCAATTTGGCTTTCCTTTTGCTCCTTTTAATGTTCCTGGCTTTGTAGCATACCCTGCCACAGATTTGTCTGGGGGCCAGTTTTGCTTCTGGGGGAGGAAAAGGTAGTGGCCAACTGAATAAAAAAGACAAATGCCAGGAAATGTTCTCTGGCTGTCACATTGCAGGGCTGGGACGCTGCTGCAGCCCAAGGGCTTTGTCAGCTGGTGGGGTTTGAACTGGGCAGTACTGGGGGAATGCTGGGCTGGCACAGCCCCTGGCCTTGCAGACTCACCTCCCAGCCAGAGCCATCCCAAATCCCTCCCTGGGGGGAGGCTGCCTGCCAAAAAACTTCCTTTTCATTCTCACATTTCAGTTCTGGCTCAGCTTTCCAAGGTGCACTTGCAGGGTTTGGTACAGAGTTGCCCAGGTGGGACACAGGAGCTGCTGAGTGGGTCAAGGGGAAGGAAAAACCTTCCTGGCATGGAGAAACAGTGCTGCAAACCAGGATTTTACAGCAGGAAAGGATATTCCATAGGTTTTAAGGCCAATAATGATCCTCAGGTGTGATCCTGTGCACAACAAAAATTAAGGGTTTGAACTCAGTACCTGTTTGAATTACAGCAGTTATCAAAAATTAGTTATGAGTGAAACCTCCCCAGGATAAAAAGTCTCTTATCAACAAAGGGATGGAGTGACAGGACAAGGGGAATGGCTTCCCCCTGCCAGAGGGCAGGGATGGATGGGATATTGGGAAGGAATTGTTCCCTGGGAGGATGCCCAGAGCAGCTGTGGCTGCCCCTGGATCCCTGGCAGTGCCCAAGGCCAGGCTGGATGGGATTTGGAGCAGCCTGGGACAGTGGAAGATGTCCCTGCCCATGGCAGAGGGTGGGAACTGGATGAGCTTTAAAATCCCAAACCAACCCAGAGCATCCCATGATTCCATCACCTGCTTGTTCTTGCAGGACATTTAAAGGCTGCTCCTGTTTCCCTGAGGGTAGCAATTCCCTTCACTCCAGTCTCTGGTGCACACCCAGTGTTTGTTCTGCCTCAGAGGCTTCCATCCCCACCATTCCAGGGTCCTGGGGTAACTCTGAGGGCCCCCCACACACCCATCTCCAAGCTCCAGGGGATGCAGCTTTCAGCACTTTTCCCTCTGCAGTAATCTGGGGGCTAACCCAACACCAGCATTTCTCTTTTCCCACTCCCAATTACTTTCTCCAAGCTGGATCCAAACCTTCCCCCATGTTTTGTTGCTGAGCACATGAAGGAAGAGCAGAGCAGAGCCACACAGTGGCTGCTCCCACGGTGGCTTCCTTGGGAATGCTGGTGGAATTCAGCCATGGCAAAACCAGCCCTGGCTTGGGTCCCTCGCTGCCCCCTTAGCAGACAGCTCCTCTGAGCAGAATACACAAAACTGCAGCCAGGAGTGAGGACAGGAGAGTTTCTAACTCCTGCCAGCAGGGAGCTGAAGGTGGGAAGAGCACTGGGAGCCTTGCACAGAACACTCACACCCAGGGAGGCTCGGGATAAACAAGCAGATGAAACGAGTGCTTGGGAAAAGGGTTTCCACAAAGTGCCTTGCATGGCCAGGATCGATGTTAACAAGGCTGGCAGGATGCAGGGATGGTTTGCAATGGTTTGGGGCATTATCACCCCTTGTCACTCACTGGATTTTTTTCAACCAAGCTGATTTAGCTTCAATTTTTTCTATATTCTGCCTTCAGTTTTCATCAAACATAACTTGTTAATTTTTCTGCAGGTATAGAGAGGAAGAAAATATTTTTTAACAGTTTATTTTTGATAATAAAACCAAATGATGCATTCTGAAAGATACAAATTTGCTATTATTCAAACCCCATGTAGAAAGCAAAATAAAGCCAAATGTTGAAGAAACCTGGATTTTAATTGATTAATTTATTTGATTAATTTAATTGATTTAATTGAGTATGTTTGGGCTTGATCCAGTGATGGTTGACATTGAAAGGGTTTGGTCCAAGTCCTTAAAATACACACTGCTGATAATTTTTTACCTCTCAGCTTATTCAGCATGTTCAGGAACATGAACTAAGCTGCCTTGACTACAAATTAGCTGGATAGAAAAAGCCAGGACTAAATTTTAAGGATATTTTATTGTATAGCCCGCCTAAGACGTGAGGCACAGATTGTAAAGTTCATCTATCATTTTGCAGGATTTATTTATTCTTCCTTGCCAACTCAGCTCCAAAGCCCAGAGGTCAAATCCTACAGCTCTTGACATCCATAGTTTTGCCACTGACTTCACTGATGGCATCATTTCAGCCATGAAGACAAGAGTTCTGGGTTGAGGGTTTTTTCCTTGTACTTTTAAAACCCTTCCAAAAAATCTCTATAAAAATTATAATGAGCATTTATAAAAATGGCTCTCCCAACTCAAACCCCAACTATCTAAAAAAATGCATCAAAGAAAATGAAAGGGAAAAATATCCAGGCCTGGCTTTGTCACATCATGCTCAGGGTTTACAGCAGGGTTTGGATCTACTGAGTGAACTTTTGCAACAACTGCTGCACTTTATATCCTTGAGTGGTTTTAGCTGCCCTTGACAGGGTGAGGTATCCAGAGTCATGGATATGAATAGTTCTGCTGGAAGATTATCTGCTGGAAATTAATATCTTGCTTTCCCAGCCCGCTGCAGCCCACACCAGCAATGGAACAGGATGTCCACACAAACCTTAAATCCTCTTTATGCCTTGCATTGCTCTTGGAAGTGACCCCTGGACTTTGTGCTGGCCCCTGTGCAAGCCACTGTCACCAGGGTAATTCCCACTCAACATCCCAGCATTTAGGGGGTCAATTCCAGATGCAGCCACGGACTGATGAGAATAATGAATATAAAGCTGATTTTCTCACACACCTGCAAATACTTGCGTGGTTAAGTCCAAAAAAAGAAAGCCAAGTCAACTTCCAAATATCCAAGTGGAACTCACTAATGTGGAGGCCAAGACTTCAACCTTTCTGAACATGTATTTGATTAATTTATATTAATAAATTTGATTAATGACTTTGAAATGAACAGTTTAGTAAAGGCAAAGTATTAGAAATTTACTTAAATCCTTGGTATTTTTAATAAAAATCCCTCATTACAGGGAGCTTATGCACACACATACAATGACATGAATATTTATATCTTTTTATAGACATTATAAATACATATTTGTCTGCCTGTAAAAGCATATTCAGACCCTTATTAATATAGGACCACACAAAAACACAGTGGAAAGCTCCAATTCCAATGTTTTTTCCTGCCTTTTGCTGATCAACAGGACTGGATCCATTTGTATCTGCTTGAACTCAGCAGCAGCAAAACCAATGGAGGAAGTACAACATCACAGAGTAAAATAAAAATAAAGTGACCTAATCATTTTACCAATAACTCCAAAAGATTGGGTATTTATGGCAACATCCTGATCCATTTGCCACTGCCCAATGGAACCAAGATTTTGGAGTGAGGAGCTGATCCTGCAAGTGATTTGTGTGATCTACAGGAAAATCCTCCTCAGCAGACAAAAAAATGAGGGGACCTGGCTACAACTCAAATTCTGTTTAGTCTGCTCTGACAGCATAATCAAAGCTATGCTAGAAAGCATGGAATAATATACAAATATATATATATATTTTCTCAAATGACTCTAAAAACCCACAGGAAATTTTTTTTTACTTAAATGGGAAGGAGAAAATCTATATCTCAGAGAGTGAAAAACAAATTAAAGGTTCTTGAAGGGTGTTTCTTAACATTTACCAGTGTTTTTCCCCATGGAAAAGATGAAAAATTAGCTTGAACCCTAGAGCTTTTGGTCTTTTGTAATATTTTCCTTTTTTTTTTTCCCCCTCCACAATGAATATAGATTTTTTTAATCCTATATGCAGTGATGTCACATATTTAGATTTGAAAGCTTTCTCATTGTTATATGAGACAGTTTTAAATTAAAAATGCATTTGGGACTTACCTGTGCAAGGAGGATGGAGGAGCACACAGGCATCAGCAAACACATGAATCTGAGTTATTTTTGGAGTGTGGTTTTGGACTCCATAACAAAATAATCCTGAAATCAAGAGAAATATTCTGCTGTCAGGCTTCCCATGCTAAGATAAGGATCTTTGCTGTCTGCTCTGATTTGGCTCCATCCAGGAAAACATCAGCTGTCATTAAGGAGAGTTTTGCCTTCTCCCATCTGGGTCTCATCACGTTCCCTGGAAGAGGAAATAAAGCTCCAGCAGCTCTCTGGGCAGGGGGACAACCATATTTTTATTTATCTGTAACAGCAAAATCACTTCTGAAGTGTGATTTTAAGCTTAAAACAGTGAACAGGGGTTCAAAAATCAGGGTTAATTTATATTTTAACCTGAAGTCATCTTTAACACACTCAATTCTCTGCTGGTAAAACAGGCATAGTGTTGTTTCCTCCCTGTCCCATCCTTTTCCTTCACTCCTTGTTCAAATGGAAAAATCCTGAGGAAGAATCTCCTCAGTTTTTATGTTGGTGAAACCTCACACAGGGTCAAATACTCATTTGGAGCCTAGAAATAAGAGATAAATAATATTAAGAAGATCAATTTATGAATCCCTTGGTTTAAAAAGAATAGACTGGTTAAAACAATCTAAATTTTCAAGCTACAATTGCTGTAACTAGCTAAAAATAAAATTATTAGTGAGATAATCATTATTTGCTTTTTCACATCCCAGTTTCAAATCCATATTTTGATGAGAATTTCTCTCAGAAGTTTCCTTCACAGGGATATCTGTGAAAAATGAAGACCAGAAAATGTCTGTCCCATCCATGGAAGGGTCCAAGGCCAGGCTGGACAGGGCTTGGAGCACCCTGGATAGTGGAAGGTGTCCCTGCCCATGGCAGGGGTGGAATTAGATGGTTTTTATGGTCTCTTCCAACCCAAATCAGGATTCTGAGATGGATGCCAGGATTTGGCACTGCTCACCTTGGTCTCCAGGAGCTCATCAGTGCAGTTGGAATGACAGAGGGGGTAGAAACTACTTTGGGAATATTTGGCAGTGGTGAAAGAGATGCAAGATGAGACCTGGATGGAAATAAAGCAGAGCCGCTCCACTTTTTCATGCATTATTAAAATTGAGATTTTAAAAATTCAGACTTTATTTTTACCTTTAAAAAATGCAACAGATGTGTGTGAAGACAAAGCTGGTGCCTGCTCTGCCTCGTGGAAGGCGTTTTGTGGTTGTGGGGAGCAGATTCCAGAGGAGAACTCAGCACAAGGACTGCAAGGATCTGTCATCTGTTAATTGGGGCAATCGGTACAGAGCCAAGTTTTACAACCTTGCTCTCTTTTAAAGAGGTTTTTACACTTACTGAATGCATTAAAACCCAGGAAATGCTGTGGGGATTGCCCCCTGAATTCTGCACACTGAAATCTCACTCGTGGGGCCAACAGGAAGAGATGATTTCATTTTGCTATTTGGCTGTAGAAGGACAAGGGGTAAAACAAAGGATAAAACTGAAAAGCAGAGATGGTGCAAACCACAAGACACTCAGCAGCAAAACTTAATTTGACTGCAAGAAGCAATTTATAAGAGAGCTCTCTTGAACATCTCTGGTTCCCCTAATCAAGTCTAATTGTGGGTTGGTAGATTCTCTGAGTATTGTGTATTCAACCCTACTTATTTTAAAATTTGTGCTCATTCAAATCTTGTCACAGGACCGAACAGTTTTGATGGAGTTAACTGGACAACCTGGCCAAATTTTGATATAATTATTAAGTAACCATGTGACAAAAAATTTTTGGAGTATCAGAAACTTGGTGTGTCCAAGGCCAGGTTGGATGAGGCTTTGAGAAACCTGGTCTAGTGGAAAGTTCCCTGCCTGTGGCAGATGAGTTTCAAGGTCTCTCCCAATCCAAATCAATCTAAGATTCCATTATTCTCTGATTATGTGAATTCTTGAGCTGCCATGGTGAAACCTGGAGCCCTCATTCTGGCAAAAATCCCTCTTCAAATCCAGCTTGTGTGTTGCCTCAGGACCACAGGTCAGATCCCAAGGAAAAAAGTGATCAGGGTGGAATGCCTTGGATAAACAGAAGGATTGTCCTGGGAGCACCAACAGCAGATTTTCATGTTGTGGTTACAGCAGGAATGATCACATCCACTTTGTTTTCCTCCTAGGAAGCATCCAGTCAGTTTATTCCTGCATGTCTACAGGGAGTGCAGAAATCCTCCCTCTTCTGCCCAAGACCTTTCCTGCATGGGTTGGCACTGCAAAGGGCAGAGAAGAGCTGCCAGGACCACCAGTGCTCCCACAGCACCCCTGGGCACCTCCCAAAATCACAGCCAAGCTTCCCACAGGTTTCTTCTCTGCTTTTTCACCACCAGAAATCCAAAATGATCATGTAATTCCCAGCGGAAGACTTTTTGGGATTTTGCAAGGAAGCTGGAGGTGAGGATGGAGGCAGGACATTCTCCCCAGATGCTGCAGGATGCAGAGAGGAACTTGCTGGGTCTTCAGGGCTGGAGAAGGAAGCAGCAGCAGAAAGGAGAAGGTCAAACCTTGGCATTCTCCACCCACCCCCAAGGGTCACCCAGAGGGGTGAGGTTGGTGGTGACACAAACCACCAGGAAGGAAAGAAGTGACCACAATGAGTTATCACTGCATAATTCTGGGATAAATTCAGTTAATAAAGCTGTGGCCTAATTAAACCCCATCCTTTGCTCCCTCCCCTCTTCTCCAGACAGTGTGAATCATGCAACATTTTCACCTCTGGGAAGGGAATCCAGGAGCTTTTTCCCAGAAAATAAAATTCCCACTGCAGATTTCTGTATATCTGCAAGCTGGGTCCTAAAAGCCCTGCAGGTTAAATGGTCCGAGTAAGCAGAGAAGACAAAAATAAACAAAATCAACACATGGTCAAAAATTTTTTGTCACACGGTCACTTAATAATTATATCAAAATTGGGCCAGGTTGTCCAATTAACTCCATCAAAACTGTTCAGATCTTTGACAAGATTTGAATGAGCACAAATTTTAAAATAAGTAGGGTTGAATACACAAATCAGGAGAGTGATATGCTATGGAAATTTCATATATCGGAATATAGCTGAAATTTCATATATCTGTGAATAAGAAATGTATTCACACAAAAAAATACAGTTAAGATTTAGCACACCACCCTTATTTCAGAAGATTTAAAATGGAACAGCAACAAAGAACATGTTTTCTGCAAGAAAAATGTGAATCAGCAGCTTGATCTGTTCCCTGTTTTCACAAGCAAAGTCCTGTCTATTATAATCTTGTTTTTCTCAGTCATAAACACAGCGTGAAAAAAAAAGAGAGAAATTTATGTTGAATATGGTTATAGTTATTATTTCCCTTCTGGGGATTTATTAAGCATGTGTTAGGAGTTTAGGTATAAAATGAAATTGTTTTTTCACTACATGGATGTCTTCTGTGACTATCTGTAAAATTTCATTAAGGTGTTAGACTTGATATTGCAGATCAAAGTAATCCCAGGAGATTAAGGAGACCCTGCTAATTGACTAAGGTCATGTACTGCACTTCCCACTGGCACTTTGGCCTACATTGACAACAGAGGAGCAGCCCCATCTCCAAGGACCATTCTATAAAAATACCATTTTCTTTATCTCTAGTCCAGTTTTCACACCGCTACAATAACAAGGGATTTCATAAATCCAGGTGGACTGATTAGAGTTTTGAGTATGTAACTTTCTGAGTAAAAAATATACATGATACTTTTGAACAATTTTGACATTTTATCTTACCCTTTAAAACTCCCGGGAGCAGATTGCACGTTAGGTGTTTAAGAATAAAAAGTGTCAGCACATATAGTGAGTTCCATCATTCAAACTTGGCACTAAAGAGGATATTGAAAGCCTTGCTGCAGACCATTAAAACCAGCTAATTTACAACCAAAGACATTGTTGCTTGAAGTGCCAATTTGGTCAATAATTAAGGTTTGGAATATATATCCAGCTCTGACAAGAGAAAATTCCTAAAACCCTTCCCCTGTTGATCCAAACATACAATATATTATTCTCAATTGGACAGTGGCTCTTGGTTCCGTGTTGTGATATTACTGAAAATTATGGATTATCCAGAGGTGTGGTGAGAAATTATTGCTGCTGTCAGCCAGATTTGTGAACCCAGCGTTGAGATATCTTCTTCCCCCTGGATCCTACTCCTGGAAAAGTGAATGCTGGAAAAGTTGGAGGGAATTCACAAAAAAACTTTGGAAAATATGGCTCTTTTTTGTCATCATGGGAGAAGTAAGAAACTCAAAGCCAATTGACCAGAAGTTTAAGGATAAGATTTACAGGGAAATAAACAGGAGAACTGGAATTGTACAGCCGTTAATTTAGCAGAGTATGAATAAAGAGCACTGACAACAGCAAACTGAGTGAGAAAGATGCAAATTAGGATTTACCTGCCATGATTTAAATGATCAAGTTATACACCAAGAGATTTTGCCACCTTTCTTTCACTAGAAGTTTAAAAATCGATGGGGTTTTTTGGTGTTTTTTTTTAATATTGTGCTGTTACAAAAAGCTTGTGGGTTCTTTTTTAGGTTTCATTCACTAATTGTTTTTCCTCAAGTTTATCCAAGTTCTTCCTGAAGAGAAGACTCCAACTTAAGGCAAAGTCATAAGCAATGGGATTACTGGGTACATTTTAGCAACCTTAATGGATGTAACAACCACCCTCCCATTCACCAGATGAAATCCCCATCTAAGCAGAAGGATAGTAGGAGGCTTATGACATCCATAAAATGGGTGTCGTTTGCATGGAGATGAATTTCAGCCCTTAGAAGCCAACAGAATCACATTTTCCATTATGTTCAGCCAGCAGAACGGATTTCATTAATCAGCCTCTCATCAAGGGCTCAGTCCTACCACATTACTCAAACTAAGGAATACCTAAGATGCAAATAGGTCCACTAAAGCAAAGGAGGCATCTGGAGAAGTTGTCTCGTTCTCTGACTAAAGGTGCTCTAATGGACTTTGAGAAATCCCACGCTCCACAAGTGAAACCTCGTACCCTTCCAGCTCTTCAGAAAGGTCCTGGCTAAATAACTCATTCAACAGAAGTATTTAATCCCTCAAATGCTGGAGAATGATGGCAACAGTTAAGCTGTTGAAGGCTGTTGATGAAAACAGGTAAAATTTAGCATTTACTGCTTTTTCAGCTCAAATAGAGAGCTCAGATTTCCTTTTCACTCAGCAATTGATGTTGAACTCTTTAAGGCACCATTTTGAGTAAGATACAGGAGGCCTTAAGTCCTAAGAGTATGGAAGGACTTGGTAGGGATGAGGCTTTATTATTCTTGATTCACTGGAATTCAAAGTGCTGTCAGTATGTTTAATACTCCCTATACCCATTTAACCATCCTATTTGATGTGGTGGCTGAGTTTATCCACGATAAGGGATACTTATCTTTATATTGAACAAAATCTTTGTTTTCTACCTTATTAATATTTTTCTGAAGTTGGTCATATGTTGTATTTTCCTTCCTTTATATCCCAAGCAGAACCATAAAATTCGAATTATCAAAAGGACTAAACAAAGCAGAAGAAATCCCAACTTTTATATTTGCATGGCGCTGCCATTTGGCAAATCCAATGAAGATTTTTGATCTTCCTTTTGCCAAATGCAAATGAAAACTAAAAATATTTATTACTCCAAATGAATTGAACCCTTGTGTATTATTCCCTGTGAAATGTCCAGGAGATGGTAGTTGATCTTCGTGCCCTTTTTTTGTAGATTTAGTTTGTTTGTTGTTTCCTATCACAATCAGTGAAAGAGTCTCAGGGTTAAAATGTGGGAAAAGAATGATGTATTTGTTAATTGTTGCCGTTCTTGCTATGATCTTTGGCAACACCTGCTGGTGGTACTCTGCAGTGCTGGAACCACTCTATATATATGCCTTCAATGTATAGACCTTCAACTGGCCACAAATCCCTGTCCACCTGCAAAGAGCATGGATGTGGCCAGTGGCTTAAAAATATCAGCCCAAGTTCATGAAAACACTTGCACAGGCTTTGCAGGCTCAAACACTCTCTCATATTAAAATGTGCTTGGTTTTGTTTGCCAGTCCAGCTGCTGTGATTTTTATAAAAGTTGTGATTTTATGGCAGCTTAATCCAAAGAGAATTTTGTCCAGAACTTCTCCCATCCACTCTCTAGTAACGAGGTATTATGAGCAGCAGGATAAATAACATTTAGGCATCTAATAAAAAACTGTTGGGTGGTTTGGTTTTTTTTTTTTCAGATCTTAAATCCTCTTTTTTACATAGTACAGCAGCAAAGCTTCATATTGTAGGTGAAAAGTCTGTAAATTTGCAGTAACTGAAAAATAACAGAAGGCGCAGCAGCATTCTTTATGTTAGTCTATATTGATCGGCTCTAATGAGCACCAGTGGAGCTGTAGCTAATGGTGGTATGTCTGGTGTTAAGGGCAAATGTGGGAGAAGATTATCAACCCAAGGGGTTTAACAGTTGCTGGACTGCCCTCAGCCCTCAGGGCAATGATGCACTTGAGAGGTCACTGTATCAAATGAGGGAAAAGATTCAGCTCGCGCTGCTGGAAGAAATGCAGCAGGAGCTGTGCTTTAGCCCAGACTACCGGCATCAATAAAACAGTTCCTCTCTGCCGGCTGTTTTTTCCCCTCTCCTTTCCCATCACCTACCTAGCACTGCATTGCTAATTAAGAGCCCTAACTCGGGGATCTGGGAAGGGATGGCACCGAACCGCTCTGAATTAGGTTGGAATAGGCGCCTTGGCGCCATCCGCACAGAGGAGAAGTTATGGGGCAGAACGCTTTTACACCTGAGTCTCTTTGTTACCTGGGGAGGTGACGCTGCCATTTGATGGGAATTTGCTTGATATTCCATTCAGTGTGTTGCTGCCACCCCCTTCTGAGATCTGAGAGGGCCAAGATGAGTGACCACCAGAGCAGAGAAGGCCACCGGGCTTCAAGGGGAAGTTAACTGGCAGATCCGAGAGAATGCTCGCAGTAAAATGTTTGTGCAGAAAGGAAGCTACAGGTATCCAAAAAGATAAAAATGAGCGGAGAAATGCCTTGAGGTGGATGGCATGTTGCACATTCCATGCTTTAATAGCCTAATGGAATAATTTTAACTGTGTGAGGCTCTGAAACACACCAAGAAGCTCTGTTGAGAACCGGGCACCGAGATTTCAAATATTTGTCACAATAAACAGCAACATATATATAAAAAAAAAAAAAAAATCAGAAACAGAATATTTTACTTAATGTTGTAAATAAGCAAATTAAATATTACCTTAGCTCCTTTTTGCCATGGCATGCTGTGGTTATGGCAAATTATTTATTAGGTCTTTAAAAATTCTAAGACATGGATTCCTTTTGTTCCTTAGAGACCAGTGATGGGTCAGATTATTAAAAAAATCTTCACAGCTCTAATTTTTTTGCAGTGTTAACATGGAGCAAGCTGGATGTCACATTCTTTGTTCCAGTCAGGAATTTTCCAACTGGTTTTGCCTGAGCAAGGAGGAAGCGAGTCAGGATTTGGTCAAAGAAGAATATTTCCTACCACTGTCAGCAAAAAAAAAAAAAGAGAGAAGGTTTTAGGCTGTTACCGGGCTGTTGACACAAAAATACCTGAAATAAGTGGAGCAGGCACTAAAGCTGGCACGCACACTCAGTGGGAGCAACGATGCTGGAGACGAGGAGAAACGTTTTCCGCAAAGAAGCCGGAGTTGACACATCGGCCGCTCGCTGCCTGATGGGCTCCAGCTCAGGGGTTTGATGTCTGCAGCTCCCACCACTGCCCATTAGACAGGCACCTGCACCAGGGACGCTGCAGCCACAAGTGACACTAATGTGCTCCACTGCTGACACTGGGGAACCCACAGGAAAATGTGTTCATCCCCTGGCTGCTGCGCGGGGAGAAAGGGAACCAGTCTGGCAAAACAGACGGAGGGAGTTTGCATCCCCAGCGCTTCATCTGTCCCCATTCTCGTGCCTTGTGAATGCTGAAATTTCTGAATATCCTAAGAAAAAAACAACCCGCATTATTTTTAAAGTCTTGAAAAGGGTTTGTGTATTTCCTGCTGCAGCTTGAATTCCAATTGGTTTAGGCAAGGCCAAGCTGCTTCTTCACAAAATGAGCCTGTGAGCAGACTCTGACAAATTCATGGCATTTATTTTCTACAACTTAAGTTCATAAGTAGCCTTAGTGGACTTGCTAATTTACACAGTTACTGAGATTTCCTTCAGTCATAAATGCTCAGTTGCCATGGCATGTGAAGTATGAGCAGAAGACAATAATTTTCATTCATGAGCTTTTCTAATACTCTAAAACTCTTCTGTACTCTTTGTTATTTTAGTTTTGGACATATTTGAGCTTAAGAAGGTCAGAGATTAACTTTCAGATGCTTTTACTGTTCCAATGACAGAGGTAACAATCAAATTCCTATCTCAGTAGCAAAAAGTTCCATAGTACAAAAGAATATTTATATAAATATATATTTTTTAAAATATCTCTATGCATTTAATTGAAAGAATTTGGTGAAATGATTATCAGAAAAAATAATGTGAATAACAGAACAAGAGCTGTTTTGCAATGGCTTTTTTCTTAAGGAGATTTCACAATTTTTTAAAATATTATATTGTTTATTTCATACCTGTTGTTCCATATGCCACAGCTTTGGACAGATGAATATGTGGGAGTTGAAAGAATGTGCTGGAAATGCACATCACAGCACTGGCAGGACAGTGGGTCCATACTTTGGACCTTGTCATATTTACCTAGCTCATGGATCTTAACTCCAAAACTTAATTAGCCCAAAATTCCCCAACCAAAGTTCCTCAGAGTTTAATGATGTAGGAATCTAAGCTAAGGGACCTGTCTGGGATTTTTTAATAGTTGGTATTGACCAGTCATTTTGAACTGTTTGTTTTAAAAGGACATGCTATTTATTTTTTCTTTCCATTTAAATATCAAAAAGAAAAGATCTTGCTCTGGTTCCAAACAATAATCCATACAATGAGTAACCACTCGGTGGCATAACAAATTTCCTCATTTTAATGAAGAAATATTTTCAGTTCTTGAGATTAAGTAGCCACAAAATCTACTCCCAGACCCATCAGTCTCAAAAAATCCTACCAAGTCATTATAACTTCAGTAGTAAATAAAATTTTGCCTGTGTATTTTTTTCCATATGCATTTCTTGAATAAAGTACAGCTGTTTCAGGGGTTCATAAGAAATGTGCCTTATTTTCTTTCCACTGGAGGTTTTCACTGGGCAGTATCCTGGCCTTCACCCCTTAAACACCACTAAATCCCATAAGTGATCCCAAGATGATGCTGTTTAGCACAGTAATATTATTTTCAATGAAGCAGCAAGTATGAACACTTGAAAATGGATGAGCATGAGCACTTGGAAATGCAGGAGTTCTGCCAGGTTGGAAGAGGAACCCAAAACTTGACCTTTGTGCATTTTACAGGAAAAAATATATGGAAAAAGTTCCAAAGCCCAAAATTGTGTTAATTTAAGGACACTTTAGAAATTAATCTGTATTAACATTATTGCAAACCACATGGAAATCCTGAGGAAAATGCCTCTTTCCTACTTACTCACTGACCTTCTCTTGGAAAACATCCACTCTGCTCCTTGAATCCTGACATCTTCTGGGGGAATCCAGCTGCAAAGATCTTCCCTTTCCTCATGGAAATTCATCCACATTCCAGACCCCCCCTTGGAGGAAGCAGAAGGATTCCTGGCCTTACTGTCCTGTTGGACCTTGCTGGTGATTTAAAACAGATAAAGTGTCAATTAAACCATTCAAACTCAAACCAGCACAACTGGCCATGGCTTGGCAGCCTCAATGTTTTATCACTCACCTCCAGAGGATCTTGGCTGAACTTCCAGCCTGTTCCCCCATCACAAAACTCTCTGTGACATCTCTGGATGATGGAAATCTTTGAACCTTGAAAAACACTCACACGTTATTTGAAGAATTTTTAATAACAACATTCTTTGGTTGCTATTTGAGTGAAATAGCCAAAAAATGCCAAATTTCTCAGTAGAACATGACCCAACCTTTTTCCACTCATGGCTTAATGTGGTTTATAGGACTTGATCCTCTTTCATTTTAATTCTTTGAATTTCTGTGGTTCAAACCCAACTAAGAAGAATCTTCATCCTGTGGTATTCCCTAAGTTGCCAATTCTATATTTATAGGAATTCAGCAAGGGGATGGTTTCAAGTCTGCAGTGGGGCTCAACCCACTTCACTAAATAATTTGAGGTAAATCTTTGTCTTCTTTTTTTTTTTTTTTTTCTTTTTTTTTAGATAAATATAATCCCATAGTAGAAGGGATGGAATTTGGCTGTCACATGCACTATGTGACCAGACTGTTTGGCAGAGGATGGGATACTCCTGGTTTCAGGAACTTTGTCCGTTCTCACTTCTCATAGCCAAAAGAACAATGTTTGAGCATCTGTTAAAGCTCTGGATGAAGAACTCTGGTAACATCTGTTAAATGAAATTACTACCACTGGCTCCCTCCACAAGTGTTGACCAAAAACTTTCAGTCTTCAAGATTTAATCCTAAATTTTTCTTTTGATTGTTTTTTTATTGTTTTGTTGTTTTTGTTTTTGGTTTTTTTTTTTGGTGGACCATCTCTACAGTTCTTTTCTCTCCTTCCAAATCAACTCAATTTCTTCTTTTACTTTCTCCCTTTGTCCTCTGCCATCAGTTTCTCAATGAATATCCCTCCAGTGACAATTTACCAGCATGTCTTGCAGGTTTTTTAACATCCTTAAAGCTCTGAAGGCTCCATACTTAAGTCCACTGCCACTTGGTTTGGTCACTAAGCTCAATCATCTTTAAACTACCTTTTTTAAAATTTATTTCAGAGAAAGGGTTCACTCAAAAATATGTCTTTTAAAAAAAAGTCTCACAGGATTCATGCATGGGCTTGATGCCTCCCAAGAATATATTCCTGGTTTTGATGTACAGAAATGCTGCCTAAAATTGAAGAGTGATTTTCATATTAAAAGAATTATCAAGAGCAGTGTCACTAATAGTGTCTTGACACAGAAAAGAGCAAAACTTAATTCAGTATGGTAAAAACTTTGTTGATTGGAAAACAAAGAAATGTATCACTTCCCTCCCTGATCATATAAAATCATTCTAAATAAAAGAAGAGCAAGGAGAGAAAAATCAAGTGCTGAATCATGAAAAGAGTCAGCAGATCAAGGTCTTTCTTCTAAAAAATCTTTAACAGGGAAAAGAAGAAACAGTGGATATTATTTCCAATTATTTCTCAAATTGGAACAGAGAAAGGAAAATAAAAAAAATACACACACACATACACACACAAAAAAAAAATCCCTGACTTGGTGCTACTGGAGTTTGTAGCTGGAAGGAAAGTCCTTGCTTATATTGAAGTAAAGTTCTGAAAATAAGCAAAGAACAGATTTATTGATTTTTGGTGAAGTCTGGGTGTAAAAAAGAGAAAGAATAAAGAAGTGCTCTTTGCCCGCTATGTCCAAATGACATCCCCAGTGGCCTTCTTAATGGTGGGGGAGGGGAGGGGGCAGGTGCCTACCCCGGCACACGGCCACAACTGCCCTTAGGCAAGGGCTAATGGTATTGGCTGAGCCTGCTCTAAGCCTCTCTTTTCTAATAGCCAACTTTCTCTGTGCGAGAAGACAGACAGATATTGATTGGTCCAAATGCCCTTGAGTTGACAACATCTGAAATGAAAATCCACAAGGCTAGCACAAACTTTCTGCAAGTTCAATTCCTTGGAATCTGATTAGGAGGCTGGCCAGCACGAGCATTTCCATGGAAAAGGTCTCCTTTTGTCGCTGCCTCCACACGTGTAATTAGCGGCGCGGCCGCGGCTCCGGCAGATCCGCGGCACAAACGGCAATTTTGGGCAGCAGGTTAAGGATAACGGGTTTGATTAAGGGAACAAAGCCAGCCGAGCCCGCCGTGAAGTTTAACAACAAATTCACAAAGACACTGGTGCCGTTTCCCAGCTCTGAGCGTTAATTAGGTAGAGATTAATAAACTACTCATTCTCTTTTCATCTGCTCTCAGAAGTTGTATATAAAGTGGTAACATTTTAAGAGTTCACCTTTCAGGAAGTTGCTTCACCCAGACTGAAGTTCTAACTCCCAGCAAGTCCAGGTTTATTTTCTAATGACTTTGTTTTCCAGAATTATAATACTGGAGTTACAGTTTGCAAATGTTACGGATGAAAAATGCAGAAGGCTGGAGGAGTGTATTTGTACCTTATTAAGCTTTCTTTTTTTATTCTACAAATTCCTCCTGAATCAATACATTGACTACTGTATAAAGCTTAAATAAAGCATTATTAAAGTGGAAGCAGTGTTCCTGTCCTACTGGGTTATTTAGAAGCATAAAAGATACACTCGTAAGAATCAGGATCATGCCAGGTAAAGTACAGCTGGAATACACATTAAATTTATTCAGTCATTGATTTGTAATGTTGATCCTCCATGGCTTCATGTTTCTTTTCTCATTAATCTTAGTTAACCCTCTCAAAACAATGCCAACGTTGGCGTTTGATGTATTGAAGATCCAACCTGCAGAGGATGCTGCTTTCTGGAGTGTGATCCCTGCCATCAGTGGGGATAAAGCCACAGAACCAGAGAGTGTTCTTTGCTTGATTTTGTGTTAAGTATGAAAAAGAGAAGGTTTTTTTCTCAGAGAAATAAGCAAACAAAGAAAGATGTACAGTTCCATCTCCCGTGGTTGGAATGGGGTGATCTTTAAGGTCCTTTCCAGCCCAAACCATTCTAAGATTCTGTGCTGACCTAAGATATGGAATGTGAATGTTTTGGCTGCAGAGAATTGATAGATCTGCTGCAGATCTCCTGTGGGGCAAGGAACAAACTGCTGTAGTGTTTCCACTAACAAACACTCAGCTCCAGGAGAAAGTCACTGCAGAGGAAGGCAAAACACTGCAAAGAATCCTATTTTAGAAATTAAGATCCCTGCCTATAAAGCCAAAAACTATTTTAATTGGAGATTCTACTTACTAAGGCATTTCCATCTTCTACCTGCCCCTCCCTACCAAGGGGTTTTTGTAGAGAGGCTGGCTCAAGAGGAGGGGCAGGAGAGGTCATTTTTGGAGAAACCAGCATCAAATACACACAAGCGTGCAGAGACTCAGGAGCCTGGGGCGTTTGCCATCCTGCTGGAGGTGATGCTTGTCAATAAAGCCCAATTCCATTCCTCTATGGGATGAACTGGGCTTGATCCATCATTCCTCTGGACCTCACGCTGCCTGTGCAGAACCTGCACTCTGGTGGTTACCAGCCACTTCTGAAAGTTTTGTCTGATCTCCTTTTGGCAAATACGGATAACAACAAAACTTTTATTTTATGTCATGACAGAGGTGTCAAATGTCAGCTGTTCAGACTAAATGGCCACCTTCTATCCCTTCTCTTCCTGAAAAAACATAACTGGATTGTAGTCCTCCCTGAGAATGCCAGTGGTTTTCTCATGGCACAGCTCCATGGACTTGGACTTTAGCATCCAGCTTGCCTTAAAATCCATCTGTTTTAATGATCAGGTCCACACCTCCCATCTGACTTTTTAACAAGCTTAGGATCCAAAAATACATTATCAATACAGACCAAAAGATAGATAGATAGATAGATAGATAGATAGATAGATAGATAGATAGATAGATAGATAGATTCCAAACTACAATTTCCCTACAAATATTTACAGCCTATAGGAGATCAAGTCTGGGATTAAGAATGGCCACACCCTTTCATATCCATAAACATTACCCCCAGCATCAAGGGGGAAATGATTTAGCTGAAGACAAACTCTGGAGCCAAC
Source organism: Cichladusa arquata (assembly GCA_026413545.1). Classification (NCBI taxonomy): domain Eukaryota; kingdom Metazoa; phylum Chordata; class Aves; order Passeriformes; family Muscicapidae; genus Cichladusa; species Cichladusa arquata. The sequence continues at coordinate 33,562,331 of JAOTQP010000304.1, read as the reverse complement.
ATTAGCAGAAAATGTGTCTTGTTTGTGGTAAATCCATCCCTTGAAACTATTTCTTCCTTCAGCACCAAATAGTCTTTCTAATCTTTTGTCTTTTCAAATAGCTGTGATAATATTAAAACCATGCTTCACAGCAAACAGCATTTCTGGGATTTTCCTAAGAGATGTGGCTTCAGATAAGAAAGTGCAATTGAGTTAAAGCAGTAGGAGAGCCTGGAGTCAGTGGGGTTTGTTGTGATCCGCTGACCACTTCCCAGTAGGCATCTCTGCAGTCGCTGAGAATTACTAAACACCATTTCAAGGAATATGGGTAATTCAGTCAACCAAAAAACCAAACAAAATAAGCCCAGCATAAAATACATTTTAAAAAACCCTACTGGCATGTGAAAAGCAGGAATCTGTCGAGCTTGCTTTGAATCATTCCCGGTGTACTTAGCTAAGGAAAAATCAGATGGATGAAATTTCTCAGTGTGCACAAAGATTGGAAAATAGATATTTCTGCTAGCACAGAAATGTTTCTGAGATAGAGAAAGGACAAAGCTGGCTTCTTTTTGTCCCAATGCTTAGAAAGTATCACACCTTTCAGGCAAATATGACACAACAATTAAGGCAGTAAACAAGAGTAAAGTAATAGCAATATCCAAAAAAATTACAACTGAAGAACTTCCTTGCTGTCAGAAGTGGGGCACAATTTCCCTACACCAAGCCTGGCTCTCTGTGGTCAGGTTTTCTGCCATATTTTCCCACAATTTTTCATGAGGAATTGAAGCTGATAACAGCCAGGACAAACAGCTGAGGAGCTCTCAGTACAGCTGCCCCAATTCTCAGCCTTTTCACTCAGAGCCTCTGACTTATCATCAAAAAAAAGAAAAAAAAAATCTGTAAAACATCCTCAGCTGGACTTTCACAACCACTGTTGACAAGTAAATATTTATCTATATATTTGTCCCTCCAGACGTCATGGAGTTTACTAAAATACCTGTGCATGCAAAGTGGAATGAAGAGGTTCTGCCCGTATTTTATCATTATTGCACTTCTAAGACAATACCCTGGCTCCCTCTCTAAAGAATGATAGGATGGGCAGGCTGGAGTAGCTGCAGGGGATCCTACGCCTGTTGCCTGCCAAAGCTGCTTACTACTTAACAACTGATCAACTGGCCCCCAAGGCAACAGCTTAACAAGCCCCAGTAGAAGTGGACTCAAGATTTCCTCCTCAGCAAAGAAAATGAAACCATTTACCAGGTATGACCAATATCCAGAAATCAAGGGGAGCAGCACTAGCAACACTTTATCTCCCCAGCTCTTTAGAAATAGCAAGGTGTTTTTAGGCTAGAGTCCTAAAGTTGAGCAGGGTTTAATAATATTGGACTAAGAGAGGGGAATGGGGTCCAGGTTTGCTTGGCAGGTTGGTTGTGCCTTGCACAGTTCCTGCATCCCACACTGCCAGGGAGGAGGGATGCTCTGGGGCAATGCTGTGCCCTAGTGTGTGTGAGGGAGAGACAGGGAGAGATTCAGGACTGAACTGCAGCAATTCCTCTGGGGTGAGCTGTGGCAGCTGTTTACCGGCACAAAGCAATTCTGTGCTGCGCTTTCGCGCAGGAAATGAGGAATCCTGGACTCGGCTGGAACTACAGGGGGGATTTTAGGAGAGCAGAATTTAATTACCCAAGCTGGAATTCGGCCAGGACACCAGGGCTCACACCTCTGCTCTTGTGAAAAGTGCCAAGAGGTCGTTAATAGTAACAAACGGTCAAGATTTGGGGTTAGGGTTTCACCTGAACTCCTCCACCTTCAGTAATATTTGCTCCTTACCAGTGTTATCAAAACTTCATCCGAAAGTCCTTGGAATTGCAGTGGGGTTACCATGAAGAACAGCTTTTCTTATAAAGTTTCTGTTTATCTCAGGATCATCCAGAAAAAGTCACTCATAACACGTCTTCAGGGCCGCTGCAGGAAATGAAAGGAATATTTGCCATGCTCAGGTGGGGTAGGCCAGGGAGATTTCCCCTAATACATCCAGATTAGCTGAATCAGCTCCATAACCTCCCAAAAGCCTGACACATTTCCTAAAGCATCCATTCTCCAATTCTTCCATCCCTCAAGTCACCAATGATCTCCTTGAGAGTGTTGTTTTTTTTTTAAAGCAGTATTTCAAAAGAAAACTTGAAGCTGGAGGGAGGGTTGGCATTTTTCAATTTGTTTCCATGGTCTGCTTTTTTTATAGTCTTAATCCTGCAACCATCAGGAGAGGTGTGAAGAAAACCTGCAAAGACAAACCTCATTTGAAAATTGGAACGACCTGTTGACAACTGCCCTTTCTGCACACGGATTTATGAGCACAGGGTGTATTTACTGGGTGTATTTAGTGGGGGTTTATTTGGGTGACTGGAGGAGTGTTCTCCCAATTTCTTCTTGATTTCTCTGCTGCCATTTCTTCCTCAGCTGTATTCTCCAAATTAAACTTGCAGCTTTTTGAATGTTGTCTTATTCATGCCTCTGACTGTAGGTCATTATTCCCATTTTTCCCTCTATGAATATCCTAAAGAACTTGACCATAATAAGGCTACAGATTGCTGAAATGCTCCTGTTTAATGTTAACCAAGGTCACATCATTTCTTCTGCTTTCTACTTGTAACAGGCTCTCTTTGCTTAGATTGCAACTAGAAATATTTTCTTCCCTGTGTCTCTGCATTGTCCCTCTGAAGAAGAGTTAATAAATGTTTTTGCAATGACTAGATTACTGTTATTAATGAACAAGGTATCAGCTTTGGAAGTCTGTTAAATATCCAGCCATTTGCAAAAGCTTGGAAAAAGCTAAGGCTCAAAAGCCATGTCTCACTCTTAAATGTTTGTGATGACAACTGAAAGAGTGAGAGACCTCAAGAAGAGGATATTGAATAATTTTGAGGTTTTGGAAGAGCTGTTTGAGACCTTCAGAGGGTTTTATCAGGAGACTCCAGAGCTCTGAGCAGTCTGGTCTGGTGAAGATGGCCCTGCCCATGGAGGAGGTTGGAACAAGGTGATCTCTAAGGCCCCTTCTGACCTAAGCCATGCCACTCCCAGAACCACATTCAACACACAAAGATTGCATTCTGTACATAAAATCATCAAATCACAGAGTGGTTTAGCGTGGAAGGGACCTTCAAGCCCTTCTAGTCCCACCCCTTGCCTTGGGCAGGAGCACCTTGCCCTAGACCAGCTTGCCAGGTACACAACATATCTCAGTAAAACAACCTGAGAACAAGAGAAAGGAACTAAACAGAGCAGATTCACTCAACAAAAAAAAAATATAACCAGAAACTTTCACTCGGAATTCCAGGCATGACTGCTCTTGTGCTGCTGCAACAGTATGTGAAATGTGAGCTCCAGGTCTGCCAGCACCAAGAGGATTTCAATATCACAAGCCCTAATGATTTCTATTGCCTCATTGCAGCATCCTCTGAAAGAAAACACAGTCCTGGATCAATGCAGTCATTGACTGACTCAGTGTATGGATAAGTGATGCACATTAATACAGCCTGCATTGAACTGGAGTGGCCCTTGGAATTACAACTAAAGGTATAACAATGCAATCTTCCCTTTAACCTGAGCAAGAGCTGCATTGACTTTTCCAGCTCTGTTTTCCAGCAGGCTCTGCCAGCTCTGTTGCAAGGCAGCCTGGCCAGCCCCCGGGCACCTCTGCACAAAACAGGGAGCAGCGTTAGGTGAACCAACCCTTAAACACAGCCCAGCCCAGCAGACAGCTGCACCTTTTAAAAGCACTTTGCACTCTAAAGCATCTCTGCAGAGCTCACTGATCTATAGGTGCTTCATATATACCCTTAAAAATCTCGCTGGAGATTGTGAGAGATCAGAATCAATATCCTCATTTGATAGATGAGCAACCAGATTAAACAGCAAACCAAAGGCTGCACAACTTTTTGTACCACGTGGTCCTAAACTTGAATCCTGTTCCAGGGCTGGGATGGATATAGGATTTTCTCCTGAGCTATAAAACTCCTCTTTCTCTCCACCACACTGAACTTGCCTGTAGCACAGAACTGTTCTGCAATCGTATAGCTTCCTTTTTTTTCTCATCTTTTTTTTTTAAAACTGACCCAGTATCACCTCTGGAACGTAGAAACTCAGCCAGACCATCAAGTCCTGCTTTCTGACACAGCAGAGCAGGGGGATTAGAGAATAACACTCAGTCTGTACAATTAAATTATAGATGCTGTCCATGCCATGCCCCATTCCATGTGCTGCAGGACAGACCTGGTGCAGCTGAGGCCCTACACGTTCCACACTTTATTTCCAGGGAAAAGTGACCAGGAGGAGGAAATCCAGAGGCTCAATAAAATTAACACTGGAATTCACTAGTGCCCAGAGGCCAATGGCAACCAACAGGGCTTGGATGGATCCCTAGGAAGCAATAATTCATCCAGCCAGGACAATTATCCAGAATAAACAAATGGAGTCCCAAAAATAATTTTCAAAATAAATGAAGCCCTACATACCTACCTTCCAAATGTTCATCTTCAACTTTCATTAATTCACTGTTTGTTCCCACTTTTTTTCACAAAAAACAAAGCCAAACCTGAGTCTCATCCAGGGGATTATTACAAAGAGAAATATGAGGAAACTTACAGAGTTTCAGCTTTCAATATGCAGATTTTCAGAAAATTGTGCTTCAGTGTAATTAAGTTCCATTTTTGGATGTTGGTTTGGTACCTTTCAACAGAGAAGCTTTCTGTCTAATGAATTGAGAGAGCAAATTAGCAAGGTAAGATCAAACATGATTACCTATGATACAAATACTAAAACATTTACTGTTGCAGAATTTCTTTTTTGGTGTATTTATCATCTGTATTTGTTGCTGATGCCATTTGGAAAATAATTCATTGGTAAATTCATCAAAGTAGGGTTAAAGTTTACATATTAAAAATACTTTTGGCTAATTTAGTAAAAAGAAACTTTTTTTTTCCTTCTCCTTGGTTTCCTTACACAGAAAACTGGTCTATCATGACTCGTTTCTACCACTCTGTTGCTTCAGCATGGACTGATTCAAAATTTAAAGCTTTAAGACCTTTTTTTTGACGCCACCAAAAGTCTAACAAGTTTAAGCAAAAAATATAAGATGTAATAGTGAGTTAGAAATGAAAAACTCTCTTTCCCTGTGTGAACTTCAACATAGAGTCCTGACAAGTCTTTGGGGAGTCCTGTTTTCATGTAGGTTTTGTGAGCCAGAGATTTATCAAGTAACACAATACACACAGTACAAACTTCAGCTCCATTATTCTTTCTAAGGAATGCTGAGAAATAATTTATCATGATCTCAGCTCTAAAAGCTTTTATTTCTTAAAAAAAAGTCTACTCACATCCTTTAATTTTTTACTTGATGTCACTGCCGAAGTTCTCAGTAATCACTTTCTGGTTATTAGCAACTCTCAAGTGAGACAAAATGGTATCTACAAGGCTAAAATACAGGTAAAAATCATACATTTAAAATTAAATATCTATTTTTCATGCTTGCTACTATATCTTCCTTCACAATGAAAAGAAATCCCAAATACCTGTTGTTAAACACTCTGGACAGATGACACATTGAAAACTTCTTGAAGATTTTTTTTAAAAGTTCATGAGTATTTTCACATCTAGGACTACCAACATTTTTTCTCTTCCAGTGCAAGAATTTCACTGAACATCATGGGTCAATCAAGTGTTTCAGTCTCTGGAGAAAGTGGAAGAAATCACCTGAAAATGGCTGGAAAAAATCTTGGTTCCAGAAGGAGTTTTGAAGAGGTGGACTCAAGGTCAGCAAAGTGCTAAACGCTGTTCCCGGCTCGCGGCGATCCCTTGGCGCTCCCGCTGCGGCAGAGGTTGATTGGAACGAGCCGAGCTGCCGGGCTCCAGGATGCCTTGTCACTGACCACCGTGCATCTGTTGGACTTAGAAAACAAAAGGATCTTTTAGGGGAAGCCAAAGCACTCTTGTTTACACAGCCTGGAAGAGGAAGAACAGATGCTCGCTGCCTTAAAAGTTATAAATACGTTTGCTGGGATTTAAGTCATAAAGATGCATCAACATATAATTTTTTTAATCATTCTCAATTTCCCTTGGAGAGATGAAGAGCTGGGCAACTTTTCTGTCAAATTGGAGAAAATAGCAGCCTTTATATCATAAAACTATTTTTAAAAAGGAGTTAAGCATAGAACAAAAGCATTTCTGAGTTGGGTTAGTCCAATTTTGTTATGAATTAAGCACAATGATCAAATCACTGAATGTTGGGAGTGACACTTCTGTCAAGAAAATAAATACAATTATTGACCTGAAACCAAATAAAATGACATTCTCATGTTCCAACTGGTCATTTTTATATTAAGAATAAGTTCGTGCAGGTAGAGTTGATTATGAAAGAGAAAAGCTCTTGGGATCCTCTGCACTGAAATTAAGCTCCACAAGCTCCTAGGAAAGCTAAACAAACTGTCCAAGCTTGGGAGGATTTGTGCAGGATGGGGATGCTGAGAAAAAGGCAGAAGAGGATTTTTAGGTTTTGAAAAATATCTTCCAAAAAGAATAGCTCTCTTTTTAAAGCACTTGTTGGATTGCTTAGCTAGAAAGAGGTTAATTTTCACTTTTTTTCCCTCTATGAATATATTTATTAATTTGATATATTCAGAACTAGTTCAGAATATTTTAGACTGCAGTAGTTGACCTTGCAAATACTTAATTGCACTAAAACTCTGATTTTAACACCAACTTACCTTCCTTTTTAATTTCAAGGGTGTTTTTACTTCTGTAGATGATCAAAGGTGAAGTCATGTACATGAGATCGTTTGAAGAGAAGAGATTAAATTTTTAAACTACAGAAACCCAATGTATAACAGCATCATTATAATCAGGGATCTATCAATGCATTTATTTTTATATATATTTATTATATCTTTTCTAGACCCACACTGTAGCTTTCAACAATAATTTCACAATTCTCATCACTAAGAATTTCAAAGTTCCAAAATATATCAAAATAATTAAATACAAGAAAATTAATATTTGACCAAAATTTGTCCTGTACAAATTAATTTATGGTTTAATTAATTGGAGTCACTGAGATTTACCACATGAAAATGCACAAACTGATACAAATTCAGGGATTCTACAAACCCTAAATTCTGAATTCTCCAAAAGGAATTCTACAAAGACCAGCACCCTCTGAGGAGCTGCCTCAAAGTGTGAACATTCATGTGCTGATGAAGAGCCAACTCTAAGCTACCCAACAATCTAAGATGAGTAGGTTTAATGGTTGGACTCAATGATCTTAGAGGTCTGTTCCAACCTAAAAGGTTCTGTGATTCTAAGAATGAGAGTTGATTAAGCTCATTTATACCTATGTAGAACTGAACAAAGTTAAACGTGAGCATTTTAGGATTGCAGGAAAAAGAAAAAAAGAAAAGTTGTGTTTGTCCAAACCAAATATGAGAAAACTTATTAAGGGATTTTACAGATATATTAAAATGTATCTAATTTAGAATTTTACAAACATACTAAAGTGTTTGAGAGTAGAGCTAAGGCTGCAGATACCACATTGCCTGGAGAACGTCTCTGAGTGGAGATTTGAACAGAAGCTGTTCCTAAGAGCTCAGATTTGTTTTCTCCTAGGACAATACACACACACTGGAAGAAAGGTGTATTCAAATGCAAAATTCACTCCAGGCTGATAGTTCTGATCTCCTTTAATCTTCCTCTCTTGATTAACAGTAAGGGCTTCTGTGAAGGACAATTGATGTGGTGCAATAGGTCACCTTCTGGTCTCAACCTTGGCAGAGTAATCAGATACCTGGCAAGCTTAATAGAGGTCACTTAATGCAAAGATTAAAATTAACTGGAAGTCAATAAGGGAATAATAAAGGAAAATGATCACCCTGTTGCTCCTACTCTGTAAAAGTAAACCTCACATTGCAGGCCAGGAGTAAAAAAAAATGGAGTGGCAGGCGATCCAACAGGCCTTCAAAAGCCCTCCAGCAAACAATTTAATGATTTCAGGTACCCTTTAAACTAAGTGGCCAATCACTGTTAAATCCTTTGGTATTCATTGTAATAACACTGATCATGAAGAACTCTTTTGGTATTAATGTGGATGTAATATATACGTTTTTAATTATAGAACAAGAAAATCCAATTACCCCTTTGCCTCATCAAAGTTCTTTGCTGGCTGCCACTGTTTAAACATACATCATGAAACATTCAAACTCAGGGAGGCTTTTGTGCAAAGCAAGGGCCAAATCCTGCCGGGTGCTGACCACTCCTAAGTGGCAGGAATTCTGGGGGAAGGTCAGTGTGCCAAGCACCTCCTGCCCTTAGCAGGATCAGGCCTTGATAGAGCATGGAAAAACAGCTTTGGGAAGACCCTGATTAAAAAGCAGAAAGAATTCATTTCTACAATGAATCAGAACCTGCTCTGAACAGTTAAAGTCATCATCAGGTGGGACAAAATTTACTCTGGAGAAGGGAGAGGAATAAACGATGGGCTAAGCAAATTATTCCGTGTATCACAGGCAGAAGTCTCCACGTTCAGTTCCTATTCTCTGGGAAAACTTTGAATATAGGCTGGATATAATGCTTAAAATTTAACTGTTGGGAGATAGAAGCAGAAAAAGTCAAGATCTAGAGGGAAGTCCTTTTTGAGCAGATATTCTGCTGTAAATAAAGCCAAATTCAGAAATGTGTAATCATGGGGTGTATCAGTCAGGTCCTGTAAGCAGTGGGAGTCAACCTTTTGGGAGGATGGGATCAGCCCATACTCAATGATGCCACTTCATTCATTAATCAAAAATAGGGAGGTTTGCTCAAATACATTTGCAGTTGTGCCTTCCGAGAAATTGGCCAAGCAGATATTACGTTAAAATATTTCTTTTTTTTTTTTCCAGGAGAACTTCATAACCTCATGAAGAATCCAAAATGTTGCAGAGCAGTGCTGTTGTAGGAACCTATGAGGTATCTTCTCCTATTCCTGTTGAAAACTACCACAAAATCACACTCAAAAGAAAATTTTTACGACACCTCCAGCAGATTAATCTCAGCACACTGTCCCAAAGGTGAGCAACAGCAGAGGCAGCAAAGCTCAGTGCTTGCACGTAGGAGTAGTGTCTGAGTAGGGACCAGGGGAAATACAGACCACTGTGGTATATAAATATACTTAAACAACAAATGCTTTTCCAGCAAAATGGCTCTGTAATCATGTCAGACTGTAATTTGTAAGATATCACTGAACATTTATGAGATAATTGCCCGATTTCTATAGCTCCATTGCTACTACAACCAGTTCATCACAAAAGGAACATTCAGAAGGAACAAAACCAAATATTCACAATGCTTTAATGCTACATGAGGCAGTATAGGATTAATAAAGATATTTTAAATGCATTTAATGTTGCTCTTTCTTTAAAAAATTACATTCTAAAAACCTTTCTTAAACATTATTTGAATAAAGCCTCATTACTCACAGTCCAGAGAAGTTCATTAGGAGAAGATCACTTTGGAAAGCATTCAACTAACTAGCCTTTCTTCTCAGCAGTGAATTACATTAGCTACTTCCTAGTTATTTAAATCTTGAAATAAAAGATGTAAACGCTACAGTGACATCTTAAGATCATTGGTAAGGCAGGTCTTGCATGCACAAAAATGCCCAGCTGGTCGGGAGATAAAACAGATTGATAATTAGTTGCAAAATGTAACATTTCATCAGGAATATTTTGAATAATCCAATTTATCTTTGTCAGATATGCGGCACATATTTTTCCTTTGGAGACTCTTTGTTCTTTAACACAACATTATAATTTCTGCCTCCTAATTAACGCGCTCGCCGCTCGGCCCTGCCTTGATGTCCCGCCGCCGAGCGGGGGCCGGCGGGGCTGTGTGGAGAGAAGGTGGCTGCCCTGAGCCACGGGCCACCAGCGGCTCCCGCTGCCTCCCACCACCCTACTGGGGCCCAACTGGTTTGAGAGGGGCGAGATCAAAGCTGGGCTGGGAGGGAGGAGGGCCTGGCTCTGCCGGCTGGGCCTGCGCGGCAGCTGGGGCCGCTGGGGCTCTGCAAACTCCCAGAGCCTCCCTAATTAACTAATGGAGAATCGTCCTGGCCATGCTCACTGCCCAGTGGTGTGGGGGTCCTCCCACAGCTGCCTCTCCTTTGTGGGTGGGGGGTGAGGGGTGCACGGCCTAAGGAGGGCTGTGAACGCTCCCAGCGCCATCTCCGCTGGTTTGTACCAGGCAGCTCCCACCTCTCGTGTTGGCATCGCCTCTCCTGTCACCTCCCCAAAGGGGAATCTGTGTTTGTGCAGCCTGGAGAATCACCTCGCCACTTGTGGTGGGAATGGTGATGGTTCTCACAGGAGTACAGCATCTTCCACACCTCCAGTGGATGGGGCAGAACTGGGGTACAACCAGGTATCTCCAAATTTCCACAATTCCAGCTGGATGGGGCAGAGCTGGGGTACAACCAGGTACCTCCAACTTCCACAATTCCAGCTGGATGGGGCAGAGCTGAGGTACAACCAGGCACCTCCAACCTTCCACAATTCCAGCTGGATGGGGC
>JAOTQP010000304.1:33519916-33532550 GCA_026413545.1 Cichladusa arquata | reverse complement strand
TCTTTGCCTGAGAGCCCCTTAATTTCAAAATTATAATAATTTGGAGGGAGGGGGTTTACATTCTCCATTTCAAAGAGCTCCTGCCTTTATTGGCAGACACCTGTCCTCCAAACCAGGACACACTCAAACCTTGGGGTGCAACCCCAGCAGCCTCCAAGGCAAGGTCTGGACCATTCCAGTAGGAAACAATACCTGGGAAGGATTTTCCAGCTGCTCTGGGGGCAGAGGCAGGGCAGGGCTGGGAGGAAAGGCTGCCCTGGAGCAGACAGGGGCCGGTGCCCCAGGGCAGGGCTGGTTTTCTGCCCCAAAAAGCAGCGCTGCAGGCTGAGCCCGGCTGCACCGAGGTGCTGGCAGCGTATCAGCCCCGCAGAAAATCAGCAGAGGTTAAGATCATGTTAATTTGTACACACACAGGGGGATCGGGAGCACTGCAGGCAGGGCAGGGGAGAGGGAGGAGGAGAGGAGGAGGAGGAGGGAGAACTTGCACACGAAAATGTTGGGTTTATGTGTGTGGGGGGCGTCCATTTCCAAAGCAAGAATACAAATGATCCCAACAAAGCCCAAGCTGTCCTGAAACCCTGTAGCCAATTAGTGCACATCAATAATTAATCAGCTCTCGCTATTGTGCAGCCCGGCCTGTGCTACCCCAGCCCCTGCCACACTCACTCTTTCCCATCACAGACACACTGTTATGACACATAATGATATTGTCCATGAATAATTTAGAGCAGTTTTTCTCCTCTTCTCTCTCTGTCTCACTCTCTCCCTGTGCCCTTATTAGCAGAAAATGTGGAACAAATTCTGGGAGGAGGCGAGCAAGGAGCTCCTTCTGTGCGGGTGCAGGAGGAGCAGCCCTGGCCCTGATGGCCCAGGTGGGTGGCAAGCAGTGGCCAAGGCTCCTGGCAGGGCTGGGGTGCCCTTCCCTGCCTGGGGGGCTGGAGCTGAGAGGGAAACTGGGCCTGGAAAAGCCCCTGGAAGCAAAGACGGAGTGGTTTGAATGGCAGGGGTGAGCTGCACCTGCAGCCCTTCCAGGCTGGGTTTATATCCATCCACTCCAGACTGGGCTTTACACCCATCCATTCCAGGTTGGTCTTTACCTCCATCCATTCCAGGTTGGTCTTTACCTCCATCCACTCCAGGCTGGGTTTATATCCATCCACTCCAGGCTGGGCTTTACACCCACCCATTCCAGGCTGGGTTTTACCTTCATCCACCCCAGACTGGGCTTTACCTCCATCCACTCCAGGCTGGGCTTTACCTCCATCCACTCCAGGCTGGGCTTTACCTTCATCCACTCCAGGCTGGGCTTTACCTCCATCCATTCCAGGCTGGGCTTTACCTCCAACCATTCCAGGCTGGGCTTTACCTCCATCCACTCCAGGCTGGGCTTTACACCCACCCATTCCAGGCTGGGCTTTACCTCCATCCACCCCAGACTGGGCTTTACCTCCATCCACTCCAGGCTGGGCTTTACCTCCATCCATTCCAGGTTGGTCTTTACCTCCATCCATTCCAGGCTGGGCTTTACCTCCAACCATTCCAGGCTCGGCTTTACCTCCATCCATTCCAGGCTGGGCTTTCCCTCCATCCACTCCAGGCTGGGCTTTACCTCCATCCACTCCAGGCTCGGCTTTACCTCCATCCATTCCAGGCTCGGCTTTACCTCCATCCATTCCAGGCTGGGCTTTACCTCCATCCCTCCCACTTGAACTCCACCTGCATTCCCATTAACCTAATTAATTAATTAATTAATTATTCTGATCCTCATGCTGATCCCTTAATGAGATTATGGGACAAACACTGGTGGAAGCACAGATCTCAAATTTTTTTTTTTTTTCGACTAAACTGAGTCTAATCAGGGCAAACACTGAATTTGAGCTGGTTTTGACCTCGTGCCTGGCAGGCTCTGCCCTTCTCACCTGTGACTTCTCATCCTGTGGCTGAAGTCAGGCTCACTCCTCGTGGCTGAGAAATCTCAGGGATTATAAAGTCCCTGTGGGATAAAGATGAATATAGAGGGGGCTGAATTAGCACTTGTTTTGTGGGATTAATGCAGCTCCTGGTTGTCATCCACAGATGACAAGGGGAGGATTAATTGATTCTGTCAGTTATTATTGTGAAATTTGCACAAGGATTTGTTCCAGCATTTCTGTCCCCAAAAGCAGAGGTTGTTTGGCTGAGATGAGCTGGGGAAAGGAAGGTTTGTCCTGGACTCAACACCAGAGTGCAGGAAATTCTGTTGCCCTCTGATTCACCCATCAATCATCCAAACCTCCCATCCTGCCATCCTTACCTGAGTTTTGGGCTCCAGGCAGCTGCTCTGTCCTGCACACCTGGATCCAGCCTGGAACGCTGCTCTGGTTGGGAATGGAGCCCAAACAATGAGTTCAATGGAGAACAAACCATTTTTCTCAGTGCAACACAAACCAAATTAGTGAAATACAGCAGGGAATTGAGCTGCAGGGTCCCTGTCCTGTCCTGTGCTCTTCCAAAGTTTTCCATGGATGGTGATCTGGAAATTTATCTCCAGGTCTGGAGTTTCCAGAAACCGAAACCTAAATGTTTTCTTCAGGAACTGAACTTAGCCTGAGCTGTTTGAAATGAAAAGCCAGAGCCATCCTTCTGGAAATAAGGCAGCCCTGAGCCTGGGGACCCTCCAGGGACACCTGGCAGGACTTGGGGGAAGTTTGATTTCCATAGCCTGGAGAACTCAGAGTGCCCCCAGAGCCCCAGGTGTCCCAGGACAGGGGACAATCCTGCCCTGGCCCTGTGCCCACACTGTTTCTGGTACAAAAATCTCTCTTGCCACGTGCTGTCACAGCATCCAGACATTCCCTGTGCTCCCCATACCCCGTGGGAGCTGCTTGGGTTTTTTTTTTCCATGCTCCAAGCCCGTGTCTGTTGTGTCCGTGGGGTTCCATCTCCTGGATTTGTGGTGTTGGAACAATCCCAGCAGCTCTGTCCCCCCCTTCTCCACATCCCCAGCACAGCATCAAGGATCCTCCACCCAGCCCTGAGATCATTACTATTGGCAAAATAATTGCGACAACAAAACGAGGACTAAAAGCCTTGTTTGCTCCTCTTTCATCTCGGCTCTGCCTTCCTAATGTGGATTTTAGAGGCGGGAGGAAGAAGGGGAAGGAATCCAATCCCTCTCCATGTCTTTAGCAGGGCTTTACTGCCCATTCTCACGCTATAAAGCACCAACATTCTTTGAGTTCAGGGGGGTTTTGAAAGTTTCTTTCTGAAGCAATGACTGTCAAAGTTGGTTATTGATCGGGGCTGGGGGATCTGAGGGAACCTGACTGATTATTCCACCCCTTCCTCTCTTCTTTCCCTTTCTTTCCTTTGCACCAGGACTGGATTGATCGACCCCCGTCTTCATTGTCTTCCCTTCTCCTTTTTCTCTCCTGGTTCCTACTGGGGATTCCTGATTAAACTATGGCAGGGGCTCAATTGATCCTCCGCAGCTCTCCCGCTCCTCTCGAGGAGCAAAAAAACTGCCCGGCTGCATAATTCAGAAAGCAAACACGGAGAGGAGAGGCGGGGAGGGAAAATCAATACAGCTACAACCGATCCTGCAGATAAATGAGAGGGAGGATCCCTGGCAGCAGCTCAGGGAAAGTTCAGCCACTCCGGGATGGGCTCAAGAAGAGATGGAGAATTTTGGAGTGGGGCAGGAAGGGAGGGATCCCCAATTCCTTCAGCAGGACCCTCTGCAGTGCCTGTGAGAGGGGAATAAATGTCCCCAGACTGCAGGGATCCTCCTTTCCAGCCCCAGCTGGGCTGGTTCCCTGCTGGGTTTTTTGTCCATTATGAGCCAGGGAAGTGGGGAATGGAGTGGAAATGGGATTCTCTGCCTCTGCAGCCTTGCAGGGGATCTCAGGATCTCCCTGAAGCCTGAGGAAAAGCAGGGCAGAACCCAGTGCTGCTCCTGCAATAACTCGTCCTGGCTCCTCAGGAAGCAGCAGCCAAGCAGGTTTGTCCCAGGAGATCAGAGCAGGAACCCAGCAGGAACAGAATAAAACAGTAAAACAGATCATAAAACCCCAGAATGGTTTGGGTTGGAAGGGACCTTAAAGCTCATCCCGTTCCACCCCATGGGCAGGGACACCTCCCACCATCCCAGGCTGCTCCATCCCAATGTCCAGCCTGTCCTGGCACTGCCAGGGGTCCAGGGGCAGCCACAGCAAATCTGGGAATTCCATCCCAGCCCCTCCCCACCCTCCCAGGGAACAATTCCTGCCCAAAATCCCATCTGAATTTATCCTCTTCAGGCTAAAGCCATTCCCTGTGTCCTGTCCCTCCATCCCTTGTCCCCAGTCCCTCTCCAGCTCTCCTGAAGCTGGAATTTAGGCTGTGGAAGGGGCTCTGAGCTCTCCCTGGAGCAACCTGAACCACCTCAGCTCCCCCAGCCTTTCCTCCCAGGGAGGAGCTCCAGCCCTCAGCATCCCCAGGTCCTGCTGAGCCTTCCCCAAAAAGGAGCCAATCCCTCACCCCCAGGGACTGCTACACCTGAGCAGACCCCAAAGCCAATCCCTGGGGTTTCCCCAGGTCTCCCAAGCCCCCCGTGCTCCCCCACAAACACCAAACGAGGCTCAGGTGTCCATAGGGGTCCCAGGACCAGCCCATGCCTGGGGGTTTACCCTGATCCCTTGGATGGACAAATCCTATAGAGTGTACAGCAAGTGAAGCACCAGCATCCCATAAAATCAGCTCTGGGACATAAATCTGCCGTGTTTCACTGCTTTTGAAATTCCCAGAAGTGGGAAGAGGTGCAGGAACACGATGGGGATGGGGACAGCTGTCCCCTGGCAAGGGCTCACTCCCTGCACTGACTTTGGGAACAGCCAAAAACCCCCTGGCATGAAAGGCTGGAACAGAGAAATAAAGGAAGACAAACTAAGGGGAGTCTCTCAGCCAATGTTTGGTGTCAAACACCTAAAAATGAGGTGACAAAACATTCAGAGCTCTACTCAACATTATCAGTGCAGACTGGAAAGGAATAAAATTTCCATCTGAGGGACTGGAGAAAGGAGAAAATCCTGAGAAAGTGGCAAACCCAAGGAAAGCTGCTCCAGCTCTTGTGGCTCATGCAAACAGTAGCAGAAACCCTTTCTGTGCTCTTCCCAACCCAAAAAAAGGTTGTGGTGTCTGCCAGGACGTACAAATCTTCTGGAGAAACAGAGGAGAGAGAAATAAATGTACATCTGTAACGAGTCTCCACAATGTCAAGTAAAAATCCATTTCATCTGCTGGCATTGGCAAGGCACACCCATAAATCAGAGAAAGCAAAATATTGCCTTTATATCCATTAGAGATGTTCAGGGAAATAAGGATCTCATCTCTTGGGCTGCCACAAAAATTATCTGTTCCATCAGAGAGGGCAGGTTTTGAATGTCAGCAAAAGCAACAAGAACAGCTGCTGTGTGCAGCTTGTCCACTGCCTTTGGCCTGGGGAGCAAGCAGGGGACAAAATCCTCCTGCAGCAGCTTCTGCTGGGGCACAGGGTGGACAACAGACCCCAAACCTCCCCCTGAGGCACAGGAACCCCTGACAGCACCAGCAGTGACCACAAAGTGCCACAAAAGAGCAAAACTGGGAGCCAAACTTTCCCTGTGTCCCCAAACTGGGAGGCAAAAGGAGCAGTGGATGAGTCTGGGAGTTGAAGTGACACACACAGAGCAGAAACAGCCCCGAACACCCATCAGGAAACAGGTTCTAAACTTTCCACTGTCTCACCCCCAAATTTAGGGATTTGTTGAAGATGGGAAGCAGGACATTAACATGTACAACATGCCAGCTATCACTGCAACATAAAATTCCTGGTTTTCCATCTGCCATCTCTCAACAGGGTAAAGGAATTCCTCCTGCAACATATGAGCAGTCGTCTCTTTTATGGCTTTTTAATGGAAAGCAAATAAAAACTCTCCAACTTCGAATTTATCAAAACCATCTTGAGGAGTCTTTCAGAAGAGTTTTTCAGCCTGAGAGCTGCACCAGCTGCATCCAATCATGGCCAATAATTCCTTCCCAGCTATCCAGTGAGCCTGGGAAGGAACCAGAGCCTGCAGCTCAAATCCATGGGATGGTTGAAAACACAGGGAAATGGGATTTCCAACTGGAATAACACTGCAAACAAATTGCAGGTGACCAATATAAGGAAGGACAAGGTTTTTAAAGAATTAAGTTCCATCAGATGGTAACAACAGAATAAAATAATTTCCAGGCTCTAGCACAGACCTCATTCTCTGACTACACTTTTTTTTTGCAAGTGCAGAACCCAAAATCTGAATTGGGAAATTCCTTAGAAGGGTGATGTCACTGCTTCAGCCAAAGCTCTGTGTGAGCCCCATCACTGAGGAGGAGAGGAAAGTGCTGAGTTCATACAAAATCAGCACCAAAAAAAAAGTGTTGGCCTCCAACTCTGAAGACACCACTCCAAAATTTGCATTTCTGAGCCTCTGTGCTCTCAAGACACAACTCTGAGCAATTTAAGGCATTCCCAGAACTGCAACACTTTTGGAGGTCTCTGATCCCTGGAGTTTGCAGCAGTTTGGGTTTTAAATTCACCAGGAAGTTCTCAATGTACTAAAGAAATGGATCCTGCAGAATAAATGGAAAATACTCAGATGTCACCACAAAAACACTAAAGTAAATTAAGTGCTGAGACAGCAACACAAATATAAAGTCTTAATGTACAGAGCTCTCAGAGAAATATCCAATAATTCCATGAGGCAAGTGAAAGGGAAAGAAACCAACAAAAGTTTTACACTGAGTTTTACACTGATTTTCAGATAACAAGGAAAATTATGAGGAAGGAAGGAATCAGGAATATAAAGAGATGTGGAAGGTGGAAGTTGATCATCCAAAAGGTCTCAGCTCTGCCACCAGAGTCCTGGATAAGGAAAAACACAGAAATGAGGCCCATCAGTAGAAACATTGACAGGTTTTCTGGGAAAGAAATGTCATGTCTGTCCTGGAATCAATTTATCTATTGAATCTAAGAGCTATATAAATATATAGAATAAAATATCAGAATATATACAGAGTAAAAGCTGATGGCAAAGGGAACAGTGCTATCAAACCATCCAACCACAGGGAAGGGAATTCCTGTCGTTCTGCTTCCATAAAACCATGGAAGAATCAGAGAATGGATTGGGTTGGAAGGGACCTTAAAGGTTGTGCTGTTCCAACCCCCAAGAGGACACAAAACCAACGTTGGGATGAAATAAGTGGGGACTTGTGAGCATCTCTGAGCCCAGAAAGGGGAGAACAGAATCAACCAGAGCTTTAGAGGAATCCAAAGCTGTGAAGTTCTCAGTTCCAAGGGCAGAGAACACAGTAATTGGTGAAGTGTTGGTGATAGAAACCACAGTCACACCAATCAAACCCTTCCCCAACAGAAAACTGTACAAAAAGTTGTCTTTGTGGCTGCTGTCGTCCCATCTGGAGTGTTTTTAAGGCACAATTGTTTGTGCTTGGATGGAACAGGAAAGGGAAGGAGTGTTGGGGTTTGGTGCTGTTCATTTTCAGTCCTGTTTGCCTAAAAGTCCATCTGCCAGTGAAGAATGGACACTGGCTGGAAAAACAAAAAAAAACAATATTTCACTGCACAGGCTTCCTGTGGTGCTGCATCATGGTGAGGATTTGGGGTAATAATGCACTAATTGGAATGTAAATGCAATATTTCAGAGGTGGAGGAGAAAAACTGAAGAACAGAGGGGGAAAAGAAAAAGTTTAAAATCATTTTAGTAGCACACACATTTCTGTGCTGCAGCAATGTCCAACAACCTGCACCACTGCCCATGGGCAGGGAGGGAATTCATCCCCAGTTCAGAAAAACCCCTAAACTGGGATCTCAGCAGGAGCATCCCTGTGCCTTTGGGATCAGGGTCCTCAGGGGAAATGAAGTTGTGATATTCAAGTATTGGAGTTTGAGACAAGAACCATTTTCAGGCTCTGCTCCAAAACAAGTGCCACAGTCTGTAGAGCAGTGAAAACCTTATCAAACCTTATCACTGCTGTGCTTGAACACAGAACCTCAAACTCTGAGGTGTCAGGAGGCTGTTCAGGTACCTCATACATGGACATCCAGTTTGGGTTGGAACTAAAATATAAAGAGCTGCCCAAAAATATTCCCAGACCAAGATCAGAGGGGTTCTGCTGTCCCATCACAGAGGTAAATTCACACCTTTGTTCACTGAATTCATCCAGATTGAGAAATAACTTTATGATTATCCAGATTTTAACCTATGATCAAACCCATGATTTTTAGCTTCAGGCTGTCCTGTCTTCTGCATCTTGGGCTGACAATTCCAACAGCTGGGAGCTTCCCCATCTGCTGAATATCCCAGATTCCAGCAGAACAAGTGGATCCACGCTGGCTGCAGGCCAGCTGAGAAGAGGAAGATTTATGTAAACTCTCAGGAAAACATTTCCAACAGCTGGAATAGAAAGGAAATCCAGGCAGCATCTGAATCACAGAATTATTACTCTGCCACTCCTCACAGAATCACCAGGGTCCCTCCAGCAACCACATTATTTAATAGACCATTTAACAGACTATCAAAAATCCAGTTGTCTTCATTACAACAAACAGGAAGCTGTGGGATAATGGAGTGATTTTGTGAGTGGCACAACTGCTGAGAACCAAAGGTGAAGCAGCACAGAGAACTTTCACACTGACAGGAATAAGGATGCCCCACACAGGCTGAAAATTGGGAAATTTCAGGTCCTGAACAGCTTAATCCTTGCTCTGTGTTAGCATGAATAAATAAATGAATAAATATAAATGGGAGGGGCAGATGTGCTGCCATAGGTTCCCTGGGTTCAGCACCTGCAGACAACCATGGAAACTCCTGGGAGAAGAGCTGAACATAAAAGCCTCAAAAAGGCAGCTGGAGTAGCCTGGAAATTTTTTCCTGATGTAAAAACTTAAATGTTTACAAAAAAAAAGGGGGTTTTCAATACTAAACTTGCAGCACATTTCACAGGGAGAAGTTTAAACAGTCACTAGCTGAGAAAACACACAAAAATATGAATTTATAAAGAATAATTTCCTGTTTTAATGCTTCCCCTAGAGCTCAATTTAAATATTAACAAATGCTCCCAAGTTAGGAGCAGCTGTCCCAGAACCAAGGGCTGGCCAGCAAGACCTGGGCAGCTGTGCCAAGGTTTGACAACCTTTCCATGCTGGAATTTTTACTAACTTTTCCTAAATTTTCCCAACCCAAACCTCTCCTGGAGGAACCTGAGGTCACTTCCCTCTGTCTTATCCTGTGATGGATCTGCTTCCCTTCCTACAAACTCAAACCCTGTCACCAAAGGGTCCTGCAATGATACTTCTTGACACAATTTTTACCTAATTAGCCAGACACCACAATATTTTGCCCTTTTTTCCCCCAGGTTTAGTACTTCACAAAGCAAATTCAAGATGACCTTAGTGTTTTCTACATTTTAATGAAGCAAAATCCCAGGAAATTATAACACTTCCTTGTTTCTACAACAAATAATATAATTCTTTTTCCAGGTCTGAAATACTCATGTGTTTTATGTCTGAACTCTCAAGTTTTTCTAAGTTTTGGAGGAAAGGGAAAGGGAAAGGGAAAGGGAAAGGGAAAGGGAAAGGGAAAGGGAAAGGGAAAGGGAAAAGGAATGTTTCACCATAACTAACAACCCAGAAAGTGCTAAATTTGTACCAGCATTTGCACCAGCATGCTGGGTGCAGGTGATGATTTGAGGAGAAAAGGAGGAAAGATGAGAGGAGAAAATGGAAAAGTTTCTTATATTGCAGCTGGGATTTAACCTTCAGTTTCAAATTGTATCATGATTATTCCAAGAGAAAATAATTTCAACAGATGGAAAGCAAATAATTACAGTAGAATGTGTCACCACCTCCACAATATAAAGTACTGGCTTACCTTGCGTGCCCAACAAACAGCAGAATGTTGGGGTTTATTTGTCCAGCTGTGATCCACGAAGTGCTGCCATGTCTCCAACATCTGGGATTGCCCCTGCCTGTCCCAATGACTCCCTGAGGGCAGGACAGGTGGCTGGGGTGCAGATTGGTGGTGGCACACACACAGACCTGCTGCCACGCTAAGGGAGCAGATAAAGGGGTGTAACAATTGGGGGAGTCATGGCTGGCTGCTCCCAAAATGGATTCAGCTCAGGAGCGTGGGGACAGCCTGCCCAGAGCACAGGCAAGAGCAAACAGGCCTGGCTTTGTCACTTAGGCTGGGTTTTACTGGGGGGACCAGCAGCTCCAGCTCTCCAAGCTGCCAGTGCTGCACGCAGGATGAGGTGGATGCTTGGAAGGCTTTTCTCATTAAGGACACATCAGTCACATCCTCTTGCTGCCCAAAGAACAGGAAAGCTTCTCCTAAAGTGGTTTGCTGGCAGGAATTTGACTTTGTTGAGGACATGTGCCTTTAAACCACGCCGCTGGAGGAAAGCTGCCTCACCAAGTTCATCCTTTTTCACAAATACAGGGAGATTCACAGCCAGGAAGGAAATTGTATTTAGGAGCAAATTTGTGTTCGGATTTTATTACTAATTCATTACATTCTTAATCTGAAAAATCCTGAAGCAGCACAACTGCTTGAGAATTATCATTAATAATTACATTGATACTGAATTCTTTTATGCAAATAGTACAGTAGACTTAGAGATAGGACTCTTTGTAAACCTCCTGAGTGTTTGCAGGAAGTTTAATTCATTCCCTATCTCCTTTAGTTTGCAAATGAGGTGTGAAACAATTGTCTGCTCCTGGAAGGTGGCCACACACAGGATGCCATCGAGTGAGGGCACCCAGATATCATTAATTATTACAATTTATTGGGGGCTGGCAGTGCAGGGATCGTCTGGGTGAGCATGCCCAGGTCTGTAACTCACCTTTGGATCCAGAGAAAGCAACATCCAGGATTGCTCTGGGACCAGGGATGGGCTGTGGCTGAGCAGGACCCTCCTGATAAAACAGGGAATTTTTTTGGCCCATCATTAATTCTTTTCCTTCCCCAAGGAGGGAGCAGCCCCCAAGCAGGTAAACATGATTAACAAGATGCCATAACCTCCCAGGCACCCCTTTTTTTTTCTTTAAAAAAAAAAAAAAAAAAGCATGCCGCTGCTAAATATTTTGGGGAAAGAAACAAAACTATTCTGCTAAAGAGATTTCATTTGAATATGTTGTACCTGAGCCCCATCCTGGAGTTTCTCAGCTTTCCTATCAGTTTCTGCTAATGAGTTTAGCTCCCTGGGTAGAATGTGTCTGGTAAATTTTTCAAGAACTGATCATTAGCAATGTTTTGTATATTTTATTTTCTTGTTTTCGCCGTGCATAGAGTTGTCATTTTTAATTCATTGCCCACTGGAATTTTACGAAGGAAAACTCACACTCACTTAAAAATGAGATGAGGAGGTTGGCACGGATTTTAATAGATGCATGTTGTGCTGCAGGTGAAATTTTCCAATTCTAATACAAGTGGGTGAGAAAAAACAAAGAAACGTGGCCCACACTGAGAAAGCAAAGTGGTTCTAGGGATAAAAAACTCACTTTTCCCATGGCAGGGGAATGGAGCACTGATAGTTTAAGGAAAAATTCCTGATTTTTCCAAATACACAACGTGGTCATTGCAGTTTCCAAAGTGCATCCCCTCTTCTGGCCTCTGGCTTCAGATTAGAGAATTTGAGCTCAGCAAATTGGGGATTTTGTTGGCACAAAACCCTGAAAACTCCAGTTTAATCCTGATTTATGGGGAAGGGGGGAACATAATCTTCTTACTTTACAGCATTTAGGAGGGCAGAGCAGAATCAAGTGGTTTAGCCTAATTTAGCTGGGTTTTTTTTTTTTTCTATTAGATTTGTAAAACAAGATGAAATAAAACGAGCGTGTCCACGCACAGAGCTTCTTCTAATGAGTTGAGAAACTCTACTGGCAAAGAATTCTAATTGTAAAACAGGGTTACAATGCAATAAAATGCTGCTCTGACTCATTTTACTTTTGGGTATCCTGTGACATCACAACCCTGACATTTTTCTATGTTGCATCATAGAGATGCATCTCTGAAATGCGCTCACCTGTGGTGCTAAAGGTGCTCCCCCACTCCAGTTCAATCCTTTTATAAAATTAACCCCATTTAACCTTGAAATTAACCCTTTTCCAGCCATTCTTTCCATGATCAAGGAGGAGGAACCCACCAAGTCAGGGTTAAAGCCAGACACAGCTCTCCAAAGCCTGTTGTTGTCTGTAACAGGAAACCTTCCCCTCTTCTCCACTTTCTTCACTCTTTTTACCTTCAAAGAAATATTGAGGCTCCAGGAAGAGTGAAGGATCCCAACCCCACTCCAAGGAGGAGTCCTGCTGATGGATCCTGTGCCTAGAAAACAGAATCTGGAGGGACTTGGTCATTTCTTGCTCTTCCTGAACTAAACCACAAAAATACAGAACACTGGAGCTTCTTCCAGGGCAAACAGCTCTGTTCATGGAGAGGGAAAATTCACACTCATGGAATTATGGAATGGTTTGGGTTGAAAAGGACTTTAAAGATCATCTCATTCCACCCCTGCCATGGCAGGGACACCTCCCACTGTCCCAGTGCTCCAACCCCAATGTCCAACCTGGCCTTGGGCACTG
>JAOTQP010000304.1:33507622-33519088 GCA_026413545.1 Cichladusa arquata | reverse complement strand
CCATCCCATCCCATCCCATCCCATCCCATCCCATCCCAATCTTCTCAGCTAAAGGACCCAGATTTCACATCTCTCAGAGTGCCACAAATGAAGGAAAAGCATTCAGGACCTCATGCAGAGCATTCCCTGACTTCCCACTTGAAATCAGGAATGCATTTGATCAGATGCATTTAAAATACTGCAGCAAAATATTTTGATAACTCCAGTGTCTCCCAAGGAACATCCAGAGCAGAACCATATGGATGTTTTGCAGGAAATTGTGCATTTTAAATGACAATATATTTATCAGCTTTTGTTCCCCCTTTACTTGTGCCTGTTGAAGATGGATCTGTAGGATCAGCTGTGGGGTAACTAAGCCCAGATACCAGGAAGACAAGGAAATATTTGACACCCCCGTGGTAATTTTTAATCAGAAAACCTGCACCAAAAAGAAAGGAATACATAATAAAATGATTCCACAGGAGAAAACTGTCTGACTTCAGCCTTACCCACAGCATTACAAATGGATTTTGTCAGCCTGCAGCCTTGCAGGGCTGGTTTTTAGTAAATTAAATTTGGTCAGTTTATAAAGGTATTGCTTTCATGCTTCTCTCCCAAGATCTCCCATCCCTCGGAGGTTTGGAATCACCTTGCTTCTCCTCGCTTGTCTTCTATTCTTCATTACACAACAGATGACCTATCAGATATTCTTCTTCTACTCCAACAGCTTTCCTGTTGCCAACCTTCAGTGAGAATAAAGCCTGCAACCCTTTTTATCTTCATTCCACTGCTGTTTCCATCGGGGTTTTTTATTTTTTTCCCTTTTCCTAAAGATCGTTTGCCGACGTTGCTTCCTCGGCTTTACCCAGTGGAACAAGCAGTGTCTTCTGAACTGACAATTCTGACTTTTTGCTGCTTGTGATTTTTCTAAAGCATGACAAGTGCTGGCATGAAGACATGGCAAACCTTTTCAGATAAGGAGCTGGTGAAAAAAAGCACGGCCTTTCAAAGAACAGTGGTATTACTGCACAACAAAACAAGTCTCCCATGGATTAATTTAATTCAGCTGCACCTTTTCCGTGGCAGCAACAATTAGAACCAGCATTTTTTAACACATTATATTAATTTTTTATGTTTATTCTAGCACAAAACTTTTTTTTTTTTTTTTTTTTTTTTTTGTGTGTGATAATATAATTAATATTTGATATATTTTAGCGTGGATGAGAAATAGAAAGAGAAATAGATAGGAAATGGATCCCTGCAACTCTGTTAGAGGAAAAGGCAGGTCTGGGGTGAGATTTAAAGAAAAAAAAATTCCACTATGTGTATCTCATTTTCTACTTTGCACCTTCTTCAGAAGATCATCCCAAACTGTGAATTAATAGAATATTGCTGATTTGTGAATGGAATAAGAGTTCTTGAGCATCTGCCCAGGATTTAAATTTCCACCAGAGAGGTTGAGGCTGCCCCTGGATCCCTGACAGTGCCCAAGGCCAGGTTGGACATTGGGGTTTAGAGCTGCCAGGGACAGTGGGAGGTGTCCCTGGAACTGGAACTGGGTGGGATTTAAGGTCCCTTCCAGCCCAAACCATCCTGTGATTCCACGACTTTGGGAGTTTGTAGAATCCTAAGGCAGCAGTTGTGTGTGGGTGAGACAAGGCAGGCTGACACTGACAACTAAACAAAATAAATATGAAAATAGAAATTTATCTATATTTTAAAACCCCCAAAAATATTAAAAATAAAAATGAAATAAATGAGCAGCTCTCAGTCCTTGGATCAGTGGGGATGGTCTGTGCTCACAGTGAGCTGGGCTAGAGCTTGGATGTGGCTGAGGGACAACCTGGAGGATCCCTGGTGGGTGCTGATGGAGGGACCCAGGCAGCACAAACCTTCTGGGGTTTGCAGCCTGAGAAATGGAAAAGGATGATGGGTGGTGATGGCTGAGAGGGAGTTTGTTTTCCTCAAGCCTTAAAACACCCACTGGAAGTTCCAGGCAAAGGGCTGGGTCTCTTTGCAGGGCAGAAGGCACTGGCCAAGGCTCTGTGTGTGCTCTGCAGAGCTTCCATCCTGCCCCTCCTGTGAGAAGCCAGGAGAGAGGACAGAGTGAGTCAATAGCTGCTCACACACAGAAACAAAACCACTTTATCCCTGCTCCATAATGGATCAGGAGAGCAGCTATCAGCTGATATTATCTTAGTGCAATGTGAATGGAGGCTAATAGCCTGCTCCAGTGCTGAATTAAAAGGAGGATTGAATCAATAGATGGGAGAGGATGAATCAAGTGTCCATTTCCTCGAGCTGATAGCAAAAATAATGTGATAATGCATGAGGAGCTCTCCTCTAACATTTCTGGGGTGTAACTGCAGAGCTCTCACTCAGTGCCAGCCAGAGATGAGGCTCTTCTGATTCAGGAAGCCAAAAACACAACACAAAAAGAAACAGGAGTTGTGAATTCAGCCACTCACCCATAACTTCTGCTCAGCACCGAATCCATCGGCTCTTTGCTTCTCTCTCCTTCTAGAGTGGGAGCAGTGCAGAACAGATGCTCTGGAATGATTCATTTCCATATCTGCTATTGCTCAGTGCCTCTGGCAGCACCTCCACCACCAGCAGTGCTCCTGTCACAGCTCCAAATTGGCTTCAGGAGCTGCTTGAGCCAAGCTAAAAGGCAGCAATCAGAAATACATCACTGCTCTCTGCCTTTCCAGGCCTGGCCAAGGCAGTTTAAAGGTGAGAGAGCACAAAATATGGCTCAACCCCACCTCAGCTCTTCCTAAAGAGCATCTTCCTGATGCCATCAGCACCTTTAATCATCCTCTTTAGTTTGAGGGAGAATCAAGCAATAATTGCAGAGTGTTGTGCCTGCCGTGCTGTTTCCAGCACTGATCAATCACACGAGGTTTTTAGCAAGTGAGATCCTCACTGAGCTAATGCTGCAGGGAGGTGAGATGGTCATTGATGTTATTAATAATTATTAATTAATATTGATTGGGGGAAAGAGCCTGGGTTCTGCTTCTTGATGTGACCTTGAGCTTGTCCCTTTCTCCATCCCATTTCTCCACCTGCAACAACCATCCCTCACCCCTCACCTTCCTGCTGGGATGGGCCACACAGATTGACTTTGGGCAGGACACTGAAATATTTGTCCTGAATCCATTTTTGGTATAACACAGATACCACACCTCTGCTCTGACAGAGAGTTTTGCCTCTTGCAAACACAAGAAAATAAACAAAATTCTGTAGTAGAACTGCTCAGAAGCTCCTCCCCATGCACTGATATTTTTGGTATCTGTGAGAGCCATGCAATAACTGAGGCTGGAAGGGGGGGCTGAGGTTGAATAATCCACCCAGAGAAACAGCTGGAAGCTTCTCTTCCCAAAATTTGCCTGTGGGTTAATGTGGAATAGGGCCCAGAATGGCTCAGGTGGGGACAATCCTGGGATTCAGCACTGGGAAAAGCTCCTTCCTCAGGGGAATCAAGGGCAGCTCTGCAGTTCTGTCCATCCTCATCTGAATTTCCACCCAGTTCCAGCAGCCTTTACTCATCCTTTGACTAAACCCCAGGATTCTGGAAATTTCTGCATCTGTTTCTCTTCCCCTCCAGTTCTATTTTCCTCTTTCATCCTCTTCACCTTCTTCTCCAGAATATTCCACAAAAGACCTCCTGGTCCTCCTGACAAGAGGGTGGAGCAGCTTATTCACACAGATATTTCATGTCTATTTTTACACAAATGACTCTCAGCTCCACCTCCCTGCTCCCAGTTTGCCTCCTTTCATCCAGCCTTGCCTTTCTCTCTCTCTGTTGACACCTCTTCCTGCAAATCCTCATTTAAAGTGACCAAAATTGGAGTCTTGCTCTTTCCTCTTAAGCATCCTTCCTTCCCAAATTCGCTGTCTGCCTTGTCAATACTCTCATTTTCCTGTCATCCAGGGCTATAAATGAGGTGGTCACAGGTGATGACAACCCATCTTTAATATTTTAGCCAATTAATGGTGACTTGGCTGACAGAGACATGAACATAACGAGTATCTGTGCTATTATTTGTAAATGTAGCCATGAAACTTTGATTTTTGTCAGTAAAAAATGTTAGGTCAATAGAAACTTCTGCCTGGATGTGCTAATTCCTAAAATCTGGAAATAAGTCCTGTTACACTCCTTCTACACACTCCCATGTTCCAGTTATTAATTCAGGGTAAAGAGTGGAAAATCTTGTGAAAATTCTGATTTAAGTATATTTGGATTAAACCACAGATCACCGAGATCTTCTGTAAATTTTCTTGGGGAAAAAAATCCCAAACAACAAAAAACAGAGAAATATTGGGGAAAATATTGCAAGATATGCTTTTTTAAAATCCCTTATTAGGAGGGGATGCCCATGGATGGTTTATAAGATGAAATCTGAAAGTTTATACATTAGGTTTGGACTTTTAGGAAGGCAATGCATTCCCAGTTCCCAGCTGGATCCCTCTCCTGATTTCCCAGCCCCAGGAAGGTGTGACAGAGGAAATCAGCTCCACACTCTACTGTGGATGAGAGTAAAACTGCAGATTTGCACCTCCCCCAGTAACAGGGAATTAATCCAGGTGTTTCCAGGATATCAGATTCCTGGAATTCTGTCCCCCTGGCTGCTGGGGCAGCATCAGGAGCTCACTGGGCAGCTCAGCCTCCCTCCACGGCTGGAGCAGCTGGAGCCCAGCAGGAGCCTTGTTCTCCCTGCTCCCTGCCCAGGTGCTGCTGCCAGGCACAGGCAGGGAACAGGAGAGCTCATAGATCAGCCAGGAGAAGGAACAGCAGGAATATCAGACAGTGTGAGACCCAAACACAGCTCTTCCCTGAGGACACTCCAGCACACTCCTGGTTATCAGTGCAGGGCAAAGCAGAAATTCCTGGGAAAACTCCCATTTCAATGGATTTGTTTGTAAATCACAGCTGCTGAGGGTTTCTCCTTCCCTTCCTGCTTGCTACAGGAGTTTTTTAGATGATAATTCCTGAATTGCTCCTGTCACTTGGAGGGGCTGCTCTGCTCCTGCTGCACCTCTCACACCCCTCCTGGCTGTAGATGCTTTCAGAATCCCCCAAAGGTCTCTCCACTCTGTCAGGAAATGAGTGAGCATCTCTTCTTATCTGTACAAGATGCTGTTTTTCACACCTTTCTTTTTAATTTAAGTCCTGGAAGGAAGGGAGGCATTGTCTGGGAAAAAGCATCCCTGCTGCCTGCCAGGTCTTGAGGAGCATCAGCTAAAGTTGGGCTTTGGTTTAAAGAGTGTTCAAAGTTCATGATAACCATGAAATCACTGCTGGCAGCTTTGCAGAGGTTGTTTCAGTCCTGCAAAGGTATTTAACATAGATGAACTAAATGAATTATGAAAATGAGCTATGAATTAAAAGTCTGAGCTGGTCAATTCCATTGAATGCAAATGCTTCAAAAAGCTCTGGGTGGTGCTGGGTGCTGGCAGGAAAGCCAAGGAGCTGGAAATCAGGAACAGAGCTGAGCAATGCTTTGCAGTCAGACTCATTTGGGATTCCAGCCATTCTGGTAGCATGAAGGAAAGGAAAGTTTGTCATTTTCTTTCCAAAAAATGAGAGCACACCCTGGCACTGTCATGGGATGTTTGTTTGGTGGCAGAGACTTGAGTCTCACCCTGTGATCTCCTGGGCTCTCCATTGCAGAATTTCAGGTGTTTGCTGCTCAAACGTGTCCTTGAGTGCCACATCCAGAGAGGTTCTGACACTTCCAGGGATGGTGAATCCTTGATTTAGGTGAGAATGCTCAGCAGCAACAACAACAACAAAAACAACTATTTTTATTATTGTTATCATTATATTAATAATATTAATAGTATTAGTGATATTGATATGATAATAGTAATAGTAACAATGATCAAAGAAACCCTTGGACTTCAGGGCTGCTGCTGGTGGCTGCTGTGCCCTGCAGTGGGTGTGAGGCCCTAGAGCCCATAAATACACTCTTGCAGTTTATTCCATATCAGAGCACTTTGATTTACTCAGGAAATAAAGCATCTCCTCCTGCTCCATTCAAATGTTATATACAGATTTAATCACGAGCCCCGTGATGCTTCACATTACTCACAAAGCTGAGCTTTTGTACTTCTCACATTCCTTCCTTTTGCCTGGTTTTTTTGCTTTAGGTACCCATAAGATTAAACTAAAAAAAAAAAAAAAAAAAAAAAAACTTAAAAAAACCCCCAAATTATAAAAAAAAGCAGCAGTCAAAAACAGGGGCACAAATGACATTTTTCTTTTAAGCATCTTAATTTTTAGCCATGATCTGGGGGACTCACCTTGATTCCTGAGTGCTTGGGATTATTTTTCCATTGAGACACACTCTGCCACTGGCAGGGAGAACATTCTAATGCAGGATTGAATACCACCAGTGACTCAACAGTGCAGTAACAAAAAGCTGCAGTGCCTGCTGGGGGAGAAACGGGCAAAACAACAGGAAGGGAACAGAAGGAAGACCTGGATTCAATTTAGGAGAATAATGGGGTCCCCTGGAAGCAAGAAAAGCTTAGGAAAAGGAGTAGAGAAAGAGAGGGGGAAAAGGAGAAGGTTGAAACAAAGGTTTGAAAGGGTCACACCTTTTAAAGATGCTGAAGCACCAAAGCTCTGTCAGGGTCGAACTTCTGAACTTTGTGATGAGCCAAGTGAATCCTTCCCTTGCCTGGGCTCCAGCTCCCTCCTCTCCAGCCCCTCCTCAGCGATGCTCCCCAGAAGGAGCTGAGGTTCAGCTCCAGGAGCTCTCCTGCAGCCCTGAGGAGCAGGAGGGAGGCAGCACAAGGAGGAGCAGGTGCAGCAGCTGAGCTCCAGCAGCTGAGCTGCTCCTGCTGCACACACTGTTTGTGCTCTCACAGCTCCTGGAAGCCTGGGGGATCCTGCCTGCACAGGCACAGCCCCAGGAAAAGTTCTCCTGTGCCTTTACAAAGCTGTTGGCAGAATGAAGAGGGATGCTGAGAAATGCCTCAACTGTTTTCTAACACATTTTCTAGAATCACAGAATCCCACACTGGTTGGGGCTGGAAGAGACATTAAAGCCCATCCTGTTCCACACCTTCCACCATCCCAGGGTGCTCCAAATCCTGTCAAATCTGGCCTTGGGCACTGCCAGGGATCCAGGGGCAGCCACAGCAAATCTGGGAATTCCATCCCAGCTCCTCCCCACTCTCCCAGGGAACAATTCCTGCCCAAAATCCCATCCATCCCAGCCCCTGGCAGTGGGAGCCATTCCCCCTTTTTATGGCACTCCAGGCTCTTGCAAATCCATTGAGGTGTCCATCACCTGGAGATGAGCTTTGATGCAAGGCCACAATCACCCTGTGAAAAATGAGCATTAAACTATTACAGCACCCATCAGCAAAGGCACTGCAGGAACAAAACTCTCTTTTGGCAGCAAACATCCCCCAAAATCCCCCATAGAAAAAACACCAAACTTGGGCTGGGATGGTTTAAATCTCTTCCCTGGAAGCATGGAGAGATCCCTTGGAGCAGAAAAGCCTCAGTGGAAGCCTCTGGGCTGGCAAAGGTGCCTGCTTAGAAGATGGCCACGCCACAGAGCCAGGTTCAAGGTATGAGAAAGAGGCAAGGATTTCAAACTTTGCTCATAGATATTCTTCAAGTGGTGTTTCATACCTCTCCTTTTGTTTGTTTTGACAATGGATCTTATCTTTTGGTAAGGGCTGTGTTCAGGACTATTATTACCCTCTATAAAAGCCTCATAGTCTTTCTCTCCACTTGTTCAGCACACCAAAGTGGCACAGCAAATTGAATCGAAGAAGGCAGCTCCAGGGAGAGCCTTTGGAGACTCTCCCCTTTCTCATCATGCCCTTATCTCCCTTTCCTTGTGTCGGGGATGCATAAAAATCACAAAAAAGTCATTCTGACTATATTCTTCCTGATAATTATTGTCAGACTCCGAGATAAGAGCCCTACGTGATGTAATGTGTGTCAGACCCGGCTCTCTGAATGCAAATCCTGCAACCTTCCAGGCCCAAACAATGGCAGCCCTAAACACCAGGGCCTGCTATTTTGCCACAGACAAGAGAGAGCTTTGATTTTTTGTGTTTTGATAAGGCACAATCTGGGTGCCTTTATCTCAGCTGTTATATTTAAAGATGACATTCTAGCCTTGCAGCCTCGCCTATTGTCTTGACCCTGATTATCTCCAAATGTTGTTGTTTAGTCAAACTCGCCTGCTTTAATGAAAGGCCTGCTCCCAATTTAAGGAAAATTATTTAAATGCAGAGTGTCCTATACACGGCGGTTTCCAAAAGAACGAGGCGGTTAATCAAAAGTTAATTGTATAATTCTCATGCAGATTAGGGCCTCTTGCAAATGAATCCCAGGTTGTGATTATTAAAAAAAGGGAAAGTGCTGGAGTAATGCACAAGGGTCTTCAGTCTGGTAAACAATCAGCTAAGGTTTAATTTGTGGTAAACAAAGTGCTGATACACCAGGGGTCTCCAAAGGAGACAAAAAGGTGAAAATAAATTAAAAAACAACACATAGATATGATCTTTTTGTTTTTAGGCATCTTTCAAAAACACAGGCTAAATGAACAAAAAGTAATCCATTAATATTTACTGGCAGCATCCTGGCAATATGCAAATGAGAGCAGCCCCATAATTATGCTGCAGCCCTTGGACAGGGATCCTGCTCAGGCAATGTCACTGCCACCACCTCCAATCACCACCTCAGTGGTGCTCCCGTGGAAAATAAACTGCTCTAATGAACACTTTGATTAATCACAAACTGCTGCTCCCCGTGCCAGCCAACAACCTTGGCAGAAAAGGGCACCAGTGGAAGGGTCAGAGCTTCTCTGTGAGCTCTGCAGTTATCTGAGGGAAGGAATAAACCAGGAGTGATGTTCCCATGCCAAAAAAAGTCATGGCTCAGCTGAAAAAAAAATCAAATAAAGAGGAGGTGGGGTTCCTACAGAACTCAGGCTGGATAACCAGCTCTGGGTTTTTAACCAACAGCCTCAAAAACTGAGTTTTCTTACCTTTCAAAGGAAGTTCCAGACCCAAATTGTGGCCAGGATGGAAGATGAGCAGGGTTAAAGGCAATTCTCAGGTGACTCTTCAAGCTGGGATCCAAAGTGGGAGCCTTGGACTGTCCTGGGATGTGAGTGGGACAGCTCAGGGCTGGTGAGGAGCTGTGGTTCCAGCCAATATTTCCAGCCTTTTCTACAGAAATGGTGAGAATGACACTGCCTGGGCTGCTCTCTTTGGTTGTAGCTGCTCATGATGAGCAGCAGCAGTGACACAAGAACAGGGGAAAGTCACCTCTGACCCCAGAGCTCCCTGCTGCCACGTGGATGCAGGATTGGAAATTCCTGTCTGCCTGCCCAGGAAATACCTGTTATCAGCTTGGTTATATCCTGATGACAACGTGCTTGGTCCTGGATGGAACAAACAAACAAAAAATCTTGTGAGCAGGACATGAGCTCCATCCTGGGGTGCAGGTGCTTGGTACTCACCTTCCTGCTTTCTTCTTTCTAAAGGGAATCTAAGTCGTAATTTTCTTCTGCTGTGAAAAGATTTATCCTTCAAATTTAAATGAAGAACAAAATCTGCAGCCAGGTGTGGGTGATTCAAGGAAAACGTCATAGCTGGCCACACTTAGGCAGGGCTGGATGGGATTTTGAGCAGGAATTGTTCCCTGGCAGGGCTGGGATGGAATTCCCAGATTTGCTGTGGCTGCCCCTGGATCCCTGGCAGTGCCCAAGACCAGGTTGGACATTGGGGTTGGAGCACTGGGACAGTGGGAGGTGTCCCTGCCATGGCAGGGGTGGCACTGGGGGGGATTTAGGGTCCTTTCCAACCCAAACTTGGGATTCCATGAAGAATTTATTCCTGTGCTTGGACTGGAAGCTGGCCAGATTTACCTGCAAACACATTCCCTGGCACCAGGGCACGTTGGGAAGTGCTCAGCCCATGGGGAACCAATTCAGTGGATTTGCTCCCACAGAAAATTTCCTTGCTAAATCTTAATGAAAAATTTATAAAAAATATCACCTTGGTACCATCAACTGCAACACCTGGAGCACCCAGAGCAAAAGTCAAAGCTCCTCCTTAGCTGAGTCCTGCCATTTATTTCTGCAGATAGATTACCTCTTTTTTAATTTTAGAGACTTTTTTTTAAAGGAATTTTAATGATCATTCATGATTAGTGGAGCACCTTTCTGGTCATTCCTGCCCTGCCCTTTGAAACAACCAAGGGACACTTTGGTATTCTTGGAAAGAAATTAATGATTGATTAGATTAATAGAAACAACAATCAATTGTTGTTAATTTTGATTTTTTTTTTCATTCCTCCACAGTTGGATGCTGTTTATCACCACTCTAGAGTGAAAGTAAATAATAAAACAGTTCTCATGGAATGAATCATTCACAGAAATGAAAAATAAAAAACAAAACCAATAAATATCTAGCTTTGTTGTTATGAAGACAAGGTCCTTCTCTTTCAAGGCCTTTCTTTAAAAATTGAGGAAAAGCTTGAAAGCTGCCAATATCTTCTTTGATATTAATTAGAATTAATAGATCAGAATTGTGTGAAATATTGTTTGCTGGTTAGAGCAGAAACACTTTGGGAGATCACACCTTTGAATAATTAAGGATGCAAGGGCAAAGATTAAAGTTTTTTAAGCAGTTCCATCCAGTTCTAACAATAAATGACCAGAAGTTCGGATAAGAGGAGAAATGAAGTCTTTGCTAATTGTTATTACAGCTATTTTCTGTGACTGAGATCAAGTCAGAATTCCAATAAATTTGATTATTTCAGATGGACCAATCACTGCCCAGAGAGCCTACATGTAAATATTGCACGACTGGTTGCCCACTGTATCTCTTAATGAATGAAATCTCATTATTTCCCAAAATAAATTCTAGTAAAGGCTACTCAGCCAGCACAATATCCATTTATTTTGCATAGAATCGTTCAGGTTGGAAAAGACCTTAGAGATCATCAAGTCCTGCCATCAACACCTTGAAATAATTCCTGAAAAAAAGACTGATTTACACAGAAAAAGACTTTGCTCTCTTCATTCCCTAAGGCAAACTTGTTTCCTCTTCCCTCCCTGCTTCTCACAAGGGAATTGGTCCTTGGAAAACATAAAAAAGGATTTAGAAAAAGGGGTTTTACTTTGAGAGAAAGTTCTTAATGTGCACTCAAATGACTTTTCTTTATTCCTACCTCATCTGTGTCATCCCCCTGCTCTGTTTTTATGGACAGGTGTGAGAATGAGGAAAAAGCAGCAAAAACCCAGCAAATGTGGGGTTTGGGATGGAACTTAGCAGGGAGGCACAGGAGGGATGGACACTGGGAAGGCAAACAAAGCCACCCAAGGCTTTGCTTTTCACCCAGCAGCAGCAGCATTTAACCCCGGGCTTGAAAAGGAGGATGCTCACAAATACAGTGAAGTCATGTATTCAATTTTGCCCAACTACTGGTGTGAAATTTTAATCAAA
>JAOTQP010000304.1:33474706-33507617 GCA_026413545.1 Cichladusa arquata | reverse complement strand
AGAGAGCTCATTCAAAAAAGAAATTAGTGAAGAAAAAAAATTAAAAAAAAAAAAAAAAACTTTGGTCGTCTCTCATCAGTGAAAACTGATTTAGTTATGCAAATTACTGCTATGAATATTAAACCACTGATGAAAGGTTTTTAATGAAGGGATCTTTTGTTTTGGAAATGCAAGGGTATATGCTTTAATTTCTTGCTAATTTACTGTTCTTTGATAATGTTCGCATTTTCCCCAAAGTGACTCCACTGATGGGTTTAATACTGTGAATAGAACTACAGGCCAACAATACTGGTTTTGACAAGCCTTCCCCTGTGTAACTATAGATCATGATTTGCAGCCCCTTATGCACAATTCTATTAGGGTGAATTTTGTCTACAGGGCTTTCCATGAAATGAATTCTCATTTTAATGTTAGCCTCCTGCAGTTTTTAATTTTTAATCTGTAATATGAAATTGCAAATTTTACAAACATCATTTGAAAAAGCCACTAGGACAGAACCGAATGCCAAAGTTTACATATTGCCTAATTAGACTGTTATGAGAAGCAGCTTATCAATGTCAAGCCAAAGATCATCAAAAAATCCAATTACTAATTTGAAAAACACATATATTTATAGGTTCATTTTGTTTAATTTGCATCCGATTAGCTTAATAATTGTTTAAAAATTGTATTAAGGTTAATAATTTGGGCTCAGTTAGCAACACACCTGGGCTGCCCAAGTGGGTACCCCACCAAAAATAAAGCTCCATGGTGATCTTTTCCAGCAGAAAGCACAGAGAGCTCATTACTCAAATGACAAGGCAATTTTAAATATGAAAAGTTATTAAATCCACTCACAGGCTGCTCTTTTTTCAGCTCTTACTGGTCAGGACTGCTCAGGGTGGGCTCTCCCAAACCTTCCAGGAGGATTCACCTCACTTTACAGCACTGGATGGTGAGTCCTGTCCCACCAGCCAAGGTCTGCTCCGAGATCCTAACTGGGAATTTGGACTTTTAAAACTGGCATTAAAGGGATGGTGGGCAAGGCAAAGGGGTTGTGTCTCTTTAGGGTCAGTTTTGGTGCCAGCTCAGAGTGGATATTTCTAATTACAGCAAGGGACAGGGAAATGTGGCTGGACTCAGAGGTCTTTTCAAACCTAAATAACTCTTCAATCCCATGAATTCCATCAAATAGGTGCCACATCCAACATCACCTAAGAATTTGGGCTCCTGGAAAGGTTCTTCACTCCTGTTCTTCCCTGATGTTGTGCTGGGGAGGGCAGGGGTGTCCTGAGCAAACACAGGAGCTTCCTGAGAGGGAAGTGCTGATCCCACGGACAGAGCTGATCCCACGGACAGAGACTGGGAAAGCCGTGGCCAGACTGGGAAGGGTGGAGTGGGACGGTGGCGCCCGTGTTTCTGCTCACTCAGCAGCCACCTCTGCCTTGGAACTCCCCAGCCAAACTCTGCCTGGGATTCCTTCATTAAAGCAGGACTGGGGCCACCCTTTGCCTGGGGATGAAGGCTTTCCCTGTAGTTAATGGAAAAGCAGGAGGCTTCTCCAGAGGGGGAACCAAGCACAAGCAGAGCTGGAGCGCCCTGGAGGAGCGGCCGCCTCTCCCTGGGATCCTGGCAGGCAACTCTCCAGATGATCAAATTAGTGCCTCTGCCTGCCTAATTGGCACGAGGTGCACCAACTAATGAGCAGGGGAGAGCAGGAAAACGAGCTGGTGCTAATTGGTGGGCTTGACTCAGCTGGGATTAATCTCGTGTTTTAACGGGAGGGTGCAAAGTCATGCCCACACCCCAAAAGGCACTGCAGGGCTGATTTGCATATGGATAATAAGCTAGATTTTGGTAAATTCGGCTTCAAAAATAGAAAAGCTGGTGGGTTTTCATCTGGTCCAACCCTGGAAAGTCTCAGCTTTAGTTTTAAACGTGGTTTCAGGCTTTGGCTGAGATGCTCTCAGCGGGTTCAATTAAAATGGATTTGGCCCTTCACTTGCCTCATGGAGGATTCCTGATCTGCCTTGACCCTCCTGGAGGGGTTTCTCATTTCCCATTATTTAAAAATAGGTCATTGAGAGTTTTATGAGCACGTGGCAAAATATTAATTACAAAGTTCACCAGCACAGTTTTGGTCAGCTGGTTTATCCCTCACTCAAAGAAAAACAAGGATTTATGGCAGTGAGTTCTTGGGAGATTTACAGGATAAATGCTCTAGGTGCTTGAGAAGAGCCTGGTCTAATCTAATTTACAGCCCTAATTAGCTGCTCTTTAAAAAAATCTGCTTGACCTTCTTGAGGGCAGTGAAAGCTGCATCTTTCCCTGGTCTTCACAAACACTGCAATTTAAAATAGCTCCAAAACTGAGAGCATCAGATCCAGATGGAGATGCAGCTCCCTCTGGAAGGAGCAGAGGAGAAATCAAGAGTTCATTCCTGTGCCACACAGTGGCCACTAAAATTTCTTTATATTCTTCCATCAAGTAGCTTGGAAAACTCTCTGAATTGTATAAAATCCCAAATTTCATTCCACTTTTTTCTTGTCCTAGAAAATCTGATCCTCTCACTGAAGGAAATTATATTAAGAAAATTTAAATTTAAAAATATAAAAATTAAATATAAAAGAGTCTACAATAATTTCATATAACAAGTTACTTTATAATAATTCTATTAAAGAGCTAAATATTAACATTAATTTCATTTTTAAATAAACTTTTACTTAGAATTAAATTGAGAAACTTAGAAATAAGCTCCTACTTTTCAGATGGCTACAAAGTTGTGTAGTCCTTTGAACTCCTACCACAAATAGCAAAAAAAGGTATTTTTCTGGAAATCACAAGTTTATGCTTAATGATAGAATTGCAATTTATTGTTAAGAAGTTTCTCTTCAGGTGGAACATGAAAACAACTCCAGTTCAACAAATTATTGTGTCTGTCCAGGTTGAAACTTGAATTTAAACTTGAGGTAAACCATATTAAACCCCTATTTCAAAGTTCACTTAGTCCAGATCTCTTCTGGAGCTGGGAAATTTGTGTTGAAGGATTTGTATCAGCAGATTTTTTAACTGCTGAAGACAAAATAGATAAAATAAAGTAGTGTTAAAAACACTGATTTGTTTCCAATGTTTCTTCCCTAATACACACAGACACAGGAATATTTGTGTCAGTGTTTCATTTCTTCTGTTTTTTGGCTAAAAATATTTTCTGGGCAAGGTGATCCTGAATGATGCTGCTCAAAATCAGCAGTGAGTGGATATTGAAGCATTTCTTTAATTTTTTTTGGGGATCCCACCCTTAATTCCAAATTCTGTCTCTTGCTAAAACTGTTATTTTCAGTGAAATACAGAAGAAAGTTTTACTGTTTCTGCCATCTGTCCTGTAAACGTTGTGGTTATCAAACATCACTTTGGGATTACAAGGGTGTGTTTCAGCCATGCATAATCCTGCATTCTACAGGAATTAAAAAAAGTCCTCCTGGAGAAAAAAAATTATTACATTGATATGGAGAATTGGCTAAAATTCATCACAATTTCAAAGTGAAATGTATAATGCTAAAGATCAGAACAGGATTGGGTTTTTGGCTTTCAAATACAGATTTTCCTCAATTTTAGTGTCAATGTCCATTGCTATTTTATCATAGATGACCCAGTGAGGACAAATCATGACAGACAGGTCCTGACCTACCTGCCACTCACAGAACCATGAAAACATCAATATCAGCCCTGAGCACCACCAGAAGCTCCCAGATGACCCCACACCCCTGGCATTTCAATTCCAGCTGGGTTCTCATCACCTTTTTTAG
This sequence comes from Cichladusa arquata, assembly GCA_026413545.1. Taxonomy (NCBI): domain Eukaryota; kingdom Metazoa; phylum Chordata; class Aves; order Passeriformes; family Muscicapidae; genus Cichladusa; species Cichladusa arquata. The sequence continues at coordinate 33,503,832 of JAOTQP010000304.1, read as the reverse complement.
TACTACAGAGAAACATTTACTTCAGGAGATGTTCCTCAAGCTGTTTATCCACAAATTCCAGCCTCTGGTAGCAAGCCAGAGAATATTCAGTAATCAGGAGTTTTGCAGTGGCAGGGAACCTCACATGGAATTTTTTAAAAAGGGTGGGAGTTCCCACCTGTCTCCAGGATTTTTTTTTTGTGACCTCCTCTGAGTAGCAGCCATAAATTACATTCTAAAGGAAAAGGGAAGGAAGTTGGAGTGGGAATCTATGGAGACAACATCCTCAAAGATATCAATTACCAGATACCAGTTAATCTCTGAGAATTGCCTCCATCAGAACCCAGCCTTTGGGAAATTACAGAATTTCCCAAAATTCTGGGGGTGTTTACAGCTCAGCTCCAAGGTTACCAACTGCACTTCTCCCAGAATAACATCACACCTCCAGGTCAAGGCAGGAGAGCAATGCCATGGAAAGGGACAAATTAAAAGGTGCAAAATTCAAACCAATGTAAGTTTTCTTTCCATATTTCATGTAATTAAGCAGCTTGTCTTGCTGTCATGGAAGTCTTTCAAGCCAAGAACTCACAGAAGTCTGGAAAGAAATTGGATATGAAAGAGACTGTCAGGAACAGGCAGAGCTGTGGCATTGATGGCAATGCAGGGCTGAAATATTAAAATCCAGTTTTGTTGTCAGGAAGTTTTGAAGGTTTTGAAACTCCCTGTGACAATCAAGTTGATTTTTCAACCTTATTTATGTAGTGGAAGCAGAAAGTCCATCTATTTTTAATAAGTGTGGAGATGAGATTTAGAGGATAGATGGAGGTTCCCAGAGGGAACAGTGGGATCAGTGACAATTGACAGCACAGCAGTGACAATGCCATCAAAAGGATGTTCAAACCAACACCCCTGCAAAGAGAATGTTCCTGCTTAAATAATAAATCCTCTGCAGGGAACTAAAAGCCATGGGGATGTGGCACTTGGGGACATGGGACAGTGGTGGCCTTGGAAGTGCTGGGGTAGGACTTGGTTTTGGAGGGATTTTCCAACTTAAAGGAGGCTGTGAGATTAAGTATTAACAAATATATTTAAACAAGATTTAAAATACTTCTTCTTTACTACTCTCTCAAAAATCACTGGAGAAATTATCTTTAAATAAATGTGTAGATATAAAAACATACAGATATATCTATACCCAGCAACTTGTAAATGGAAGAAACAAACATGGATAACTAAGAGAAGCCTCTACTTCCTGATTTTTTAAATGTCCCATTCCTTTCCTTAAGAAAATCATCAGCCCAGATGAAAAAAACAGAAATATTGACAATGTAGAGTTTGCAGTGAGATTTTTCTATAATTTCCTTTTTTAAAAAAAATTGTTGCTACACAACCAACAATCGATGTAAGACTACAGATATCAAAAAAGGTAATTTGGAAATTTTCCTGGAGGAAGGAGATTTGTTTTTTAGCTGACCCCTCAGGTAAAAGATTTGTCTCAGCTCTCCCTTAGAATTATCTACCTTGAGGTAGATTTGCAGTTCAGAATTTTGAGTGGAAATGGAGCTGTGCATAAAACACATCTTTATCAAATTTGAATCAAAAGGAATCCATGTTAAATATCAGTTTTACAAAAGAGCAGAGAGTAAATCTCCTCTGGAAATGTGGTTAGTGAGCAGAGCCATGCTCTGGGTGGCTGCAGTGTCCCCACAACCAAACCCAGGTTTATGTACAATAAATTACAGCAGGCACATACCTTAACATCCTGCTGTGCTCCCTGGCTGGCTGGGGAACATTCCCAAAAATGACACAGCATCACTTGCTGAGACTTCCACAAAGGAACCTTGACTCTGGGAATTTCCATCCTGCCTTGTCCATCTCTTCACAAACAGATCTTCCTTCACAGGATGTGTGCGTTCCTGGCATTACAAACAATCTAACTGGGAATTACTGGGATCTAACTGGAGAGATCTCTCCAATCCCTACAAAAGCAATGGGATACATTCCTTAGGGAGACTCTGCCCACCTTAGAGAAAACTGAAAATTCCTTCCTTGTCTGAGACCAGTGAGGCACCTGGGAAGGTGGGAATCAAAGAAGGAGATAATTCCTGATAGTTTTGGCTGGATGGAGAGAAGCCCCAGCTCTGAAGGAGAATTGAAGCATTTAATCTGAGCTTAGATTTGAACTAAAACCAAACCCAAAAGTGACAGGTCAGTCACTGGAGAAAAAAAACCCACTTAGAAAAAACTTATTAAAAGCAGAAAAATATTCCTGTGGATCATTTTATTTCCTAACTATGGCATTGGTATTGCTTACACAGAGGAGACAGTTTTGAATTTAGGGTAGATGGTAAAATTTTGCTTTCCTCTGAGATTTCAAGACTAAAGTTTTAGGAATGTCATGACTGAGAAACAGTTAAAAAACCCACAAAAAAAAAAAACAAACCCAATCTGAAAGACCCCCCCACCATAATATATTCCACTTCTGATATTAACCATGTGAAGTCCAAAGGAAAGTACCAGATTCTGCACCTGGGATGGAGCAACCCTGGATGAATAGACAGACTGGAATTTTCACACTAGAATTGATTAAAAAAATTAAAAAATTATAGTTCAGTAAAAACCCTCTGTGGATATGGGTATAGCACATTCCACATTATAAACAAACAAGCAAAAAAAACCAACCTAAATTAAAAAAAAAAAAATATTCTATCACATCTGAGGTTTGGAGTCTTTTCCAACCTTAACAGTTCCAATTCCAACTGCTCTCCCACAGAAACATCCCCAACTCCTCACACACCACAGACACAAAGGATTTTAAGTCAGGTCTAAAAACTGCACAGAAGTTTGATGCCCAGGCTGAATTTTCTGTGTTTCTGCATTTAAGAAGCCCCCAACCTTGAAGACAAATGATCTCTAAAAGATCTTTAAAATTCTGTCTCCAAACCACATCAACCACAGAGGATGAACCTGAGGATTGAACTCATAAAACAGCAGCAATTACATTCTTAAAACCAAAAAACCACACAAGTCCCAAATTGTTTGCAAGTTTAATAACTTCAAAACCTTAACTTTCAATACAGACTTTACTTAAAAAAAAAAATCAAAAATTTAGCATAATACGTCTGCTAATACAACTATATTTTAAAAAAAGGAATATTTACAGAACTCCAATGAAAAATAAAACTTAAGCATAGGATAATTTCAGCAGAAAATAGCTTCAGCTGGCAGCAATATGGCTTCCTGATTGCTGTACTGATCAACAGGAAAAAGAGGAAAATCACTGGTATCACAAAATGTATTTAACCTTTGCAGCTTTGCACGAGCAGCTCATGGTTTAGGAACCACCACTGGCAAAGCTGCTAAAGAAACATCTACCTTCTATCTGTAACTACATTAATAAACAGATTTTGTAAAGCAACCATAGAACTATCAAAAATCTGAGCTTAAAATCTGAGTGCAAATCAATTAACGTTAAGAAAAACTTATGATTGGAATTACTGAATTGATTTCAAACTGGTTCTGGGACTCTTCAGACTATTTCCTTGTTCTTGTGCTGGATCTTGTCCTCCTCTCCATCCCTCCAGTCCGAGCTGCCCTTGCATCCTCTTCTCCAAGTTTAGTTTTGTTTCTTCTTCCTCTTTGGAGGGACCCATTTTCATCATTCCCTATTTGCACATGGAAAAACGTCAATTTGTGTCATCAATCAAACATTTCCCACAAAATTCCATCTTCACCTACATTGTTTTGAAAGGAAATGTCCCCAATGACAACATTCCAAAGATTACATCTCTGAATTCAACAAACCAGATACCAACCCCACACTTCTGCACATCCAATATCCTTTAAGTTGGATCCCTGAGGATTTACAGCTATTTCTGAAAGTAGGTTAACATTAATGAGAGCACCAAAACCAATTAGCTGCCATTTTAGCTAAAATTCCTTCCACTGATATGTAAAACTAAAACAGAACCAACACCAAAGTCCTGCAAAAATTAAATCAGAGGAAGTTTGATGGCAGGAAATTCCTTGCTGTGTAACTCTTTAGAGTTGCTGTCATTTCTACTTCAAGGCATTGGTTTGATAATATTTTCTAACTGGGAGTTTTAAAGCCAAGCTGAAAATTCCAGGGAATATTTTAGGTGGTAACAGGACCAGGACAGTGCTTGTTCCCTGTAATGGGGGACACCTCCAGTGCTGTGCCCAGTTTGGGTGGGACATGGAGGGGCTGGAACATGACCAGGGAAGGGAATGGAGCCCCAGGAGGGAGCTGGGATCTTGGATCTTTTCCAGAATAAAGGATCCCATGATTCTGTGATCTACAGCAGCAGCCCCAGAGCCCTACACACAATTGTGTCTCCACATAACTCAAGAGAAAAGAAGAATGAGAGGAAAGAGAAAAGAGGAAAGAGAGGAGAGGAAGCCATTCTTGCCTCACCTGATTTGAATTTTTTGGGTGCCACGTCCTCTGCTGGCAGCTGGCCTTTCCTCCTGCGAGGGGTGGGGGCTGCCTGTGGAGCAGGGTCCCCTTCCTGGCCTTTTCCAGACTGATTCTCCTCAGAGCCAGTGGATGCTCCACTCAAATCCTGATTTTCCAGAGCGTTGCCATTTTCTGCCAAGTCACTGCTTTTATGGGGGGAAGGAGAAGTAGCTGCCTCTAAAGAGAATTCAACTTTCCTCTTCTTATTCCTCAACTGCCTTGTTCTTCCCTGGCATGGATTCTTTTCCTGAGATGCATCTTCACTTCCTATAAGGACACTCTTCTGCCCTCTGCCTCTGGGCAGGTTGGGTTTTCCCCTGAGAGAAATGGAAATTGTTTCCTCCAAAGTGGAAGAAGTTGTTTTCTTCCTGCCCACTCTTGATGGATTTTCTTTTGCAGGTGGAGCTACTTCCAAAAGTTTATTTTGTTCTTCAGTAACTCCATCTTTACCATCTTCTGGCAAACCTTGAGGTGAGGTGGGACTAACAGCCAGTGAAGTGGTTGCTTGCCCTTTTACAGGATCTGTATTTTCTTGGGACAAATTATCCAAACTCTGTTTAGCTTCCCTATAATTTTTTCTACCACTTTGTTTTGATGGGACCTGGTTTCCCTGAATAGAACTTTTTGCTTCTATCAAGGGGGCAACTTCCTTCCTCCTGCCTCTTCTCAGTTGATTTTCTTTTCCAGATGGATCACAAGTTTCTGAGGGAACATTCTGCTCTTCCTTGGGAGCTTCTCCTCCATCACCTGTGGGCAGCCTGCGTTTCCCTCGAAGAGAGATGGAGTTGGTTGTGTGTGATGCCAGAGCAGTTTCTTTCCTTCTGCCCCTTCCTGCTGGCTTCTCCTTTGCACAGGACACTGCTTCCAAAGGCACACTTTGTTCTTCATCAGTACCCTCATCTTTAGTCTCTGACAAGTCACATTTGCTCTGGAGAGGAGTTGAACTTTTTGTCTCTGCTGCCAGATCCATCTTTTTCCTTCTGTCCCTTGCTGATGCATTCACTTTTGCCTGTGAGGTTTGATTACCCAGAGCTGGATTTTCATTTTCTCTCTCTGCCACCTTTTTAGCATCACCTCCCAGTGCCCCACGCCTCGTTCTGACTGAAGGAGATCTGGTCTGTGATGCTGCAGCCACCTCACGTCTCCTCCCCCGTCTCGGTGCACTGTCCTCTGCTGCAGAGGGAGCAGCTCCCAAAGCTGGTTCTTGCTCTGCTACAACAGCCTCATCCATCCTCTGATCTGCACTCAATGTTTGGTTTTCCATCAAGGCAGGACTAGCTTTTTGTGGGATGGAATCAAGTTGCTTTCTCCTGCCCCTCCTTCCCTGTGAAGGAGGATTTTCAGAATTCTCATGTTGATTATCTTTGTCAGTCATCCCTTCACCACCCTCAGGTAAACTTTTTCCTTCAATTGCTTTGGAACTGCCTTCTTCAAGCTGAAAATTAACTTTTTTACCTCTTCCTCTTGTACACATCAGTGCATTTCTTTGTGCTGGATTCCCCTGCAGGATCTCCATTTGCTTTGCTCTAAGTATTCCCTGTTCATTTCTCATCCTCCTCCGACTGCCCTGAGCAGGGCTGGCACTGTCTACAGCAGGGCTGGGCTGCTCCTTCCTGGCTTGGGCTGCACTGACACAAACACAGCCCAGGGAATCCTGCAGAGAAGATTCATCCACTTCTGTTTCTGACTTAAATTTAGGAGTAATTGGTTTTAGGCTGTTCACATTTTCAGTAAATTCATCAGCTTTTTGCTCCAAAGACTCCTTTTTGCCTCTCCTGTTTCTAGCCCTGTTTGTTTCCATGTTCTGAGCACAGACTGGCATTTTGTTTGTCTCTGCACAAGGTGACTCTGCCTTTAATCTTTGAGCTGTCTCTGTTGTATTTTCCTGAGCATTTTCTGTTTCACATCCCTGAGATTCCTTCATCTCATTTTTCACGTGGGATTGTGTTTCAGCATCAGTTTCAGTTGATGTTTCCTCAGTTTTCTGAATGTTTTGTGTATCTTCAAGTGCGACCTCAGGAGTGTCTGCTTTTATTTCAGCTGAGAGCTTTCTGTTTCTAGTACTTCTAAGAGACTTACCTCTTCTCTCTGCTGCCTTTAGTTCAAGCTTAGTGCCATTTTCAGATTCTTGTGCTGTGACAGCCTCAGGAGCTTTGTCACAAGGCTGTTCCTGCCTTTGTGTAACCTTTGGGGATGGCTCTTTACGAAGCTTTCTGGTTGCTCCATGAAGGGTTCCTGGAGCAGCTGCCTTACCTTGGTCATTCCTTGCTCGTCTCCCTCTTTTTGCTGGAATCACTGGTTCTGTGCTCTCTGCTTCTCTGTGCCTCCTCCTTGGTGACAGGAGCACTTCTTCACTGTCCTCTATCCCACTGTCATTAGCTTTGCTGTCAGGATTATTTAGACCTGTTTGCAGCTGACACATTTCATTCTGAATGTTTCCAGGTCCTGTCTTTGTGCCTGGATCATCTTCAGTTTCATTGATGCCACAGTCCTGCAAACTCTCCTTGGTATTTGCAGGTGCTTTTTGTAGCACTGAAGAATCTTCAACACAAGACTCCAGATTTTCATTTGGATGTTTTACCTCCTTCAGCTCTTTCCTTTTACCTCTTCCTGGTCTCTGAGCAGCTCCAGGTGGTTCCACAGATGAAACAATGTTAAGCCCTTCCAGATCAGGGTGTTTTGGAACAACTTCTTGTATGCAATGCTTTGTCCTCCTTCCTCTTCCCTTGTTTTCAGGTGTGATCACTCCCATCTCCTCTTGGGTACCAGGACTCTGCAGTTCCTTTAAACTCACACCATTTTCACTTGGCTTTGATGCAGCAGGAGGTACAACCCTGGTACCTCTGCCCCTCCTGGGTCTCTGGGTAGGCTGCTCCTCACCAGTTGAGTCCTTCTGTTGAGAATCTTCACCTTGGGAAACTTTTCCTCTCTTTTCTGGAACAGGGTAAAGAGCACAAACAAAAATGAGACATTCCCATGCCTGATCAAAGTATTTATGCATTTCATTTTCCTCACAGTGGCATCTTGCTCAAACAAATCATGCAATACAGAAACATTTAACCAATTCCTAGATTAATGCCAGGCTTCTGACTGAAGTTGTTTAATTTATTTGGACAGGTCAAAGGGAAAAAATTATCTTAGCTCAGGAAATAGCTGAGCTCATAGAGAGGTTTAAACAAGATTTGAGCTTCATGGTAACATTTATAATTTTGTATATTCATTATTTTTCTAAGCAAAATATTTGTGCTTACCACGTTTATGACTAGAATTAGAACGAGGAGGTGCAATTTCTTCTGGAGAATCCATAACATTTACTGATCTCACCTAAGGCAATAAAAAATAACCAATAAATGCATCTGTCTGACAGGAGAAGAACTTATAGAGCCAACCAATACCAGATTAATGTACAGCAATATTTATAAAAATTCTTGTCAAATCCTTTTCTTTACAAGTTAAATCAATTAGTCTTATAATACATCCATTTATGTGATATAAACCCACAAACATAGCAAATTTAATTCTTGCCATCTAAAGTGAAAGACAACATTGTGGAGAGGTTGAGAAGTGCCTAAATGAGTGCTCAAAGGGAATTTGGGGTATTGAAGAGAAACTGAGTGTTTTGTAGTTTTACTGTAGCTCTAAGCACTAAACCCAGGGACACTCAGCATGTTTTCTATGGAATATGAGAATCAAAATCATTTTTTCAGAAAATGATGCTGGTACTGATGCCAGCACATCTCCACTGAAGATCAAGATTCTTCTCACAATAAAAAGCAGCACCAGACCAAACCAGGCTATGCACAGACATCACCAAGCCTGACCCACTGATGTGAGAACCTTACTTTTCCTACCTGCAACAATCAGTGTGGAATGGTGAATGAGATGCTGGGAATGTCACTTTTATATTAAGCTTATCACTTTAATATTAAGCCTGTTTTTAATGATATTTAAAACAATCTTAAAACATTCGTTTGTGACAGGTCCCTTGAAATAAATACATTTTAACACATAAATGCAGCTGTCCCTAAAAAATGTTGCAAGATATGAGGTTGTCATACTAAAAAGTCTAAATTTATTTCAACCACAAATTTCAAATTCTAAAAACATCCCTTCCAAAAGTTCAAGTATTTTACCTTCATTTCCTCTGGGGTACCAAACATTTCAGTCATTCCAGCATAGTCCACTTCAGAATCAGAAGATTTCTGCCTGGGTTCTGCCATGAGCCTTTGCAGTCCCACAAAATCCTCAACAGGTTGAGGTTTCTCTTTAGGAGACTTCATTAATCTGCTAATTCCAAACATGTTTTCTATGGGCTCAACCTTTTCCTTTGGGGTCTGGAAAATGCGGCTGATCCCAACCATGTCTTCCACGGCTTGGGATTTCAGCTTTGGGGTTTTCTTGCTTGAAGTCACACCTGGCACAGCTTTTACTGCTTTCCTGCTCTCTACTGGAGTCTCCAGCAACCTTTGCAAGGCTATTTCATCTAGGACTGGTTCCAGCTCTTGCTGTGGGGTCTTCATGAGCTGCTTGATGCCTGACAAAACCTCTACAGGCTCCAATTTCTGCTTTGGGGTCTTCATGAGCTGCTTAATGCCTGACAAAACCTCTGCAGGCTCCAATTTCTGCTTTGGGGTTTTCATGAGCTGCTTGATGCCTGACAAAACCTCTACAGGCTCCAATTTCTGCTTTGGGGTTTTCATGAGCTGCTTAATGCCTGACAAAACCTCTGCAGGCTCCAATTTCTGCTTTGGGGTCTTCATGAGCTGCTTGATACCTGACAAAACCTCTACAGGCTCCAATTCCTGCTTTGGGGTCTTTAAGAGCTCTCTGATACCTGACAAAACCTCTACAGGTTCCAGTTTCTGCTTTGGGGTCTTTAAGAGCTCTCTGACACATGACAAAACCTCTACAGGCTCCAATTTCTGCTTTGGGGTCTTCATGAGCTGCTTGATGCCTGACAAAACCTCTACAGGTTCCAATTTCTTTTTTGGGGTCTTTAAGAGCTCTCTGATTCCTGACAAAACCTCTGTAGGCTCAGACTTCTGCCTTGGGGTCTTCATGAGCCTCTTGATACCTGATAAAACCTCTCCTGGTTCTGACCTTTGCTCAGGGGTCCTTAAAATCTTCCTTTTGCTTGACATGGCCTCAACTGGCTCCACCTTCTGCTTTGGAGTCCTCCTTTTATTTCCTGATTTCACCAGAGATGCTGGTTTTTCTGGAATTATTGCCAAACTATCCACATTATCTTCGTGCGCAGCTTGTCTTTTTTCAGGAGTTTTTGTGGCTATTTCATCAAACATAGGTGGAGATGACTCCTCTCCCAGAAAGCAGAATATGCCTGGATTCTCTTGCTTCTGCTCTGAAGCATCTGAATTATTTAATGGTGACACCATCATCTCTCCTGAAAATAAGCAGTAAATTTATGCCATTTGGAAAATAACTTAAGCAGAAAATCAACACATTTTAATTGCTGTGTAATAAAAAAAAACCAAATTCAAACACAGCCTTCTAGAAATCAAAATCCAAGTATGTGCATTGGGCATTCAATGTCTGAAACAACTCATCAGCAGCTTGAAGTTCCATACCAAATGGAATGAATAATAAAATGTCCTACTCAGAAATTAACTAGAACTCCATTTTCTTTTAATACTTGATAAATCTCAATGGCTCCTTTCATAGTTGCTGGATGCTTCACCTCAGTTAAGTGTGTCTATGCTGCTCACCCATAATATACCAAATATTCCTTTTTTAAATATCAAACCTACCAGATTCCTCAGGAGTGTCCAAGTCAGAAATGTCCCCTGCAGCCCATGGTGGTGTAAAATCAGCATTCTGAGCAGCAGCGAAAGGAAATGTTCTTCCTCCCTGATTTTCTGGAGTTTGGAACATTTCAGGCACTCCTAGAAATTATATTTGGAGAAATGAGCAGAAGTTTTGACAAAAAAACTGCACAGCAGGCAGATGAAGTAACAGACTTTAAAATCTCACCTGTGAAGCTTTCATCCATACCCATGTTCACCTTCAGCTGGGGATTTTTTACCACTTTGGGGACATGTCCAGCTGACCTGACTGAGGTGGAATAAGCTCTACCTACAACTATGGTAGCAGGTGAGGCTGCATGACCTGTGCTGAAGTGATCTTTTATTTTCTTCTCTGGAGTCTGCAGAGGGAAAAGAAAAAAAAAAAGAAAGAGTTGTTAAACAAAGATTCATGGTGGAAGAGGTGGCCAAGCTCCTTCCACAATTTATCATCACTCATGATTAACTGGAGGATCCAGTGCCAACAAGTGTTTAGGAAAGGCAGATCCTGCCTGATTTTTATGATCAGAGATTGAACTCCAGGATCTTGGAGGTCTTTTCCAACCTTAATAATTCTGTGATTCCTTTTGTACAAACCTCCATTTGCCACATGATCTGAGAGACATCAGCTCCCATTTCACATCACACCAAGAGCTCAGCTTCTCCATCAAAATCCACCCAAGCTGTTTGGTGGGTGTGCAAGAAAATAAAACAAACACAAAAAAGAAAAGGATACCTTTGGTGGGTGGTTGATCCTCTTCAGGGCTCTTCTTTTACAGACAATTTTTTTAGCAGGCCTTGATGGTGGTCTTGGAACTCCCAATTTTACCACTTCTGCCCAAGATTTTGCAACTAGAAGAAAATAAGAAAGAACCACTTTAATTCTGAGCTGTGTAAACAGAAGTTCACAACTATCTCTTTGTGATTCCAATGCATTTTCTGCAGTTTGACAGAGGAAAGTGATTATCTGATAACACCTGAAGTGTTATATTCTCAATCTGAAAACCCAATTTCAGCTGAAGTTTAAGAAGAGTCCAAGTACCCAGTGTGGCTTTCCACACCAAAACAATGAGCTTCACACACTGGCAAACACAGCTCAGATCCTACAACTGGACACTGACCCAATTCCTTCCTTACTCTTTTTTTCCAACAGAAACTCGTCATGAGCCTCTCAGCCTCGTTCATTATAGATCAGCTTTCCTCTGGTGAGATTTAACAGAAGAGAAATTGTTTCCAAGTGAAGTTTCTTCCACCACCTTCCTGAGGAATTTCAGTCAGGAAAACCATTTATTTATCCTGCATTTAGATCTACACAGATCTCCCAGAATTTTTCTTATATCACCTTCTCCTTGTGACACATTCCCAAAATTCCCAGAGCAAGGTTACCTTCATCACAGCATCATTCTGAACACAGCAGTGGGAGCAGGGAATTACAGCTGTGGAATAAACGAAGCTGTAGGACACCTGCTTTATTTACTTCAGGAAAAAAAGCTAGCAAAACACAGGGATCATATAAATTATTTTTAAAATAGAGATAAAAAGAGGAATGCTGTTCCTATAGAAAAGGATGCTGTTATTCTCTTGTCAGAATTGCTCTGTCAGTCTGTAAATAAAAAGCACTTTGAAAAGCTGACATTGCCAGGATGTGCAGGATGCAGAGAAAAATGCCAAGCATCCAGGAAATTATCTGAAAAAGCACTGGAAAGAGTTTTATTTTGGATCTGAAATTTTTAAGAGCTGTGATGTTCTTTTCATTTTACAGAAGGAATTGATGCAGTGATATTAAAAAGCACAAAGAGGTGGTGAGACATGGAATGCCACTGGTATTTGTCAAGAGCTCTGCTGCCATTAAAATGGACAGAATAATAAAGTAATAAAAATTCCTGGGTGAATGGGGAATTTGACTTTGTCAAACTGATTTAACTGATGAAAACAGGTGACAAATACACCCCACTGCAAAGTTTATTCAAAAGTCAAAACTTGAACCAGAACTTCCCTATTACAGCTTCCAATGCTGTCAAAACTACTTCAAATCAGTGCTCAACACTGGGAATTTTGAAGATTTGAAAGTAACACCCAGTTATGATCCTATTTTTTATCTCTACCACTTTGAGTGGTTAAACACAGCCCAGTTCCTGGACAAAGTTTGGGGGCCTTTTATAAAAATAAGGCACAAAATAACCAAAGTGAAGCTGCATTGCTATAAATTGTTAAGTTTTTCAAAACAAAACTGATGTGATAAACATGGATTAGCTGAACACTACTTGAACTTGACAAAATTTTAAAGATCATGATTCTAATCTTGCAAAGAGAATGTAAATTTTACCATTTTTAAACTTCTGAACATTAATATTTGTCTTTAAATGGATTTGTAGATGCTTTAATAAACCTGCATTATGAATGAGAAAATGCAACACTTTGCACTTCCAAGAATCCCAGCAGATTTCAGAAGATTCACCAATTATTTGATGGCCTCTGCATAACAAAACAGTTATTCCAGTTTGGTTCCTGCATTTTTAAAGCATGAAAGTGAATATTAAGAAATTAACTGTTGAAACCAACCTAATAAATTGGCACTGGAGGCACCACTTCTCCTCTTGGCACTGAGAGCAGCCACAGCCCCTCCTCTGCTCCTCCTGGCAGTGCCCTTCAAACCCAGCTGGGCACCTCTGGCTGACCTGGCAGGTGTCACTGTCACTTGGGCATCTTGGGGAGCAGGAGAAGATTTGGGTGTTTTCTCTTGGGCACCACTGCTCCCCTCTAGATCCAGGTCATCTGTGCCAGCATCCTCCTCCTCTGCAATTGGGAATGGTGTGGGGGGCTGGGAGATGGAGAAACGGCCTCTCCTGAAAGGGGCTGGAGAGCCTGAAGGGATTTTGGGTGCTGCCTTCCCTGAGACAGGGGATGAGGCTCCTGGGGACTGCTGGGCTGGGGAATTTTTGGGTGACCTTTTTTCTTCCTGGTAAAAAAAAAAAAAAAAATGCACATTAGTTAATGGAGAACAGATACTTCCTTCTTTGGATTTTACTTTTTCAGGAATGATACAGAACATGATTCCTAAACTGTTGATCAAGTCTAGGCTAAGTTTGGCAGGAGGGTTTACCTTACTTTTGATCCTCACACTTTCCCATCCTTACCCTTTATCCATCCCCAGCCACCAATTCAATCATTGTATGTCAATTTTAGTTTGATTGATTTTAAATTTTTAGCCTGAGTTTTCCTTGTGTTTTACCCATCCATTAAGTAGCAGAGTGACCTTGCCAATGAACTTGGTTGTACTTACACTTTATAATAAACCTGTTCTTGCTGATGATTTTTTGAGCATCCCAAAATACTCATGAGTGACACCAACATGCATAACACAAGGTTTACTACTGATTTTGAATTAATAAATAATAAATACATATTTATAAATTCTGATCACAGTAAAGGACTCAGCCACTTGACTACTCCTAATATTTACCTGATCTAGCCAGTGCTTCCAGGCCTTTTTGAGCACAGCTCGAGGAGAGTCCCCACAGGGTAAACTCATCCTGGCAGGGAGAGCTCCTCTTTTCAGGGGAGAGTTGGGAGGCAAACTTTTATCAAAGAGTTCTGGACTCAGATGACCACCAAAAGACACTCTCTTCCTTTTGCCCAGAGTCTGAGGGAGCGTTTCACCACTTTTCCTCTTCTGAGAGATTCTTTTTGTCTTGCCTGGAAAGAGCAATTGAAACAATTTTTAGATATCTGAGAATCCAAGGCAGCATTTTTAACCTTTACCTGTGCATTTCAAAGTTGGAAACAAACCCAAAGGAACTTACCATAAAGGGAAACAGATTAAATCCAGGATATTTTATACATATTGTGTATTGTTAAGGTCAAATGTAACTCCATAAATATTTTACAATTAATGCCAGTAATGTCACTTTTCATTTAAGTAGGAGAATTCTTAGAAAAGTGCTACAGAATTTCTCTAATACAAAAAACAAGGCAGGGGATGCAATGTATTTACCTGAGTCTTCTCCATGCAAGAGGCCAAAAGCTTTGGTTTCTGAGGCAGGCTCAGTGTCTCTCAGCTCAGCAGCACTTCCAGATCTTCTCTTGGCTGATGCTCTCCGAGGTGTTGTAGCACTGGAATCTTCCAAATCCTGGTTTTGGTGACACCTGTCCAGGGCCAGTTCTGCTGGAGTTCCACTGGCTTTTCTGCCTGAATTGTGATGTTCCTGAGCAGTGCTTGTCCCCAGTGCTGCTTCAGCCAGCTCTCCAGAGGTCCTTGGCCTTCCCCTCTTCCTGCCAGGTGTCTGAGCAGCAGGAGATGCCAACATCCCTTCTGAAGCCAATGCCTCTGAATGGGCACTTTTGTCCAAGAGTTCTTTCCTCTCCCTGCTGTTTCTTCTGGGACTCTTGGAATTAGAGAGAGAGGAAGGGCTTCCACAATATCCCATCTTCAGCTTTGTCTGATCCCAGATTTCTTCCAGCACTTCCCGGATACGTATTCCTGGGATTTGTTGTTTGCTGTTTCGTCTTTGCTTTAAGCACTTGTCTTCTGGCAAGGGCAGCTCTGTGTCATCACATCTGCACAATATATCCAACACTGGAGCTCTAGCTGGGCTTTCTGCAAGTGGCTTCAGTTTCAGTGAGCCACACTGTGAGGTCCTTGGAGTATCAGCATTTCCTGGATCCATTCCAGTGCTTTCTCTGGGAGGTGACAGGGAAAGAGACCGAGGACTCTTCCTCCTGGATGTTGGTGTGCTCAGCACATCCTGACCTCCTTCAGCACCCCTGGGGGCGGCCCTTGTAAGTGAACATTCAAGTCTTACTATGGAGCACTGCTCCACCACAACCAGGGCACTCCTGTGCTTCTTGCTGGTTTTGGGTGTAGCTGCAGTACCTTTGGATCTGCCTGGTGTCCTAAATTCCTTAGGATCCTGCAATGGACTCTGACTGCTATCTCCTGACACCCTTGAAATGGGAGTTTGAGGACTCCTGGGAGTTTTTCCTCCAGCTGACAGCTTGTTAAACACTGCATCCATTATTTTATCACTCCTCACAATGATACATTCTTCCACTCTGCCCCTTTCCTTCCTTTCAGCCAGGCCAGCCAGCTCAATATCACAAATGGGAACACTTGGCTCTGGCAGAACCCTGCCAGGCTCTCCTTTTGTACTTCTCCTGTGCAAAGGTTTTTCTGCTTCCAGATCCTTTTTCAGGTTTTCATAGAGTTTACTAAAGGGTGACTTTTCAGTTTGCTTTTTAAGAACATTATGTATTCTCTGTGAAGATTTGGGTGTTTGGAGTTTGACAGGGAAAGCTCCAGGAAGAGTTTTCTTTGGAGTCTGTTTATTCTCATTGGCATTTTTTTCTTCACACTCAGTATTATCTACAAAGAAAGCAAAGCAAAACAACAATATAGACACAGAGTTACTTCAAAATTGCAGAACTACAAATGTAAGTTCCATAAATACAGATTTAAAATTCCTTATTTTCCCTCCCAAGAGGGAAGATCCTGGTCAGCAAAGATCTTCCCAGTCAAACAGGATCAACTGAAATGGAACATTTGGAAGCAGCATGGGCTGTTTGCATTGGAAGAAAAATCTGTCAGAAATGGTAATAAAGAGCCTTCTCTGAAACTCAGGATTATTTAAGACAAAAAGGATGGGAAGGTGAAGTCCTGGCATTTAACTAGCCCATGGGTTATAACTACCCAGAATTAGCAGCTCTGGATTTTCTGGTTCTACAGAAAACAGCTCCTGTGAACAATTACTTCACTATACAGCATATGCCTCCAAAATTCTACTTGTTTCAATTTTTTATTAGGAAAGAATGCATGAGATAATTCAATATTTGCTTTAAAAAAGTGTAGCTGTAGGTCAGCAGAGCAGTTCAAGTTAAATTTTCATTTATTAATTAAATTTTTCATTCAAAGGAGAATTCACAGCATTTGAACATGATGAGATAGTTACAGCAGGGTGTACTCAGATTGGAAAGTCTTAAAATGCCTTTTTTCCCCACTTTTAACTTAGTTTTAATTCTAATGCTAACAACAAATGCAGGTCAGGGAACAAAAGCAAACAAAGTCCTCATAAAACAGGTACCAACCTGAAGCATCCACACTTTTAGCTCCTGAAGATTGTTTCTGTAATAATTCCACTTCTGCCACCTGCTGAACATGAAGAACCTGTAAATTTGTACAACATTACAGCAGAGCAACAAGTATTTTACACTTCAGCTTTCAATTCCACATTGAAAAAAACTAATTTATAAGAGAATGTGCATTGTCCCTGAACAACCTTTAAAGTGTTTAAATAAACCCTTGAACTTTTCAATATTCAACATTGGCCAATACATTTGAGGTCCTAGAGAAGTTTATCTTGTTTTATCATTTAAATTCTGAGCTATCAAAGCAGCTATAAAGTAAGAATAAAACCACTTGAACCTCTCCTTCTTACCAAATCTAGTGGAAAATTTATAACTCTTAGTAACATCATGAATTATCAATTACCTATAAACAATAAGTGATAAATTTTTGACTAAAAAATTACTAAATTTTTACAAGTATTTATCTGCAAGAGTTTATTTATTTGTGTTTTCAGACAAGAAGCAGTTCCAGGTTGTAAAGTTACTTTTAAAAAGAAAACAGAACAAGGAAATGGAAAACCCTGACACTCTTACCAATATATTTGTAAAAGAAAAGCCCACAGACACAAAATCACCTGCAGAGTTTCATCTTTTGGAGACCTGGAGCGCCTCTTCTTCGGGGTTGATTGCAGAGGATATTCAAACCTGAAAGAAATATGTTAAAATACCATTTTCTGTCAAATAATTGATGACTAAATTCCTATTATTAAGAGAAATGACCAAGGGATAGTTTTCCCCTCCCAACAATGCACCCATCTCCATTTGAAAGGCTTTAGCAACTTAAAACCACTTTAAAGTAAGTGGTTTAAAGCTGACAACTCTCAAAATCAGAATGATCTCTCTAAACAATTCCATCTTTATTGATTTCACTGTGATAGAAAGATAATTATAAGCAATCCTGCCTTTTGATGAAATCCTATGAGACTTTGCAGAGAAATATGAACTAAACTTCATTCATTTTTACTCTAGAGTGAAATAATTCAAGAGTTTGGGGGTGGCACCCACCTGAACGAACGATCAATAATGGTTAAAACATCTCCGTGCTTCAGGGGCACAGGCTGCTCAAAGCTGGCCCCATTCAGCTGTGTGGGGTTCACTGTGCTCAGATTAGTCAGGACTGCCTAAAAACCAAATAAAAATGTCAGAGACCTGCTGAGGTGCACCAAGGCAATGCATGTTTCAGTAAAGCATCAATCCCACCTGCTTGTTCTCGTTGATCTCGATTTTGCAGTGCTCGTTGGACACCCAGGGCAGCCGCATGCGGATGTCGCATTCTGATTTCCTGGGGGGAAACACGGGTTCAGTTTCACACAAAACACAGGGAAATCTGCTGGAGAATTAGGGCATTTCCCACAATTTTAGTTAGTAATGGTGCAGCAGCATGATGTCTTTAATTTGAAGAAAATTAACTACCTAAGTCTTTTTCAACTGGCAAAAAAATAGCAGCTCACACTCCTCTAGCATCAGAGAGCTGGGATCAGAAAAATGGTGAAACACCCAAACTGTGAAAAAAGCAGATCACAAGCTGAGACATGGCTACAGCACAGCTGCTGCTATGGGATTACCTGCTGCCAGAGTTCCCTGAGACTTGTGCAGCATTTTTGGATAAAGCCAGCTGTTCAAGTCATTCTCAGGCTCACATTTCTGATCTGAGACTGTGAACAGGTAACTAGACCCTTGGTCTCACCTGCAGAACCACTTCCACCTTTATAAAGTTATTGGTGAGTTAAAAAATGTTTATAAATGTACAGGCTTTTCCTTTCTGTCCTTTTCTTAAGCTAATCTCTAATGCTTTTGATTTGTTATTGGTCTCATCACTTTTAATCCCTTCCCCTGACTTTCTGTGGTCAGAAACTTAAAAGCAATCAATCAATAACAGTAGTTCTGGAAAGGACAAAAAGCAGTAACAAAATAAAGTTCAACTCTCTACTCTTACATTAACCTTAGTCTAGTATCACTTTTCCTCCTCTGTACATGATTCCTAAATTAACATTTTTGTAAATAAGCATTAAAAGACATAATCTGCAGGAAAACACTCATCATTTCAACGTGTGCAAGCAAATTCTCACCTTCCAAATAAACAAGAAGTTGAGGTGAGTGGAAAAACAATTCCATCAGTCCCATTCCTTTTAATGACAACGATTGTCCCGTAGCGTGGCATCTTCGAATGTCAGGAACCCTACCTATAAAACATTACTCAGATTACTCATCCTAATTATGATTTACATGTTTATGAAAGTAAGTCGATGTGAACTTTTATAGTTTTATTTCGTTCCAGAGATGAGGTATTTTCCAACAAACAGCAGAAGAATCCCAGTGCTGTTTATATGTATTTCCCCGTGTTGAAAACTGGAAATATGTTTATATCAATTGCCAGACTAATTTTGGTATTCAGGAGGTTTTTGTTACCCATCAGAACATTGGAAAGGTTCAGGAGCAACAGATTTTGTCCCATAAACAACTCAAAAAACTCACTCCTCCTCACTAAATCCGAATCTTTCCGTCTCCTGCCTAGCTGGAAATTCTCAGATTTGAATTTAAAATAAAGACCAACCGACTGTAGTTCTATCCTGCTGGAAAAGGAGGGGATAGCAGCAGCAGAACAGCAGGGAAGGGGCTGGAAATCGGGCAGCTCCTGAACACATCGTGACAGGAGGAGGAACAGCTCTGAACTGACAGAAAAACCCCAAACCCACAGCACAACCGGCGACTTTTAATATATTTCCACATAATGCATTATTTAATATATAAGTTTGATTAGCACAAGCGATCCTCAAACAAACATATTTATCAGCACTCTGTTTGAAAGCAGCAAGGTAAAACAAGGGAATTAAATGCAATTAAGACAGCTTCTTGTGGCATTTCTTAATGAGCTGAATGCGATAAAACACTTGTTGACCACAAGACACGATTTGGAGGGGAAGGCGGCAGTCCCTGCGGCTTATGGGGAACGCACACACTCGGTGTCTGCACCGAGAGCACCCTGTCCACGGCACCCAGCAGCCAAAACAGCCACACGCGCTGCAGAAACCGAAATTTATAACCCAGCGCTTCAGGCGGTCACAGCGGTAAACAGGGCAGGCAAACACCGGGGGAGAAGAGGGCAACAGCCACCATGGCAGGGCGCTAGAGCTGCTAAAGGTGGCCAAAGCCACCGAAGCGGGGCGCCAGGCGGCCCAACTCCTTCTCAAAGCCGCGTCCCGCCGGCCCTACTGCCCTCCCGGCTGCCCGCCCGTACCTGGCTCTGCCGGAGCGCTGGCGGCCGCTGAGGGGCCCCGTGTGGCGGAGTCCGACGCCCCCCCCGCGCTCCCGGCACGGCGCGGCGCCGACTGAGCCCTTCCCGCGCTCGCGCGCCGGGCCCCGAGCCCTCGCACTGCGCCCCCCTTCCGCCCCAGTGTATCCCTCCGCCAGGCACCAACACGGAGCCCCCGGGAACAGCGCAGACAAACGGAGCGGGAACCGCCGGCACCGCCCGCGCCTGCCGGCAGCAGCCATGGCTGCGGGACAGCACCGAGCCCGCCCCGCCGCCACAAGCGGCACCGGGCACGGGGACTCTTTTACCTTGCTCCGTGCGCATCGGCGGAAGGAGAAACAGCCGCTCCGAGCTGACCGTTGAACATTCGAAAAGGGGCGCGGTGGCCTCTGATTGGCGGAGGGGGCGGCGCGCGCCGCGCAGCGGAGCCAATGGGGAGCGGCCAGGGCGGTTTGAGTTCAAACGGAGGCACCGCCCCGCGGAGCCGCGCGCGCCTCAGGCGCTGCCCGGGAACCGCAGCGGGAGCGGCCGGACCCTCACGGCGGGACAGGCCCGGGCACGGAGCTGCCGCCGAGCCTCGGCTTGTGCCTGTACCCCGGCCTGAACCTCTGCCTGTGCCTGTACTTGTACCAGTGCTCCGGCCGGAATCTCTGCCTGTGCCTGTACCTCAGCCTGAACCTCTGCCTGTGGCTGGATCCGTACCTGTGCCCCAGCCTGAACCTGTACCTGGGTCTGTACCTGTGCTCCAGCCTGAACTTGTACTTGGCTTTGTACCTGTGCCCCGTCCTGAACTTGTACGTGGATCTGTACCTGTGCCCCGGCCTGAACCTCTCCCTGGATCTCTGTACCTGTGCCCCAGCCTGAACCTGTTTCTGTGCACAAACCTGGCATAGAACCTGTACTTGGATCTGTACCTGTGCCCTGTCATAAACCTGTACCTGAACCTGTGCCCCAACTTGGACCTTTTCCTGAACCTGTGCCTGTGACCAAACCTGTATCTGTACATAAACCTCTGCCTGTACTTGTGCCTGAACCTGTACCTGTACATGAGCCTGTGCTTGTACCTGTATCTATACCTGTACCTCTGACCACACCTGAGCCTGTACCCGTGTCTGTATCTGTACCTAAACCTGTGCTGTACCTGTGGCTGAATCTGTACATGAATCTCTACCTACACCTGTACCCACAACAGTACCTGTGCTCACACCTGTATCTGTACCTGAACCTTTGTTCAAACCTGCACCTGAACATGAACCTGTACCTGAATCTGGACCTGTACCCATATTTTTACCTGAACCTTATCTAGATCTGTATTCTGAACCTAAACCTAAACCTAAACCTATACCTGGAACTGTACCTGAACCTGTCCAGGCCTATTGAGCCCCTCCCTGAGGGAGGGAGACTTGCAGAGGGCTCAATGGTGCCAAATCTGCACCTCCTCAGATCAGCAAAAACCACCCAGATTGACTTTATATCAATTCAGCTTCGCTTAGGCTCTATAAAGTGATTTAAGCGTCTGTGTTTAATCGGATTAAAATACTACTAGCCACAAAAATACTATTAACCACAACAATAAAGGGGAGAAAAATAAAGAGAGCAGGGATGGGAAGGGGTGAGCAGCAGTAAAAGTTATATTAGTATTTTAAGTCCATTTTAATCAGCAAATTAGTTACCTTCATTTAGATATAAAACTGAGCCCCATCTCTGCTCCCAAACAGGAATTCATTACTGAGACTCAAATTTGAGGATCCGTGAGGCCAAGAATCACCATGAGCACAGTGTTGTTCTGTGTTTGAAGACAGAAGAAAATAATAATAATAACAACAACAATAATAATGATAATAATAATAGCAATGTATTATTGAGATATGAAATGTAACCTTCATTCCAAGTTTGATGCTTGGGAAAGGAATACAGGACAAGGTCATCCAGCCTTTTGTGCTTCAGGGGATAAAATTCTCCTATTCAGATCTTTTACAAAGCAGAACTTTTGATTTTACTCCTATTTCATTCTCCAGCTTGCCTCAAAGACTATTTTATGTGGCATGATGACTTTAGATGTGATACAGTTAGATGTAGGCAGCTTTTAAAATGTTATTTCTTTTCAATTAAATGACTTTGAAGTGTATTTTGTAAGCTTTGGTAGGCCTTTAATTTAGTTCAGAATATTATTACTATTATTATCATCATTATTATTATTTTTACAATAGCTGTGTGCTACTGGACAATCATTAGTTTAGATATAAACCATACCAAAATCAGGATTCTATTTATTATCTAATTGGGTATCATTGCTAATTAACAAGTATTAAAAAAAAATCCTTCCAGGGGGTCCTGAATGATGTAGCTAAAACAATTTATAGCAGGAAAATGCTTAGAAATTGAATTTATTGCAGTCTCTGCCAGCCCACACGTGATCAAACAGCACAAATAAATAAATACACCTGCACTGTGGCAATAATTGTATTTTCTGGCATGATTTACAGAGGTGTCACAGCTTTTGTGATGTGCAATACTTAGAGGGAAACACAAATTATAACAAAGGTTTTCAATCTGTCTCCAAGAACAGCAGTGCTCTCTGAAACAGCATCTGTACAAATATTTGCTGAAGTAGATTTACAGGAGGGAAGAAAAAAAAAAAAAACAACAACAAAAAAAAGACATTTTCTTCAAGGTTTAAATTTGCCAGTAGATTAATTTGGAAACATTTAATTTAGACAAATACACCTGAATACACCATGAAGTAAAACTGTCAAAAATGAGGAGAAAAATAAAGTCAGTGCTTGAACTTCCTTGATAGAGAATTTAAAAATCAGCATTTTAATTTATCACATGAAGATCCTCATGCAGAGTTATTAATTCAAGTGTCAGAACAGGTCGTTTGGAAGCACTGAATGAAGCTCTTTTCTCACAGATTTGTGCTATCAGTGGTTTTTACTTTAAAAAGCACAAATTCTGGTTAAAGCTTTCCCTAAATCAGGGCTTTTATAAGATGCAAAGTAAATAAATATTCAGGCTATTCACACTGTGTAAAGCCAAGAGATGAGAAGTTATATGATTAACCCTGAAAATTGGAGGTTTTGCAACAAATTTCTCTCTTAAAATCATAGTTGATTACACTGACACATTATTGCACCCAGGATTTCTGGAGTGCTTTGTATTCATGCACAGAACCTGATTTTGACAAAGGATTTTATGTGGGAGCAATCTGCATAAATTTGGGAACAAATGGGATGTTTCCAAATTTTATCTATCCACAGTTAACAAATACTTTGAAATAATCAACTTACCTTAAATGGTGAAAGAACAAACTATTAAGGCAAGAACATTTTAATATGATGGACACACTGATATTTTTAAGTCAAATCTGTATTTTAAGTAATCCAAATTAATCTGGAAAAGGAGTTTTCCAATTGTCCTTCAAAGCTAGGGAAGACGACTGGGAAGCAAAAGATAAAATCCCAGTGAAATAAGTCAGGTTTAAAATGCAAGTTAAAACTTTGCAGTGTGTTCTAGATCTGTGTAAGAGATTTTCGAATTCCAAAAGTTACAAAACCACGCCCAAGGATGATGGAATCCAACTCCTGGCCTCCAAGACTCCCACCCCGTGCCCAATCTGGGAATGAAATCCCCAATCCAGGAATTTTTTCCATCAGCAGGTCACTTTTAATCCCAAAGAGGGATTTTGCATCTCCCAGCCAGTCCTTTTGGACAGCTGAGGTAGAAAATTGTGCATTTTATTGGGACTGGGGCGAGATTCCCACCTGGAGAGTTTTCCTTGCTTTTTGTCCATCCAACTGGTGAGAAGTCCCAGCCTGGATCTTTTCTGTGCTTATGGATAGTTGGGGTTCAGGAAAATTCAGGAAAACGCTGGAGCAGTTTCTCATGCAATGGAAACGGGTGAAAGGAGAAAAGGATTCTTTGAGCAAAGAACTTCCTTGGCAAGGTGTCAACTCGATTAATGACTGAGTAATTCCCCTCCTCTGTGCAAAGCAGCACAGAAAATGGATAAAAGTCATTAGAAGGAAGCTCTCACCAAAAGATCTAAATTACATCCTAATCCTTTAATTCCTCAGATGAAGAACACTCCTCGGGAAGTTCAGTGGCCCAGAAAATTCTCAATTCAAAAATTTCTGCATCAGGCAAAACAGAGCTTGACATTTGTGCAGAGCAAACACCTCTTTGATCTGCCTTAGTTTATATTGTTTAAATAGTCAGTTAAAATAAATATATTTCATGGATAGTTTCCAATTAAAATGTTGGGTTTTTTTCTAAAAGTTGAGTTTCTAATACCAGAACCAGAAGGTCTTTATGATATCTTTTTGTAATATTTAAAAGTAGGAAAAAAACAACTGTATCACCAGTATAGAAATATCCATGTTTGCTATGTGATCAACAACTACAATTATCAATATTTAATTAGCTAGCAATTAATTAATAACTGATAAATATTTGAGATTCTTCAGTTTTCTGGGACCACACCAAGGCACCTGCCTGTCCTCACCTTCCAATGGTCTCACAAGCTGCATAAAAGTACGTGACCCAATCACACAAAATATTTTATCAACTCCTCTGCAATAATTTAAAAAATTAAAACAGCTTTTTAAACAACAGCTTTTACATGCAATGGCAAATTAAATCAGAGACTTATTAAGTTTAGAAAATATTTGATTTGACATTAGGATGTAAGCCCGAGCAGTTACTCCTGCTTTACACAAACCTCCCCCCTCCCTGTTACAACAATGGGACCTTCTTGGCTCATTTAGCAAGATGTCCAATGCAAAACCTGTCAAAATGAATTAAGAAATTGCTGTTAATTAGACAATTCATGACTGGTGACACAGCTGGAAGTTTAGATCCTATTTTTATCTTGGTATAACACCACAGTTTACCACAGGATTATTTTACTATATTTACTTAATTTTACTGTATTTATTTCATCAGCTCTTACTTATCCAGACAGTTTGGGAAGACCTGGGTTCCAACTGCTTCCATGGGTTTCTACACCCTTTATATGCACAATGTTCAGCCCCAAAATAAATCAGAATTTTACTCCCAAGCACTGAAAAATTACTTATCTAGATAATGGATTTCAACTCTTTTAAAATGCTTAATTCAAATGAACACACAACACAGGAATGAAATTAAAAGATTTAAAGGAAATAATGCAGGTGGAGAATAAAAAGGAAGCTTTGTTCTTGCATCAGAATGTATTAGATCTTGCAATTTGCATATACAAATAATTCAGCCACGTTCACCGGCATTAAAAACACAGCAAGATCAAATTAGAAACATAAGAAAAGAAAATAACAAGAGCTGAAACTGTATAATACATACATATATTATAAAGTTTTGACAAAGTAAATACATTTTGGTTATACAGAAAAGTTCCAGTAACTTTACATGAAAAATGGAACTAGGGAAATGCAAACATTTCAAAAGACTGAACGCAGGGTGGTCAGGCTCATTTTAAAAGTTTAAAAAATACATAAAAATAGCCTAAAAAACACTGCTAATTACAATATGCATTCTTCATTAAGGCCCAAGTCAGCCAAGCTCTTTGAAGGGAATCCATGGTTTTCCATGGACTGTGGGATGAGGATGTGGGGAAGCGACGCTTAAACGCTGAGCTGGGACCTCCTGAACACATGAACAGTCAAAGTCACACAGTGACCAAAACCACAGACAGATCAGAAAGACACTTCCAATCCAACTATTTGGCCTTCCAAAGGAATTCCAAGCAACAGACGGAGATTCAAAGGAAAATTCCAATCCAAGACACTCCGCAGAGCTCCAGCCACCGAGCACACCAACAGCTGCCAAGGGAGCTCTTCAAATTCCACAAAAAAACCTTTACAGAGCTACAGTTGTGAATTCTGAATTATATTTTAGGCATTTTCTCTTTCCTCCTCAATAATCTCAATCAACTAAAATCCGAGGATTTGGTGTTCCAGCTGAACCTTCAGTTGTGCTGCAGCTCCTGGGGGGCTGTGGGACCCCCACACCCTCACACCCTATCCCTGCTGCACTGAGATTGACCTCATGGACAACTCACCCCGAGGTTTTACCTCAAAGACCCCAAAATCTGCCTAACACATAAATAATTATTGTTCAGATGCTGGCTAAATGGTCAGAAAGATCCTGACATCAGGATCATAATGTGAGAATTCCTTTATTTTCCAACCTTTTGGAGTCTCTCTGCACTGAGATTGACCTCATGGACAATCCTAGTTTTTACCACTGGGACCCACAAATCTGCCCAACAGATAAATGATCATTATTATTATTATTATTATTATTATTCAAATGCCTCCTAAATGGTTGAAAAGATCCTGAAGTCAGGATCAGAAAATGGGAATTCCTTTGCATTATTTTCCAACCTCTTGGAGTCCCCTTGCACTGAGATTGACCTCACGGACAACTCACCCCAAGGTGTTACCTCAGGGACCCAAAAAATCTGACAAATTATTATTGTTCAGATGCTGGCTAAATGCTCAGAAAGATCCTGAAATCAGGATCATAACATGGGAATTCCTTTGTTTTCCAACCTTTCAGAGTCACCCTGCATTGAGATTTGACCTCATGAGACAACTCAACACCACTTTTTACCTCAGGGCCCCACAAAATCTGCCCAACAGATAAATTATTATTATTCAAATGCTGGCTGAATGGTTGGAAAAATCCTGACAGCAGGATCATACAATGGGAAATCCTTTGCATTATTTTCCAACTTTTCAGAGTCTCCCTGCACTGAGATTGACCTCATGGACAACTCACCCCAAGCTTTTCCCTCAGGGAACCCAAAATCGGACCAATTATTATTCAAATGTGGGCTAAGTGGTCAGAAAGATCCTGGCATCAGGATCAGAAAAATGGGAATTCCTCTGCATTATTCCCCAACCTCTGGGAGTCTCCCTGTGCTGTAAATCAGACTGAACCCCCACTGTTCCATTTCCAGGCTGAATGGATTCTGCTCTTTGGATTTGGATGGAATTTCAGGACCATGCCCTTCCTCAGCTCCACTTTCACTACCCAACCCTGTGGCTTGAGTGTTTCTTCTCATAGAGACTCACAAGCGAGTTTAGTCTTTAAACAATCTCATTTTTGAAGTGCATAATTTACTGTACAAATAAATACAGGAGTGCAGCAATGGGAAGATGAGAACAGCCAATGGCACTGTGGGAATTGGGTGCTCAGGAATTCCTATCCCAAACCTTTTCCAGCCAGGCTGGAATGGAAGGAGACCCAGGGACACCTTCCCATCCCTTTGCATTGCTCCAAGGTGCAATGAGGTTATTTTGGAATGGGATAAAATAGTGCAAGAACAGCAGGGAAAAGCTCAGTTTAAGCTGCTTGTTTGAAATAAGGCTTGGATGTTGCATGGCCAAAGCCTGGCTGGACGAGACAGAGCTGTTGCATATTGGTTACATAATTAATTACAGATTCACCCCTTTGTGCTCATTAACTCAGAGATGCTCTGGGAAGAGTGGGAAAGATAAACTCGGTAAATATTCAACATTCGAGTGCCCTGTGATTTTGGGGATTTTCCAGCCCCTGGTCAGGGCTGTAATACAAACTTTCTGTCACCAATTCTATTCTCAGTAGTACTTTCAGCAAAAATAAATCTCTATATACAACCCTAAACCCCTTATGCAAGTCCTTTTTTGATAACATTTCTTGAAGGGTAAGGACCTGGAGGAACTTGTGTTACAATACTCAATGTTTCTGGCATTAAACTGTTCAGAAAATGTTTTTTCCAACTTTTACCTCTTAATTATCCTGCTAAGTTAAATCAAGGAATAAGAGTTTATCTCTTATCTTAAAGAAGTGGGAAATTATGCAGGTGTTTATAGAGAAGAGAAGCTTTTACCTCCATTTCTGGCCTTTCTCTTCAAGTAGACAACTTCAGGTGCTGCAAAATATACTTTTCAAATATGCAAAATATTCTAAAAACCGCATTATTGCCTTAGTCCATTTAAACAATATTTGAGAAAAAAAATTAACAGGGCTTTAAAAGTTCTGTTAATTCAAAAATTCAAATCTGTATTTCTACTGATTTTATCCTATGGACAGTAAGACTCAAAATCCAACAAAACGTGGAGGCCCTTTAAAACAGCCTGGAAAAATAAATATCTATTTTTCTGGTGGACAAAATATGTTTAAACACGTGCACCAAAATTCACTTGTTTTAGGATGACCTGTAAATCACCTGTCAAAAAATTCAAGAATTGGGAGATAACGTTGAAAATATTTATGAGTGGCAAAATTAAAAGGAAAAAAACAACCAAGAATTATTTTTTTGTTATTCAGAATAAAGATTTCTATCCCATCTTACAGTGCTATACAGTATAGGAACATTATACTTTGCTTTAGAAGATATTTATATTTAAGAAACAACTTTATACAGCAAATGCAACTTTTAGAGCCAGCATAACGTTGTATTTACAGTTCAGTCAACAATCCAAGTGACACAGAATAAATTAACATAATATACAACTATTTATATAGACAAATTAAAAAATAAGGCAGAATTCTCATTTGAAATTAGCATAATCTGAAAAGATGTCGATGAAATCTTGTACCACTCTGTAGCAGAATTCATACTGTTCCTGGAAAACAAGGGAAAAAAAGATGAAAATGGGGTTTTGGTTATGCTGAGAAAATCTGAATTCTGCAAATCCCAGTGATAAATTCAGCATGGCCTAACTGGGAGCAGCAGCTGAGGACTGGTCTGTTCTGATTTCTGTTTATTGTTTTAAATAAAAACAATGGTTGCTCTTTCTTTGGTCAGACACAGGCTGACTGCTGCTCTGTGTTCTTTCTTCCTATCTGTGGGACAGAGAAAATATCTCCCTGGAAAAAGGGTTTGAGGTGATTGTTCCTAAAGAGGTTTCAGATTGCTGAATGGAAATCAAAAATCAGTATTTTTGGATATTCTCAAGTTAAGAAAAGTCTCAAAAAACTTCAAAAAGTTTACTCAGGGAAAAGCATCTGGACTAAGCTTCAAATAGTAGTTTTAGATGACTTGAAGGAAAACTTTAAATATTTTAAACAAGCCAGAGACATTTCCAAGGATTTCCACATCTCTGGGAGTGTCCAAGGCCAGGCTGGCCAGGGCTTGGAGCACCCTGGGATAATGGGAGGTGCCCCTGCCCATGGCAGGAGTGGGAATGGGATGAGCTTTAAGGTCCCTTCCAAACCAAACCATTCCGTGATTCCAATTTATGCCCAGACATTTTAAGGTAAGAATGAACCACTGATAAATAGCTTGAAAGCTATTTACTTAAGAGATTTTATCACCTGCAACACTCAAAATATGTTTAGCTTGACTGCTAAACCGTTTTTGGTTTCCTAAAAGACAGAGACTATTCAACCAAATTGTATTTTTAGACAAGCCCTAAAAACCCCTGTAAAACCCTGATTTATGCCTTTTACACACACACCCACCACACATCATTTATGTCAATCTGCCAAAAATTGATGTCAACCTCCCTTTATT
>JAOTQP010000304.1:33402925-33447837 GCA_026413545.1 Cichladusa arquata | reverse complement strand
ATCCCAGCCCCTCCCCACCCTCATTTTCTTCCCAATATCCCATCCAAATCTCCCCTATTTCTATTTAAATTACCACAACCAAGAACCAAAACAATCCAAAGGGCTGCGAGCCAAGCCTGGCATTTGACTCCTCTCCTTCCCCAGGGGTGTAAAGTTCACAGGCAGATTAAAAGCAAATAAAGCAACACATCAGCCTTCTGTGAAACACTGGCTGTCAACAACAGTGACCTGAGCAGTCACCAAAAGGTGTCACATGGCTTATTTGGGACACCAGCAGCCTTATCTCCCTGGTTTGGGCTGGAAGGGCCCTAAATCATCCCATCCCACCCCTGCCATGCCAGGGACACCTTGCACCATCCCAGGGGCTCCAAACCCCCATGTCCAACCTTGGGCACTTCCTCAAACTCCCTCATTTCCCCCTCAAACTCCCTCCCTCATTTCCCCCTCAAACTCCCTCCCTCATTTCCCCTCAAACTCCCTCATTTTCCCTTGCACCAGCCCCTCCCCAGGACTGTCACATGTCAGGACGTGGCTGTGGGAGGGTTTGAGGAGGGACAAATTCTGCAGACAGAAATGAGGATGGGTTTAAGGTGCTGTGGTGGCCCCAAGAGGAGGAGAGCATCACTCTCAGCTCTTGGAACAACAACTCTCCTGCTCTTCACCTGCCAGGACCTTGCACAGCACTGCTGCACCTCACACCTCCTCGAGTCTTTGCAGGAGAAAACAGAACTCATGTAAAGGTTCCTCATGGTGTTTAAATCTATTCATCCTGATGCCTTGTTGTTTGAATCTATTCATCCTGTTGTCTTGTTGCAGTGTATAAAATAGAAGCCTCTCTGAGTCCCTCAGAGAGAGAAAAGAATGTAAAAATTGAATTAAAGCCTTTAGAGAAATTAAAGTATATTAAGCCACACATATGAAGTGTAAGTTATAGTTTTAAGTAAGTAGGAATATACTTGAAGTGCCTTAAGAGAGTAAAAAGCCCTAAAGCCTGGTTTGAAATAGGAAATGTTGGAATGAAATTTAAGATGCCTGTGTCCACATCCCCCAGGCTGGGCAGACCCTGCAGCTCCTGCCCCTCTGCTGTGTTTTTCCCTCCCATGCAAAGAGAAAGTGAAAGCCCAGCACACCCAGGGCACCTGGCACCACAGAACTGTGTCAGTGGGACCAAGGTCCTGCAAAAACATCCTGGACACAAACCCACCTCAAGGGACCAGGGAATTACCAGCAGTGTGTGCACATCAGTGATGCTCCCTCCACATCCCCTCCCAAACCTTCATTTTCTCCATCCATGGATCAGCTCCTTTGTATTTTTGGCTAAACTGTGGGATTAAAAGTGGGATTAAAACACTTTTTTTTCCCCCTCTACAAAAGCAAGCTGGCAGGGAAAACTTTGTCCTAAACCTGAAATTATTCTGGTGAATGACACAAAACAAAATCTTTATCTGAGCACAGGAGAAATCCCACAGGACCCAACTCTATTTCTGCACAGCTCTGATCTTCTTTTCAAAACCCAGAGACACCACAAAAAAAGTCCAACAGAGAATATTAAAACCACTGTTTTCCCCCTCTACAAAAGCACCAGGACCCCCCTGCAGCCCATCCCAGCCCCAGGGATCCTTACTGGTTGTTGTGGTTGTTTTGGGCAGCTCAGTTCCATTGGGTGGCAGAGCTTGTGCAAAACTGAAACTAACACAGAGCAACAGGAGCCAGCAGGAATGTTCCATCCTGGACCTGGAAGAAAGAAAAGCAGAAGATAAATTTTTCAGGTCAAATCAATACCATGGTTTATTGGTTTTTTTTTTTTTCCTTGTGGCAGAAGGAAGCTAAAAGTAAAAGTAATGTTTGCTTGAAATTTAAATTTATTTAAACTCTGTTTTATACTCTACTATCATCTTAGCACTCAATGTTCAAAGAGAAAAAGAAAATATAACTTGTGCACACCAAAAATTCATTAAGGAGGTTTTAAATCCAACAACAGAATGGCAACACTCAGCCATGGCTCACACACAGCACCAGAAATCAGGGCAAAAATGCTCATCCATAAAAAAACCATCTGAGGACACTGAGGAAACAATCCTGGGAGTCTCCCAGAGATAAGAGGAAAATTCACAACAAAGAGGAAAAGTTTTTTACTACCAAGCAGCCCAGTAACACCAGAAAGTTTCAAAGTCCCTTTAACTCAACTTTTCAGAGTTTCCTTCTCCCACCTGACTCCTTTATCCATAGGTGAGGTGCTCCATGGATGAATTTACACAGCTGGGTCTGCTTTCTAAACACACAATTTCAGGGTTGGTGAGACCAGAAAATCATTTCCAATGTGAAGAAAATTGGAGGAAAAGTGTGATGAGAACGTGCTGTCTCTTAATTCAGGGCAATTCACAGATGGAGATAAATAAACGGGTCCAGAAATACTCCAATCCCTCTAAATTGAGATGGAAAATAAATGTTATTAATTTGTGCTGTATTTATCCAATCCCTAATGAATTAATTAGGAGAGGCTCCCATCTCAGCCATTAGCCAGTCCTGCTTGATTTAGAAATATTTTCCCACAACCTTTCCTTGGTGCCTTCCACAAATGGCAGGATTTATCCAGATGGTGGCTCTGCAGCCACTGCTAAAATTCTGTCCCTGGAAATGCTGCTCACCAGAGCTCCCAGTTTCAGGGTAATACATCGAATTTCACAGTGCAATTTCCACAGGGTATTGCACAGTCCTGCCTCAGAACACACTAAAAAAAACCCCAGGAATTTGGCAGTCATTAGAAAAACCATTAGAAAATCCTGCTTTTCCATGTAAAGTGGGATAATCCACCAGAAATAATTCCTGGATAAGCTCAAATATAGAAAAATCACCCGTGACAACAACTTTCACACCTCCTTTCTGCTGCTCTCCCAGCTGCTACTCAGCAGTGAAATATTCCCAGTCATTCCCAGCCTCCCCAAACCTGCTCCTACATCCAGGAGTAAATCCAGTCTCAGCACACAGCTGGTATTCCCTGGATACACAGTTTTGGTTTTTTTTTCTCTTACACAATGAGTGAAAAAAGAATAATAAAAAGTATTATTAGCATCAAACTTTATTTTTTTTTTCCCCCCAGTCCAGCTTTCTACTAATTTACTCCTTCAATTCCTTCTATTACTATTTCTAATTTAAGCAAACTAAATGTCTTACAATCTAATCCCATTCTTGGGGTTTTACAATCCCATTCTTTCCCAATCCCATTCTTGGGATTAGACAATTAATTGTGTTTAATGCTGCAAACTGTGCCTGCATCATTTTTAGCATTATATAAATGCCCCAAATTAACAATTTATAATTATATTCTATTTATAATCATAAAACTTGGGACACACAGCAGCACTTAATGGAACTGAAGGGAAGGGGGATTTGGAAATGTGGAATAAAGCCAGAATAAAAGTGGAATTAACAGGGAAGAGGTGCTGAATGCTGGGATCCACTGGAATTTTGGGCAATCCATCCTGACAATGGCTGATTTTCCAAGGCAGCACTCAGCTCTCTCATCCTTAAAATACATCCAGCTCCTTAAAAAAAACCAACTCACAGAATAATTGAAATTGCTGGAAGGTTTCCAGGAGAGCAGAAAGCGAAAGGAACATCACTGCTTCTCTCCAAATCCCTGTCAGGAGGTTTTTCCAGATGCCAGTTCCCTGCCACACCCCGAATCTGTTCTCTGGGATGTGATAAAGAGTGGCTGGAACACTGTGGTGTCCCACAGTTTATCAGAAATAAGCACAGCCACAAAGATTATGTAAATTCTGAGATTTTGGGTTTGGCCAAAGCCTTTTGTATTTCCACCTCCTAAAGAAAGAGGAAGGAAAATTCCAAGGAAATGCAGGAGCTGCAGCAGAGGTGGATGCAAAGGACCAAGAAGAAAACCATGGAATTAAGGTTGGAAAATTTATTTAAGATCATCAAATCCAAATATTCCCCAGCACTGCCAGGACCACGCTGTCCATGTCCCCAAGTGCCACATCCACAGGAATTTGAAATCCCTCCAGGGATGGGGACTCCAGCACTGCCCTGGGCAGCTGTGCCAGGGCTGGACAATCCTTTCCAGAGAGGAATTTTCCCTAATTTCCAATCTAAACCTCCCCAGCACAACTTGAGGCTGTTTCCCCTCATCTTTTCCCACTGGGATGGATGGGAGGTACCCAAGCTGCAATCCCACAACAAAAACACCATGAATTTCACTTTATATTTATAGCCTTCACCTACAGGCCTGCAACAATATCTGAACCCAAAAAAACCCCACTGCTGCAGGCACAGCAGCATTTCCCACATTTTCCTTACCCACAAGGGCACAATGTCCTGATACAGGCTGGTGAAACAAGAAGGACAAAATAGAAACAACTCTCTTGGGAGAACAGGCAGGGAGAAAAGCCCAGCTGAACAAGGAAGGACAACCATGTGCTCAAAAGAAACCTCTTGTTGATAAAAGGGGAAAGGAAAAGATCCAGGGAGAGACAAATTGTTGTTATTACACAGCTCTGCTGTAGGGCAGGTGCTGCCCCTGCTGGAAAAAGAAATAGGAAGTGCCTTTAAATAAGGTGAATTTATGGACTCATACCCTACTGCATCCAGCCTTTATTCCTGGATATGCAGGGCCAGCCTGTGCTCCCAGGGAAACAGCAAAGGGACAAGAGGATTGGCCTCAAACTCTGCCAGGGGAGGCTCAGGGTGGACATCAGGAGGAATTTCCCCATGGAAAGGGTGGCCAGGCACTGGCAGTGGCTGCCCAGGGAGGTTTGGAGTCACCATCTGGACTGGATGGTCTTGGAAGTTTTTTCCAACCTCAGTAATTCCATGATTCTATTCTGAATGGCTCAGGCACTGCAGGTTTAACTGATTTTTCCTGTGCTTTATGACTATTCTGGGACACCTTCCACCATCCCAGGCTGCTCCAAGCCCCATCCAGCCTGGCCTTGGACACTGCCAGGGATCCAGGGGCTGCCACAGCTTCCCTGTCCAAGGAGTCAAAGCACCTGGAATGTGAGAGAAATTCCACAGGGATCAGCTCAGGAGTCAGGGCAGCCTGGGACACCTCTGGACAGCTCCTCCCAGGTGTCATGAGGACAGCCCAGCTCCCCAAAACCTGAATAAATGGCATTATTTCCAGGGATTAATGGATTACCACACATGGCTAATTTCTATTTTGGCTGCAGAACTGAATCCTCATCTGACCTGACAGCTCAAGAATAAAACCTGGGCTTTGAGAAAATAGGCCAAGAAAACCTCAGTTGTGCCACGTGGCCCTGCTGCAGCTCTGGAGTGCTGCTCCTTTTCCCAAGGATGCACCAGCTGCTCCACAGCAGGTTAAATTGATACCCATCCCTTGCATCCTCCTAAAGCAGGAAAAAAAATCAGAAACAGCCCAAGTAACACAGAGAGTGGAGAGACTGCTGGGATTTGTGTTTTACCCCCCAAAAATTTCAAATCCCAGAGCTCAGGTCCTGCCCCAGACTCTCAGTCACATTTGCAAGGATAAGCACCATCAATTCAGAAAACAGAATTAAAAATGAGACACAAAAGTCTTGTCACTGTAGGCTGACAAAGGCACAGGCCACACTAAGAGCAAGTGCTGATCCCAAAAATTTGGTAGTTTAATTTAAAAAAACCAACAAAAACACCAAAAAGGGAATGAGGAGACACAGCCACCCTCTCTCTCTGCTCCTCCTGCTTTCCACCCATAAACCCCAACACTCTGCTGGTCCCTGTAAAGATTCCCCAGAGCAGCTGTGGCTGCCCCTGGATCCCTGGCAGTGTCCAAGGCCAGGCTGGACAGGGCTTGGAGCAGCTGGGGTGTGGGAGGTGTCCCTGCCCAGGGCTGGAATGGGCTGGGCTCTAAGGTTCCTTCCAACCCAAACCATCCTGTGATTCCCTGATAACAATCTCCAGCCCCAGTGCTTGTTTTTCCAGCTGCCTGTGGGTTCCCCTACCTGGAGCAGGTGAGCTGGCACAGCAGCTCCTTCTTGGCTGGAATCCCAGGCACCAGGAGCTGCTCCCACTTCCAGTTGGGCTGATTGCAGCTGTTTTCTTTTTCCTGAAGCTCTGGCTTCAAAAAAAGTCAGGGAGTGTGTCTGCTGACCCATCCCAGGCAGTGCCAGGTTACAGTTTAACTGGAATTGCTCTCCCATGACCTCATTCCTGTTTAGGGCTTAATTGCCCCATTATGTCATCAGGGTAAGCAATCAATGCTGCAGCATTCCCAAGAAAACTGATCCCTTGAATTGTGTGTTCACAAAATAACTGGGGAGAGAAGTGCTCCTCCCTGCTCCAAAGGAATGGGGAATCAGGAGCTTGCATCAAGATGGAATCATGGAATCCCAGACTGGTTTGGGTTGGAAGGGACCCTAAAGCCCATCCCATCCCATGGGCAGGGATTTTCAGAATTCCTCCTCCTTGGGGCAACCATTCCACAATCATCTCTTACTTGGAGTTTGACATTAAACCCCAAATCCACTTTCCAGGAGTTTGATCAAGTCCTGTGTTTTGACATCACTTTAACACTCTGAAGCTTTAAAAAACCCAAACAGATCGAGTTTTCATTTTCTTATTTTTGAATCCTTGTGATTCTCCCCCGAGACTCAGGATATCCTAAAATCCAGAGGGGAAAAAAGCAATGGAGTTTGTGGGGATGTTTGTGCACATTCAGTGCAGCCCAGCAAGAAACTCAAGAAAAAGCCTCTCCACTTGGGAAACACTTCTCAAAATTCAGCCACGTGATAAATTAGAAAACACTCTGTGATGAGCATTAAATGTCACCATAAATCCCATAATTTTTAAATGGGAGTGTTTGCAGCACTCAATGTTGGGGTTATTGTACAAACAAAAACCAGGCAAGCTTTGTTTCCAATCCCTTCAGAAACAAGGGAATTGAAGGGACAAATACTTAATTTTATAATGATCTATAATTTAATATAACTGCCCACAAAATTATATCTGACTGTAAAAAATCCTCATGTATTCAATGCAAATACCCTCAGTAAAGATCATTTCAAAGAGATGGCAATAATTAGATTAAAAAATTACAAATCAGAATAATCATTTACACGTAAGAGACTGAGCGAGGCAAGGCACCAATTAACTGAATAAAATCAATTTCCATTTGGAATAATCAAGCTTGATAGACTGTCTCACTTATTTAGCCACTTTGTGTCTGATTCAGGTGGACAAATTATTATATTTGCTTTAATTTCCATGGAAGAGGAGGTCAGCAGATGTGGCAAATCCATTATTTGTTCCAAAAAAAAAAAAAAAAAAGAGATATTTGAAGAGAAATACCTGAAAGCAGACAAGAATTACCTCTGTTGTAATACTAATTTTTAAATTCTACCCAGTTCAGCTATTTCTGTGTGTCTTTCCCAGCACCCTGAGTCTCCAAACCCAGCCTATCATGGAGAACACGAGTTCCAATCCATTTCAATTAGCAAGGCTGGGATCTCCTGGGAGAATAAATCACAGGTTGTCAGCAGCAGATTAAGCACTGCATTAACAGGGCTGCTGCAGCCAGGATTAGCTGACACTGGTGGTGACATGCCACCCTTACCAAGTGACTTTCCCACTTGAAAAGCAAGATGGGATTTTTCAATCAATGGGGTTTCTACAAATGCACCCAGGAGTGATGGGCTGGGCCAGAGGAATGGGTTGGAGCTTCAAGGGTCCCTTCCAACCCCAATTCCTCCATGGTCACCATGAGGCAGCAGCACTGAGTGGGACAGGGATCCCTTTTCTTTCATTTCCTCCTCTTCTTTGCTCACCAGGATTACTCAAAGCAGTTGTGTTGATGTTCTGTGACATAAACTAAATTAAAACCAGGATGTTTTTAAAATCAGGAGCATAATGAACTCTGCAGCCTTAATTTGGGAAAAATATACATGGCCTGCTCATGTATTGCACATCTGGCTTATCTGCAACCCCACAGTTCTGGGAATTAAGGGGGAAAAAAAAAAAAAGAGGAGAGATTTCTTTTCCATGCCTGAGTAGCTCTGAATGAAGCAATGCAAAAGCTGTGAAGATATTGGGATCGTATCTAAAACTACACAGGTCAGGCTGGAATAGGCAGCTGTCAGATCAAAAAACTCCATCACAGAATCATGGAAACTTCTAGGTTGGAAAAGCTCTCTGAGATAAAGTCTGACTGTTTCCCCAGCACTGCCAAGGCCACCACTGCCCAGTGTCCCCAAGTGCCACATCCTCATGGATTTTAAATCCCCCCAGGGATGGGCACTCCACCTCCAAACCTTTCCAGGGAGGAATTTTCCCAAATCTCCAGCCTGAGGCTGTTCCCTCTCCTCCTGTCCCTGTTCCCAGATCCCAAATCCCCCTGCCTGTCCCCTCCTGCCAGGGAGTTGTGCAGAGCCAGAATTTCCCCCTGATCCCCCTTTTCTCCAGGCTGAGCCCCTTCCCAGCTGCCTCAGGGATTCTCCAGCCCCTTCCCAGCTCCATTCCCTCTCCTGGGTGTGCTCAATGTCCTTCTTGTCACAAGGGATCCAAACTGTCCCCAGGATTCCAGGTGTGGCCTCCCCAGGGTCCAGCACAGGGTGACCACGTTAGGAAAAGTGCACACAAAAAAAACCAGAAGGAACTACCTCAGAAAGAGAGAGAGATGAAAAATGTTTTCAAACTCAAAGCTGTTTTCATGCTGCAATAAAAGAGGTCAGGATGACTAATGCATTCTCTCACAGATGTACATTTACCCTCAACACTTTTTGAAGAGTTCTTTTGCCAGTTTTTGCCCTTTTCCTGACCAGCTTCTGCAGGAAATATCCTGCAAAACTCAGCAGGTGCATTTCTGAAGTGATCATACAGTTCCAAAGTCAACACAATGAGGACACTATTTCACTATTTCCTACCTGATGTAGAAAAAATTGTTTAAATATTCCCAAAAATCTCAAATTTCCTGTGATTCCTTCTGTTACACAAAAAAAAAAAAAAAACCTCAAACATAAATAAGTAGGTTAATTTAAAGTCCCCTCATCATGTATTTTTTAAAGTTTCATTGGTGTTGTGTCATGAACTGAGGCTTTAATCATTAAAGGAGATAAAATAACTCCTACCTAAAGTGAAGTTGTAAAGTCCCATGATTTCAGTGTAATTAATTAAATGAGTCATGTTTTATTTAGGTGCTTACACAAGTGCAAGAGGATTAATTCTAAATAAAACCAACAGAGCTGTAAAATGCTCATTTGGAAAAGGTCCTTGACAAGTCCCCAAGGCCAGTCCCTCCCCACAGGCTGGACCTGCCCCATTCCTGGCAATGTGGTTTGAACTGCTCATCCAAATCTCCAGTTCTGCAGCATCCTCTGCCCCTCACCCATCATCTCCTGCTCCTCACAACCTCCCAAAGCTGGGATGGTTCCAGCTGTTCCCAGAGCAGAGACCACCCCAGTCTGAAAACACCCAACTCCAGCTCAAAGCCCTTCAGATGGATGTGAAGGATTTGTCCTTCCCTTGTAACAGCCCCAGTCCCACATCACCACACACCTCTGGCAGCTCTGGCTGCCCATCCCAGGCAGGACAGGAGCCTTTCCATCACCCTCTGCTGATGAGGAGAGCTCACCTCATTCTCCATCTGTTCCTTCACCCACCTCCAGTCCTCTCAAGAGCAGGAACATTCCCCTTGGGGACACACAAACCCAACCAGGCCTGGCCATCCCTGAAGGTTCAGCACACCCAGAAGTCTTTTCAGAAACCACAAAATTCATGAGAAGCTGATTCTTCTCTTTTCAGTGCCACAGAGGATTTCCTTTGTGCCTTCACTGCAGTGCCCAAGTGGTGCCTCAGCCAGCAAACTGCAGTGACAACCTTGCTCTGAAATGCCACCCTGAGCCCAAATCCCCCTGCACAACAGCTTCAGCCAGAGCAGGGCGACCCCAAACTGGGATGCAGGATGGCCCCAAACTGGGATGCAGGACAGCAAACCCCAGAGCTGGATGCTGGATCCCTCCAGCAGCTCCCAGTGTCCCATCCCCAGCTCACCTTGTCCCATCCACGCTCGGTGTCACACAGCTGCCAGCAGGTGACTCCCCACACAGGTGCCTTTCTCAGCCAGCTGCTCCCATGCAAAACAAAACCTCCTTCAAAAATATTCCTGCAGCTAAAGAACGTTTCTGCAGCTCCAGGAGGAGCTGAATTAGCTGCCTGCAGGATTTAAATCCCCGAATTTCTGCAGGTTCATGTAATCAATCCCCTGAGGTGAATCTCTGTTGTGACATTTCTGCAGAAAGAACTGACTCTTTTCAGTTTGTGGGGTTTTTTTACTTCTCCCCTGCAGTTGGGCTTGGACTCATTCCCATTTTTTGGCCATTTCACCATTTCCTCATCGCTGACATTCGGCGTTGCAGCGGCAGCGCTTCTGCAATGCAGGGCTGAGTGCAATTAACAACTTGCCCTCAATTAGCAAAACGACTTGGGGAGAGCCTTGGCACCTCCTGTACCTGCTGCTGCTGTGTGCAGGAGTTAACAGAGGGCTCCATTAGCAGCAGCAGCAGCCAGCCAGGCAGTTTTATATACAGCTAAGCTTCTCAGGAGTGAGGAGCCAGCCCGCCCTGGCCCCCTACCCCAGCAGGGTTTGAGGAGCATCTGACTCAGCCCAGGTTTTGGAGCCCACAAAGAGGAGCCAACCTATTCAAAGAGAGTGTGGGAGAAAAGGCCTGGCTGCTTTTGGGCAGAGGAGGTTTATAAATGCCTGGGCTCTCGCTGGTAACGCCAGCTTGCTCTGTCAATCCCTGGGAATTCAACCACTAGGAATTCTAGATCAGAGGCAAAAGCCTAAAAGACACCTGAAAGTTTCAACACAGAGGCTCAGCACAGACAAAACCCTATGGAGATCACGAGTTCCAGCCTGAAATGGGTGGGTGTGTGGGGCTGCTCCCCGTGGTCAGTGACAGGGACAGCGGTGGCACAGCAGGATGTCAGTGCTGAGCCAGCAGGAAACACCCCAGGCTCTGGCCACTGTCACTGTCCCCACAGCTAAAGGAAGTGGTTGTGACTCCGGGGCTGGTGGTGGCAGCTGTGACACCCAACCATGGCTGTCACCTCCCCAGGGTGACAGCCCCAGTCAAGGGATGCCCAAGCTGTGAGAGCCTGAGCTATGATGAAGGCACTGAGGGTTTGTATGTGGAAAATGAAGGAAAAACCACTGGATTATTTTCCAAGTATTTTTTGTCTACTGTCAGCCATCTCACACTCCTGTTCCACATCCAAAGGTGTCTCTTGCTGCACATTCACTGTCCATCCTTTGTGGTCTCATTTATGTTAAGAAAGGTCTCTGCAGCAAGGCTCTACTCTGAGTTATTTACTGTTTCTCCTGCAAGCTCAGCAAAGGACTGAGGTTATAAACACAGAGAAGGAAAAGATACTCATCAGACTAATCAGGGCACTAATCAAGTAATTCAACATTGACCAGCAACAAAGCTCCAGGATTTGCTTAGAAAATCTTGGAGGAACAAACATTTCAGATATAAATCACTTTGACTGGTTTTAACATCTTATTAATATCTTTTATAATACTAAACAGCTACTCATACCCCAAATTAATGACATTTTACTGAACAGAGATGTGGAACCTTTCAAGCCAAAGTAAAAACTTTTCTCTTTTCCTAAGTTTCCAGCACCCCCCTGTCCCAACAGGCTTGCTGAAGTCACAAATTAGGGTCACCTTTCCCCATGCACTGTCAGCAAATCAATCTGGGCTGCTTTTCAAGCAGGGCTCACACATAAATTAGGCAGCCTGCCACTGATTCGCACGAGAAACCCTTGAGCAGTGGAGTGAAACACCAATAAAATCTTACAATTAACTTGAGAAGTTGCCTTTGGTTCCGTCCCAGCGGCCCTTCTGCTGCTCAGCTGCACAAAATGTGTCCTCACACAGATGCTCCCTTGTAATGGCTCTGGATGAATGTTTAAAATTGCTCCTTGAACACAAAAACTAATTACAGCCAAGGGGAAATACTCACAGAAGAGTTTTGTGCTGCATCATGGGCAGACTGAGCGCTTGTGTTTCAGCAGCAGTTTCATTTTGGAGGAGAGAAGGGAAAAGCAAAAGCAGAAGTGTGCCTTGCCTGACTCTTCAGTCAGAAAAGGAGAACACACAACTGGATGTGTGAGAATTCACTCCAGCACGTCGAGGGGTGCAACACAGGAAGGAAGGAAGGAGGGCAGCAGGGCTGTGGCTCGAAGTTTTCAGCACAGCAAGCTGGAAACCTCACAGGTGTATCCAAAGTCCAGCACAGCTCTGCACAGAACTCTCAACCCAAACCATGAAAGGAATGCCCAGGTTAAATGATGGATTTAGGTGTGCATGGGGAGCTGTCACACTGCTCTTGGTGCCAGCAGCAGTCACAAACACATGCAGAGGGAGGCAGCAGGTCTCTCCTGAGCTCCTCCACTGCAGGTCCTGGCAGATACACAACCCCACAGGCAGGGACCAGCACCAGGGACACATTCAGGGATCATACCTGGGAAGGAGTGAAGCAGCAGAGCCTTTGGCACATTGTTCAGAGTCAAACCCATTGCTTGGCCAGATTTAAAGATAGAAGGATCTTTTCAGTGATGAAGATGGAAATGGAGACAGACAGTATGAAAGTTTTCCTTGGCTGGTCAGCTTGCTGGTGGGATGGGTCAGGAATTCCAGCCCCACCACAGAGCTGCTCAGATCTGCTGCTCCAGGGAACCCAGCCTTCCCCTCTCCTCCTCCCTGCTTGATCTCCTTCATGGAATTAACATATCTCATGTATCCCTTGAGTTACAAAAGTTCTTGCTTTTAAGCCTTCAGCTGCTTCCCAAGCACAGCAATACAGATTTTTAGCTGTGTGACTGGAGATGCAGTGATGGCTTTGAGGTTTCTAATTCCTCACCTCACCTCTGCAGTGGCTGGGACTCCTCCAGCAGCTTCCCTGGGCATGGAGCTGCCACAACTGAAAGGAAAATTGATGATTTTTGAGGCCCTGGCACAGGTTGCCCAGAGAAGCTGTGGCTGCCCCATCCCTGAAGTGCCCAAGGCCAGGTAGGACAGGACTGGAAC
This sequence comes from Cichladusa arquata, assembly GCA_026413545.1. NCBI lineage: Eukaryota > Metazoa > Chordata > Aves > Passeriformes > Muscicapidae > Cichladusa > Cichladusa arquata. Next base: position 33,434,789 of record JAOTQP010000304.1, on the reverse strand, counting down.
AGGTAACTTGATCTCAAAGCTCTTCCCAAATTAAATGATTCTGTGATCTACGTGCCTGCTCATTGTGGGGGGCTGGATTAGGTGCCTTTAAAGGTCCCTTTCAACCCAAACTGTTCCCTGTTCCTGTGGATGCTGCTGCTCCCAGCACAGCCAGATCAGCTGCCCTGGAGCACAGAGGGTTTGCCAGCAGGAGCCTTTGCACATTCTCATTCCTTTTGTCTCCTACACCAACACACCCGCACATCACCCTGCAAAGGTGGGAGGAGCAAGGAAAACTCACTTTTCCCTGAAATCTGAACGGGTTCAATGCTCCAGCTCACAGGCACAGCCCAACCCATGGCTGAGCCAGCAAAGCTGGGCTGCCACAGCAGGGATGGGCAAGGGGCAGCAGAGCAGCAGGGTGCCAACAGGGCAGGAGCCTCGCTGGGGTGTGGAGATGTGACAGCAGAGTCACACCTCTGCTTCCAGGGACTGGCCTTGACAGCCTCCCTGGCAGGGTGTGTGCAGCTCTGTCAGGTGACATCTTGTTGGTGACAGACAGACTGACAGACAGACTGACAGACTCTCCTCTTCCAGCTGCAGTAATGCCTTACAGACTTCATTCCTTAAGGTCTCCATCCCAAGTTCTCCCCTTTCTTTAAGCTCAGAGTATTCTCCACAGCCATGCTCAGTCTTCTTCTCAGCCCCTGTTATAACCTGGCCCCTGTGGGCCATTCACATCCTGAGCTGGCAGCAGGCAGGAGTGACTGTCACCACACACTCCCCCAAAGCATCCCAGAAAAATCCCCCTCTCTGGATGAGTTTGGATCCAGCTCCCTCACACTGAGCCAGCTGCATCCACACACTGACAAAAACATCAACCAGAATCCTTTTCAGAGATCCCAGGGCAATGCCCCATGGCCTCTCCCTTTATCTGAATAAAGCAAAAAGGACTCCTCTGTCTCCTTTTTGGACATAAACCTCTGGTGTTTGTGGATTAATTTTCCTGACACAAACATGATAAAAGTCACTTTGGGGATTATTTTTAAAGCCAAACCAACAGTTCTTGATGTTCAGACTAAGCCCCTGATCATGTGAGGTGAGCACAGGACCCCTCTTTCTCTGTGCATCCCAGGGGGTGTCAGGGAGCATCAGCTTCAAACCAGGAAAAAATCCATACTCTTTGTAGCCTTTTCCCCCTGCAGCTTCCACTGAGGAAATGTGTATTTATTTATGTGTACTTCCATCCATGTACAGCTCCCTCTCCAATTTTTTTTACAAAGCAACACTAAAACTCCAGCTAACAAAAGCTACTCCAGAACATTTACCCTCCACAAAGTGCCCTGAGAGCTGCAGCAGTCACAGCAAAAAGATTCCTGACACTGCAGCCACGTGCTCCTGCTGCAAACCTGGCTTTTCCCAACCCTTCCCACTGACCAGCAGGGAAATTAAACCAGTACAAAACAATTACAAAGCTAATGAAGCAAATGCTGCCAGATGTTGAACATACAGCCCAGATGATTCCAGGGAACACCTGTTCCCTGCCAGGGCTGTGTCCCAACAGCAGCACGTGGAGATGTGAGCAGGGATTCCAGGGGAACATCTGCTTTTCCATCAGCTGCTGGCTGAGCACTCATCAAAAGGCTGATATTCCAATTATTTATTGGGAATGGCTGCTCTGGGCACAGACAGCAGCTCCTGAAGCAACAGCCTGACCCTTGGTGCAGATTTAGCATCTGCCACCAGTGCCTGCTATTCCTCTGACATTCCCAAAGTTAGCAGATATTTACTAGATATTTGGATATTTACTCCCCAGAACTAAATTTATGGCATCAACAGCACCAGCTTTAATTCTAAATCTGGCTCTGGGACATGAAATGCATCTGATTTTCTCATCCATTATTAAGGCCCAGGCATGCTAATAAAGCATTTATCTCCAAGAAAGATCATTACCCATGTGGGTTTCTAGGGATAGTCAGGTTCTTTACAGCCTGGAGTCTCAGGACATAAATAGAAACTGCATTTACTATTAAAATTAAACCTGCAAGCCTGGGAGTTATTAGAAGAGTAAAAGCCAAGCCTGCAGTGTGGTTGTGCAGGCAGCTCTGGGAGCCTGCATCAAATCCTAGGGATGCAGGCACTGCAAGCTGCCACAGAAACTGCAGGAATGCTGAGTGCCTGCATCCCTGCAATTCCCCTGCATCCCTGGAATTCCTCCCATCCCAGCTTCACAAACAGTGCTGAAAGCAGGAACACAAACCCTGGGTCTGCAGTGAGAAAATCAAATCCCCCCTGAATAAACCATCTGCAGCTTTTCATGCACAACACAGGGTTATGGTTTCCTGGCAGGAGGGAGATTTTTCTTTGCTCAAGTCAGGAGAAGAATTCCTGTCATAAAAGAGGAACAGCATCAACAACAAAACCCCAAGAGGAAAATGCTGACACATGCTGGAAAAGCCACTGGAGAGAAAAATTACTTTAGTAGCAATGCCTCTGCAAGAATTGGGAGAGAATAAATGCACCAAGAACTGCCACCCTCTCCTGTAATTTAGATTTTGAGGGCATTCACCACACCTGCAGGGGACTCCATTAAATTTTCCATCATTTCAGCTTAGACCACTCTTGGGCTGGGAAAATCCAAGAAAACCCAATAAAACAGTGTCAGTCTGAGCTGAGCTTTTGAAGCAGCTTTTAAAGTCTGAAGACTTCTCAAACTTGTAGCTTGCCCTGGATTTGGAGAAATAGAAATATATTGAAAGTGAAAACCAAATTACTGTCATCATTTTGGATATGAATCCTACCTGAGATGTGTGGTGCTGAGAAGTCAAGCAGCCAGAAATCAGCTGCAAAATGAAGGAGTGAGGGGCAGGGCTGGAAGGCACCACTTAAATGTTAGAATCTCCATTTAGAACACCTGCATTCCATTCAAAATTAATTATGGTGGCCATATTCTCCAACTTAAATGTTGGAATCTCCATTTAAAAACACCTGCACTCCATTCACTCTTTAGCATGAACTGCATGATATAAACATTAAGCCTTAAAAATAGTTTTATATTCAGCTCAGAAAAATTAAAGCATTTCTCAAGTTTTAGTTGGTGCCACTTCTGGCCAAATTAAGCTGAAAAATCGAGCTGAAAATTTAAAAATGCTGCTTGGGATCACCTGCAAATCACACGACAGCTGAACACAATTTCAGATAAATGATTCTGACACCAAAGATAGAGCTGGGCTAAAATCCACCCAAAAAAGATAACAATCCCTGATGCTGCACTGATAACAGAGCTGCACAAACCACTGACAGCTGCACCACCATGGCTGTCCCCTCCCTGTGCCCTCACCTCCCATCCATCATCATCATCATCAACATCTCACCCTCACAGCCCCAGGAACTGACAGATCCATGGCCATTCCTCAAAGCAATGACATTCATAGTGCAAAGGCTCCTGGTGAGTCTGGAAAAATAATCTGTCACCCTTCAGATGCCAGCTGGAAGTGGGGGCTCTTCCCACAGCTCCCACCAAAGCCAACTCAGGTTTCCACTTGGGGAATGGTTCCCGCTGCCCAGGGCAGGGATGGATGGGATTTTGGGAATTAGGAATTGTTCCCTAGGAAGGTGGGGAGGGGCTGGGATGGAATTCCCAGATTTGCTGTGGCTGCCCCTGGATCCCTGGCAGTGCCCAAGGCCAGGCTGGACATTGGGGTTGGAGTACCTGGGACAGTGAAGGTGTCCCTGCCATGGCAGGGGTGGCACTGGGGGGGATTTAAGGTCCCTTCCAGCCCAAACCATTCCAGGATTCTGGAATTTCTCCTGCAACAATCCCATATTTTCACCTTGGTGTTTACCCAAAGTGTGTCTGTGCCTTACTCAGGAGGCAAGAGATGAAGAAATAAATCCTCATTCCTTTGGGATGCTCACCTCATGCTTCAAACCACACATCAAAATGCAAGAGCAGATTTGAACCTGGAGACCCTTCCATGATCTCCAGTTCAAAAAGGAGCATGGAGCAGGTGCTGTGTCCATCCCTGTGTGCTCCACAGGGATTTAGTGAATTTATTCCCAACTCTCTCTATCATCACAGTGCTCTCAGTGGCAGAAAAAGAATGTGAAATAAACTTATTATGGACTGAATTATCCTCCTCACATCTCCTAATTGTTGAAGCACCAGAGGATCTCAGCACAGACCATCACTGCATTCAGGCAGTGCTGCTGGGTAAAGCACTGGCCATGCTCAGCTCCAGGCCCATATGATCCCCTTATTAAATTAGAAAGTCCAGATTTTGTAGTTTTTAATTTTTTTGCATAACTATACAAAAAAAAAAAAAACATAAATACTTTAATTTGCTGAAGTTTGTATATTAATATATTTTTTCAGAGGTAAGCAGTCACAAATGAAGTTTATCTTTCAGCTGCTTTCAGGGTTAGAACACATTTAAAAGAAGCAAGGAAACACCAAACTTTCACCATTGTCAGAAGAAGGTTTTCCACTTAATGCACATGATATATAATATTAAACTAAATTTCCAGGGGCTGACACAGTTCCTCTTTAAAAACACCTCAAAATAAAGGAGTTAAAGATACTTTTGTGCCAGATTCTGCATCCAGCTTTTTCTGCCTTGATGTGCATTATCCAGCATGGCTAACAGGCCATGACACATTTCACTTCTTGCCTTATTACATCATAGATTTAGGACAAGAAAGAATTTGTTCTTCTAATCACTGCTTTTAGCAAGTTGACCTTGTGAAAGGACAATTTCCTGCCTCCAAACTCTTTCTTATCCTAGCTCCAGGTCATGGAAAGCAGCAAAATTCGTTTGTATGGGGTGTAAAAAAAATTAGTGGAACAACCTGAAGGGATTAAACAGATTAATTTCTGATTAGATGATGGAGTTCAAACCACTTGATACCAATTTAGTCTCAAAATCCTGCATGAGCCCTAAAAAGAGAAGGGGCAAGATGCTGGAGCAGGGCTCTACTAAGAAACAATTCCTACTCTTAGTTAGTGGGGTGGCAAAAAGATAAAAGTTTAATAATTTGAAGCACTTTGCTCTGTGTTAACCAGAAACAAAAGGGATTGAGCTCTTGGGCTGCACTATGAAGAATCCACTGCTACCTTCAAACTGTGGAGTTTTAATTTACTTGGTCATAGATCTGCCCTGGAGACTCAGCAGGACCTAAGAGAATCCTCTGCAGGTGTGATTCAGGCCTGTAGCACTCCAGAATTGGGCAATGATGTGCTTCTGTCCAGGGAGAAATTTGAGGAGCTGCTGGAAATCCAAGTACAAAGTGCAGGCAACGGGGAGAGTGAGATCCAGGATGACGTGCAGTAAAACATGAGAGGTTGTAGAGGAAGGAAAGTCACCAGAAAAAGGGATTAAATAAAAAAATCCCTGCAGTATGAACAGCCTGGCACCCTAAGCAGGTGTGAGACAGTTGGGGAGAGCCTGCTGTATAACCTGGAGTATTCCACAAGATTCCCAAACACCCTAAAAAATGTCGATTCCTGCATTATAGCAGCTCTCACAGCCCAGGTGAGGAGAAACCCACCCCAAGAGCCCAGTCCCCCTGACCAGGCGGCTCAGGGCTCAGCCTCTGCTCTGCCACAGCCCAAAAGGGGCTCAGGAACACAGAGAGAGCAGAGCCCAGCTGCACTCCTTGGCCAGCTTGCCCTGGCAGCGTCAGGTCTGCTGGAAACTGCAGGGATAAATCTGTCAGGAGGAGCATGTGGGAGCTCTGGGGAAGGCTGGTGGAGGACCAAAGAAGCCTTTACATGAGTTGAGCCTTTTCAGAACAGAATTTCATGATCATGGGTGTGACTGAGGGATAAACAGGTATCTTCAGTGGGATAAACAGACAAACACAGCCCTGGTGTGCTGCTGTCACCCAGGTGCCATCAGAGAAATCCCACTGGGGTCCCAGCAGGATGCAAAACCACCCAAAACACAGCCTGACAATCACGAGTCCAAGGATGCTCTTTGGATCTGGATCAGGACCTTTCCAAAAATCCCAAGCAGAGCAAGAGGTGAGGCACCCAAGGGAACACCAGTGAAGAACCTGTCAGCTCCCCAGCGAGCTGGAGGTTAAGGATGCAAACACAGCTGAGGAGTGGGAATGAAATTCCTCAGCTGGGGGATTTTGGCAGGAATCTCTGGAGCCCCATGGACAGTGACAGCTCATGCCAGGCTGTCTGCAGGGGACCTGGAGGGGATAATCATCAGACAAGGAGGCGATTATACACACACCAGAAATATCTGCCACAAATGCTGGAGCAGTTTGAGAGAAGACAGGATTTATATTGAGCTCTAAAACACAGAAGGTGATGGAGAAATCAGGTTTAGTGCACAAGACATGGCAAGATTTCTTCTCCTGCAATTTATTTCCATTAGACCCAAAGAAACTGCAATCAGTAGCAAATTAGAATCTAGACAAAAGTGATTTTAACTGAAGGTAAAGAATTTTGGGTTGCAGTTTTAAGATTTGCATTTTTTTCATGCCCAGAGAAGCTGTGGCTCTTCTATCTCTGGCAGTGTCCAAGGCCAGGCTGGATGGGGTTTGGAGCCACCTGGGACTGTGGAAGGTGTCCCTGCCCATGAGAGGATGATTTTAAGATCCCTTCCAACCCAAACCATTTTATCATTCTAAGATTCATTTTTTTCTGCTGTTTTCCCAGCTCACTCATAATATGTAAAAGGAATTTAAAAGTTTTTGTGCACACACACACACTCTAATTTGGACTTTACCTATTCACAGCATCACTTTGTCTGCCCTGCAGAAGCAGGACAGCTTTGACCACAAAAACCTTGTCAGGTGTAGATTTTAAGGTGTTTAACTGAGACTGTAAGATCAGATCTTCTTCTGCTTTAGATCCCACAAGGACAACAAAGTTAATTTGACCTGGTTTGAGTTCTCCTTTTTGTGCATGAGGTCTTTTGAGCAGAAACCCAGCACAAGACTGAAAATTAAAGTGCAATTGTAAAACCACCAAAAAATGGAAAGAAAACTACTAAAAGCAAGCAACAAGGCTACTTTAAACTTGTCTAGCCCACAACCTGATAATTTCTATTTAATAACCAACCTGTCACTCAGGCAGCCACACATTATTGCCACATTTCAAACCCAGTACTCGAGGCATATCATAACTCAGACTTGTCTTAACCACTAAGCACGAGTTTATGTACAAACCAGGATGTCCTGGCAGCATTAGGATTCCTGCAGGGCTCCAGAATGCCCAGTGAGACCTGTGCCAGCCCAGCCAGGAGCACTTGGTGTCACTGGGAGCATGGCTGGAACTTTCAGCACCTCCACGACCAAGAAAGCAGCACAAGCTCTGGCAGGGCTGAAGCTGAGCTCTGCTTCCACAGGGAAACATGGAATTAAGGCAAGGGGATGCTCACTGAATATTCTGGATGGAAAAGAGCAAATTACAGACATGGTATGGAAGGAAGAGGAGCAGGAAGATACAGGAAGGCAAATCCAAGCCACCACAGTTGCCCAAATGTAGACATCTAAAGCCCATAGAGAAGAGCAGCTGACACAAACTTTACACAGAGCCTAAATCATCAGTGTGAGCGTGACCTTAGAGCTTCAGCTCACTCTGAGGGAATCCTGAGCCACAAGGAACCGGATTTCCACTCCCTCTTCCCATTCTGCTCCCTCATCTGTGTGCTAGAGCCAAGTCACCCACAGTTTGCCCTCTTAATATTGTAGGGACAAACACTCTGAAGCACTTTACCTCCAATTTTCCCAAGTGCAAAACCATGGAGGGGCTGGCCAGCCACAGTGGCTCCCACACCCAGAGCAGGGATGTTCCATGCTCCCACCCAAACCCCCCCCCACAGGGCAACTATTCCTCTTCATCTGCCCGGGAACTTCTGCAGCCTTTACCCCAAACCCACTGATTTGGTGCAAATACGAGGGCTGGCAAGAGAAATCAAGACCCTTCCCAAAAGCAAAGCTGCAAGTCCTGTTAATCCATTAAGATAAATTCCAGGTGCTTGATCAGAGGCAGCACCTTGTCCTTTCCCCCTCTGGGATTTCCATGTGCTAAAGTATCTCCCCATCTTTTCTCTTAGCAAGTTCAGAGCCAAAGTCCCTGAAAGTCGCTGTCAACAGATGTGGAGATAAGCAAATGTTTACAAAGCTTTAAGCTACAATGGGGGGAAAAAAAAAAAAAAAAAAAGACCAAAAACAAACCAAGAAAAGACCAAACACACGAGTTTGTAGTAACACGCCGGGACAGGGACAGCCCTCGGTGCTGTTAACTGTATTCGTAGAGGAGAATCTCTTTTCCTCTCACATAAAATCTGCACTCTCAGCTGCTTAATGAAGAGAAGAAGACCTGGGCGCTCTGAGGGTCCCAGAACAACCCCCAAACTTGCTGTAGGAAGAGACAATCCCTTCCTAGGCTGTTCCATCCATAACGGGGATAGCACAGCGCTCCCCGCCCGGAGCTCACTTTGAATGAACACAGCGCCGGCGAGGAAACTTTTACCCAGCCAGGACGCTTTTACCATCACTATTTGGCTTTTCCGCGCAATTTTTCCCAGCTGGAAACAGAGCCCAAACTCTGACAAGGCTCCCAGACCCTTGAATTCAGCCCGGGGGGATGTTTGGAGGGGATGCGTGGGAGGAGAATTTCCAAACCCCCGCTCGACCCTGCAGGGCATCCCCGAGTACACAAAATTGGGGGGACCCCGAGCTCCGGTCCCAGGAGATGGGACCAGCGGGTTTTGGGGTACCAGGGGATGGGGGTGCAGAGAAGGGACCAGCGGGTTTTGGGGTACCAGGGGATGGGGGTGCAGAGAAGGGACCTGCAGGTTTGGGGTACCAGGGGATGGGACTGGCGAGTTTGGGGGTGCAGAGAAGGGATCAGCAGGTTTTGGGGTGCAGAGAAGGGACCTGCTGGTGCAGGTTTGGGGGTGCCAGGGGATGGGATTGGTGGGTTTTGGGGTACCAGGGGATGGGGGTGCAGAGAAGAGACCTGCAGGTTTTGGGGTACCAGGGGATGGGACTGGCAGGTTTGGGGGTGCAGAGAAGGGATTAACAGGTTTGGGGACACCAGGAGATGGGACCAGCGGGTTTGGGGGTGCCAGGGGATGGGAGTGCAGAGAAGGGACCAGCAGGTTTGGAGGTTCCGGAGGATGAGACCCGGCGGGTTTTGGGGTATCAGGGGATAGGTTTGCAGAGAAGGGACCAGCAGGTTTGGGGATACCAGGGAATGGGACCCGGCGAGTTTTGGGGTGCCGGGGAATGGGACCCGGCAGGTTTGGGGCTCAGTTATCCCGGGAAATCCCGCGGAGCCCTGCAGAGCAGCGGGAGCGCCCCGTGTGCCCGGCGGGACCTCCCGCCCCATCCCCGCCGCGCTCCGGATCCACCTCCCGCTCCCGGCCCGGCTGGAACGGAGCTCGGGGCGGGGGATCCCGCGGGGAAAAGCCCTGTGCGACTTACCGGGGGGCGATGGCGATGGCGAGGGCAGGCAGCCCGGGCCGAGCAGCAGCAGCAGCAGCAGCAGCGCGGGGAGCCGGGCCGGGGGCAGCGCTCGGGGGGAGCGCGGCTGCGCTGCCTGGAGGCGCTTTGACATCGCAGCCCGGACTGAGCAGACAAACTTTCATCAGCTGGGGCTGGAGAGCAGCCCCATAATATACAGTTACCGAGAGGAGCGAGCTGGGACTCAGGATGTGAGAGATTTCCTGCATGCAGTTAACTCCAAAACCCCTCCTGCTCCTGCCTCAGTGCTGATGAGCTGGGCTCGGCTGCTTAGGGGAAAAAAAAAAAAAAAAAAAAAGTTGTTGGTTTTTTTTTTTCCTTTCCTCTTTATTTTTTTAACTTATTTAAATAGGTTTGTGTCGGCTATTTCATATTCTTTTATTGTTGTTTTGGCAAGGACCAAACTTAATCCTGTGCCCCTCCGCAGGGTCCCAGCCCTGGGGGCTCCGGAGTCCCCCCTCCCATCCCTGCTCCCGGAGTTTTCCCAATTTTTTTTTTCTTTTAACTCCACACACAAGCCTGCCTGCCGCCTCTGGAAAGACATCTGTGTACGTTGGAGCTCAGGGGTTATTTATTGGTTTCATAATTATTTCAGAGTTGTTTCTGGTGTTGTTTCTTATTTTATATTGTGGGGGTAGAAGGGAAAAAAAAAAAAAAAAAAAAAAGGAAAAAAAACAACAAAAAACACCCACAGAGTTGCCAGATGCATTTTTTAAAATCTCCCTCATTCAAATTATTATTACTGACTGTCTGGGAGAATAACCAAATACAGATTATCTACTCCTTAATGTACCACCAAAACACATGTAATGCCCACATGTTGCTGTGGAGCAGCAGAAAAAAAAAAGAATCTAATCCTGAAGATCCTCACAGACTTTTATTGTGCAGTTTTTAGCTTTAATTTACAAAGATTCTTCCCAAATCTCACGGTTTGGATGCTGACACTGAACTGTGCAGCTTGGCTCCATGTTCCTTGTGCATGAAACAGTTGGCAGAAGTGTTCTGAGATGTGTCTGTAGGCCAGCAGGCAACAGAACCATGCAATCCCATTGAAAAATGGTGTTTGGAATCACAGATTTGGGGCTGTTCTGGAGCAGAGGATGCTGATTATTCCCAGTGCTCCAGATCATACTTTTCACCAGTTCTGGGGATAAATGAGCCAGAAATTGCAGGGGTACAACCTCTGTGGTTCCCAAACTGGAGCCTGGCACGGTGCCCTGGCAGCATCACTGAGGCATCCAGGGCTAACTGTGCAATGCCAGGTCACCCCAGCACAAATACACCTGGAAAAGGGCTGGGATCAGGAACAATGTGCAGAAAGGGCTCTCATCAGCTGCTGGGCTTCACATTTCAAAAGCACCTTTCACCTCTTACCCCTCTGCCCAAACCAGACCCACGGCCTCACCTCCAGTAGCTCTGAAATTTGAATTTTGTCCACACTTACACCTCGAGCCTCACCTCACATTTTCCTCATTGTGTGTATTCCCTCTCCTTGGGAGCACTCAGGGATCAGCCTGTGTAACTTTAAAGAGCCAAATGCTAAATTTTCCCAGCTCAGCCATTATCAATTAGAATTTAACAGCCACACTCAGCAATGTTTCATCCCTCAAATATAAACTAATGAACTGCATCAACTCTCTCATTAAGGACATATGTGCTCCACACAGAACATTGGTTAAAAACATTAAAATTCCAACAGAAGACTCTTTTGTGGAAGGCCACCATAAAAACCATGTAGACATCTTTAGTCTTTGAAGGTATTTTTCCCATTAAAATGAAAAAAAAAATCAGTTAAAGGGAACTAAAGGCTTCTAAATAGGGTTTTGGTAATCCCACAAGGCTTTTCTTTACAGTGGTAGCACTTTTGTCTAAGTAACAATATTTGTTAACAGAGAATGTGGAGCCAATTACATCTTGGTCATTCATTAGCAGGAATTAAATAGATATTATCACAGTTTCTCCTTGTATCCCAGAAAGAATTGTTGCCTTTTACCATTCAAATTTTATGGGCTTGAAGTTGATAAATCAATAATTTATCACGAAAGAGCCAAAAATACTTTATTAACATCCATGTAGGAATGTTATTGAATTACAGCTACTACAGGAGAACAACAGCACAATTTCATCTCAGTTTCAAAATTCTCTTGGAAATAAAAAGATCCTCCAGGCACAGGGCAGGTTATGGGAAGTGTCCCTGCTTCACTGGGATGTGCAGGGAGAGGCCAGGCCTGGCCTTTTAATTCCTCATGTCAAAGCACCTCCCACAATCAGTTTTACAAGGCCTGCTTTATCCACTTCAGAAGAACAAGGCTGAGTTTCCCTGCAGGAAATGAAAATTGTGTCCAGGTTGTGTGGCTGCTTCAAAGGGGGCCACAGCCCCGATGTCCAGGTTATTCCCATGGGCCATGGCTCTACATCCATCCATCCATCCATCCATCCATCCATCCATCCATCCATCCATCCATCCATCCATCATCCATCCATCCATCCATCCATCCAAGCAGGGCTCAGCCCCTGCCTCCTCCAGGATCTCTACACAGTGACCATTTCCAACAGTTTATTCGACAGCTACAAGAAAATATTCCTGCACTCTCCAGCTCCAGGAGGCACATGACCCGGACAGTGCCAATGGAATAAACATTTGGATTTAATTTATGATCTTTCCTGCAGGCTCTGTCTGGGCTGGCAGCTGCAGAGGGGCTGAGCTGCTCCCTGCCTGCAGGACAGGGCCCAGGGCAGCCTGGCAGCCTTCACCCAACTCCATGGGATATTTTTATTTTTTTTCCATTCAAGCTTGTGCAGAGTTCCTGGCGGGGCTGGACTTTTGTCCAGATTGCAGATGCCCAAAATATCTGTATTCTGGGCTGAGCAGACTGAGGCTGAAGTGCCCCTGGTTGGCTGATGGAAGAGGACATAAGGCAGAAGGACAGACAGACAGACAGACAGAGGAAAAGCACCTGAGCATGTATGGCAGCAATGGGTATAAGGATGGGGTCTGCCCCATCTCCAGGCATGGCTCTCATACCCACATGGGATATTTTTAGTGTTTTTCCCATTCTGCTGAAGCCTGAGCTCAGTCCAGGACATGGTTTTGCCCCAGATTAGCTTGTGCTACCAGCCATTAAATTTGGTTACATTGCTGTTTTGTTATGCTTCTCATTTTAAATTATCTTCTGAACTGTGGTTCACCTGGCATCTTCAGGATTTGTGAAATAAAAGTAAAAATGCCAGTTGAAATGAGGCATTTATATACATATATCAGACACACACATGAATGCACACAGCTACTGATAAAAACCACGTGTTTCTTCATACATACATGTTTCTAATCAGATTTATAATGTATATAATATGAATGTTTTTCTACATATAAAATTCATTGGAAACAGGAAACCAAATTAGTTTGCCTTGCTAAAGTGGCATGAAATAAAAAGCAGTGTACACTGCTGAAAAGGAGGGAGGATGTGGTTTTTGGAGGGCTTTTCTTCCCCTGAGGGCTCGTTCTACCATGTTTATGTCTAGAACCTGCTAATTTTAAAGCCAGCTCAGAGGAGACTAATGGCGTGAGTAAATTATTTCATTTCACTTTCATTTTGCAGAGCTCAGGGTTTGTTTAAGGTGCTCACATGCCAGCAGCTCACACAAACACACCAGTGGATGCTGCAGGAGACAACAAACGGCCCTGGGTGTCTGCACACACTGAACCCCCTGTGTATCCATGAACAGGAGCCACTCCAACGAGCTGAGTCTGATTTAAAGCATCTTTTGAGTGTTAAACATGTAATAAGATGCTCAGTGCTATTTTCAAACCAAGACATGCTCCTGGCTGATTTACAAAAGGCCACAGTTTCCACTTTTATGTGGGCAAATGCTTTTAAAAATTGGCTCCTGGGATTTTGGGTGCTCATCGATTCATCCTCTGACAAGCCTCCATCTCTGACCTTTCCATTACCAACTTTTCCATCCTCAACTGCTTCATCAACCTCCTGAGCATGGGCACACAGCTAATAAATCTGAGTTTTTAGCTGCCCTCCCACACTGTGTGGCTTTATCTGAGCCATCATTCCCGTCGCTGTGCCTTGTCACATCTCTCTGCTTCCAGCTTTGTGCTGCTGGAGTCAGCAAGAGGATAAAGCTGTTATTGAGGTTTGGGTTTAGGTACAAATCCCCACAGTATCACACTCCATGGCTGCATGGCCCCACACCATGTGTCTGACATGGCTGAGCTGGCTCTGCCTGGGGGAGCTACAAACCCTCTGATTTTATCTCATGCAAGGCCCCGTTTTTTGATTCTTTATGCAGCTGAAACTATGCAAAAAAATTGTGTAGGGAAAAAAACCTCACAAACCCACCATAAATTCCCTTGCTAAGGACATCAGTAAGGAGGGTCCTGCTGGCCCAGTGGTGCTGGGACCACTGGGGTGGAAAAGCCTCATGTGCTAAGAACACCCAACACCTCTGGTACCCGAGGGAGATTTATTTATTCCCCCCCAATTTATCTCCCTGCCAGGAAGTTTCCCACAGCCCTGCAGGAGTGGGTGCAGCAGTATCAGCAGGCACAGGTCTATCAGGCTGAGCAGAAGCTTTTCCAGGAACTCTCTGGTGCCACACGTGACGTGCCCGGCCGAGGGGCGATACGTGACAGGCATTCACCAGCTCCCAGCCAGTCAGTTGACTTTGTTATTCAAACTATTTTAGTGATGGTTTTTAATCCCAGGCTTAAGTTTTTCTTTTTCTGTTTTTCTCTTTTTTTTTTTTTTCCCCCCTCCCTCTTCTTTTTTTACTCTCTGAACAAGGGAATCTCTACGCTGGCAGGATTCAGAGAGGCACAAAGGAGGGAAAAACAAGTTTCAGCCAGAAGAGAGAGGAAAAAAAAAAAAGGATGCTGTTAGCATTCCCTGTGTTAGAGGGGGTAAAAACATTTTGCTGTCAACTCTGTTTTAAAGGGTAAGTGCCAACAGCAGCCCAGTTACTATGCAAATAAATCCTGTGCTCAGCCTTTCCCTCTGCAAAGTTTTGGTGCTGGGGGCTGTTAGCCAGGGGAGCTGGGCCATGGGGGCTGGCAGTGCCCCCCGTGTCCCCAGGGCTCCCATCCCCATCCTGGGGCTGCCACTGCAAAGCTCTGGACCTTGAGAGGAGCCCATGGGGGTGCCCAAGTGTCCCCCAGATAAGGTGGGACAGCGAGGGGAGCCCTGCAGAGCTGTGGGCTGGGTACCCCTGCTCCTTATCAAAGGCAGATTCAGGCAGCTGCTGGCAGCAGAGCCCTTGGCTGTGCCTCTGTGACAGGGGGCACCCCAGGGAGAGGCAGTGCCTGAAAGGGCAGAAATCTCACCCAAGACATTCCCTTTCATGGCTGGCAAGTGGGGAGGGTCTGGCAGCAGCCCCTGGGGTACAGGGCTGTCTCTCACTCACTGCTGCCAGCTGCAAAGGGAGGTGATGCCAGGCCATGGTGCCAGACTGTGGCTGGGCTCCTGCAGATGATGACCAGCACCCCAGCACTGCTATTTGTGCTGACACTTCCCCACCACAGCAGAGGGGCTGCACATGCCCCAGCCCACACAAGCCAAACCTCCCCGACAGCCCCAGCGTGATGGTTTCCTGTAAAAAAGATTTGAATTTGTCATGCAAATGACTGGGCATCTGGGCACAGCTGCTGAGAGGTGGCCTGGCTGGGCCAGCATGGCCACAGGGATGTGCCCAGGACAAGGTCTGGCCCCCCAAAGCTGCTCCCACCCCTGGAATGTGCCAAGCAGATGGTGCTGCCAGGGCTGTGCTGCCAAAACCACCCATCCTCCTGGTGCCTGAGGCTCACTGAAGTTTTTAAAACAAAATTGTGACCCCCCTGCTCGTCCCTCCCCTGGCTTCTCTCTGGCTGCAGCAGAGCTGAGCTGCCCAGGATGAGCTTGCTTTGTGCTGGGACAACATAAGGAGGTGGAAGAGGATACTCCATCAAGCAATGCACTAAAAAAAATTTAAAATTACACTTTTAAGCAATTTCAAAATGATTTGAGCACTTGCCCTGTGCCACCCTGAGAGCCAGGCAGCCAATGCCACTCCCCAACACCCCACTGCTCACACTCAGCACTTTATCTCTTGTCCTTCTAACACAGCAACCCTTTGAGCTCTTCTCACTTTCCCAGGCTAGCACAGGACAGGGAAGTGCTCAGCTCCTTCCCGAGGCTCCCAGCTCCACCTGGCAGCACAGCCCTGCTCCCAGGGGAAGGAGCATGGCAGAGCCCATCCTTCTGCCTGCCTGCCATTCCACAGCCAGGTTTCTGCACCAGGAAGGAGGCAGGTCAGGCTGTTGTTTTCATGTGGCTGTTTCTCAAAATGAGCCCAGAGCAAAACTGAGCAGGATCCAGGAATGGAACTGGGCAGCGCCAGGTGCTGGGAGCACTGCCTGCACCCTCACTTCTGGCAGCTCAGGAAATCAGACAGCTAAATGTAAAATCATCACTCTTTTCACTTCAGAGCACGCTGCACACTTTTTTTCAACAACAGATCAATTTTCAGCACCCTTGTTGTCCCCATCGAGCAGGGATGTGCATCCCCAGCGAAGCCAAATCCCAGCCCAGCAGTGCCAGGCACCTCAATGCTGCTGGGCTGGGGCTCCCCAGCAGCTCCCAACACCCCCACCCAAAAATCCCCCCCTCCCTTCTCCTCAGAAAAAACCCTGACAGGGAGAAAGAGGAATTGCTGAATAATCTCCAGCCCCGATAGCACTTCAAAGGCAGGGCCCGGGCCAGGCTGCACTCAGCTCTCACTCCTCTGGCAGCCCCACAGTGCATCCAGAAAGTAATTACTTAAAAAGGAAATAAATGTCACCCACATGGTTGTAAGCAAAACCCCGGGCAGGGTGAAGAGAGCCCCACCAGGATCTGCATTCTCACGCACCACAAGCAAGGCAGGAGCGTTGTTTCCCTTCATGGGCTGTTTACTCTGGGGGCTGCTGATGACATTAGACATGCCCACCGTGGGCATTTAAGCTCCCCAGGGCAGCCACAGTGCTGAACTGCCTCTGCTTTGGCATCCTCCTCCCCCAGGATGGCTTTAGGCATCACCACCTGAACCAGCAGCAGATGCTGGTGCCAGAAACGCAGCCCTGCCTGGCACCAGGCCTGCTGTGACCTTGATGGACATGGACCAGATAACTGGCATGATCAAACAGAGTTATTTTATTTACTTTTACAGATTGATTCCTGAAGTTTGTAATTGTCAAAAGCAAAACACCAAACCTCTAAAGCAAGTTGGTCGGGGGAAGTCAAACGCAGCACCAGAGCAGCGAACGAGGCTCAAGGGTGAGATTTTCCCTGCTGCTGGCACCTGCCTGGTTCTGCTGGACCTGAGACACCCTCAGCAAATCCCCTTAACCAGGACAGGGCTCTGGCAGACCACTCTCTTTCAGAGAAATTCAATGATAGAAAAATAACCCCCAACTTATTTTAAGTAAATACCAGAAGGAAAGCAACAGCCCAAAAACTCTGGGATGAGTTTTCCCGTCTGCCCCACTGGAGCTGCACCAGGATGGCAGCACCTCCCACCCTGTGCTCCACACAGTGTGAGCAAGCACTTGGGACCAGCCCACAGGGTTCTGTGAGCCCAGAACCCAGAGGTGCCTCGGGACATGCAGAGCAAGGGCAGCACGTGGGATGCTGCAGGATGGGGACATCACCTGATGCCAGCCAGGGTGGCAGCAGGGGCTCTTCCCACAGGACACGCTGCCAGCCCACCCTGGTGGGCTGGGAAATACTCCCTAAGGCACTGCAGCCAAGCAAACATGGTACCATACAGCATCGAATCATTTTAAAAGTTAAAATAGTTTATTGCTGTCTTTGTAGAAATGCACTTACATCGCCTGTTCTCTTCCTTTATTTGGCTGCTGGATTACAGGCATAAAAAGGTTACATTTACCTATTTGTTCAGTGACATAACACCTTCCTCTCTGTTGCTCCACTCATGATATTCTCCTAAACCTTGCTGGCCAACAGCCCCAAATCTCTTTTACATAAATACTGTAAATGTCTCCATAGGTTGCAGCATTGTAACAAAAGATCTACCAAAGTAGACAAAATGTTCAGTATTCTTGGTTGGTTTTTTGCATTTAAAAATATACCTAAATTTGAGATAATCTTAACAGAGTAACAATTACAATAAGAAAATAGTACAGTGCGTTGACTAAAGGAATATTCTGCTCTCCTTCAAGCCAATATTCCCTTTTGCATGTTGAAGTGATTCAGCAATTACTTAAGAACTTTTACCTACATACAATAATTTAGTAAAATGAGAATTAAACAAGGCAGATACTTACTACTATTCTTCTGTCTGCAATTCACAGCTCATGCGAATAAAATCGCAATAAATATTAAAAAATAGTTTTTCTTTTGCTTTTTTTTTTTTTTTCTTTTCTGTAAGGCATCTCTGAGTATTACAAAGTTTTTGTACAACCAAAAAATAAGATTGCTTTTTTTCCATGTTCTCCGAGTACCTCTGTACCTCACCAGTAAATAAGAGGATTGTAGGCTGGATGAGGAAGGAAGGAGGGGAGGGGCAGAAAGAAGACCACAGGTGATGGAAGCAGACCAACAATCTGTAGTTTCCCTGTGAAACGTTTTCAGCCGCTTTCAGAACATCTTCGAGACAGTAGAAGGAAAAAAAAAAAAAAAACAACTTATCAGAAGTCCACTTCCATAAGCACAGCCAGGATCTGAGTTCGCCCTATAAACAGCTCAGGTATGGATATGCACCTACACAACGGGGCTAAAGGGACGGGGTGATTTTGTTTTGCCTGTTCTGTGTGGTTTTTCGCGGCTCTGCAGCTGTCCCGGCGCTCACTGCACGCGGTCAGGCTGCAGCTGTCCCAGGGCAGCCCTGGCTCACTGCACGCGGTCAGGCTGCAGCTGCAGCTGTCCCGGGGCAGCCCTGGCTCACTGCACGCGGTCAGGCTGCAGCTGCAGCTGTCCCAGGGCAGCCCTGGCTCACTGCACGCGGTCAGGCTGCAGCTGCAGCTGTCCCAGGGCAGCCCTGGCTCACTGCACGCAGTCAGGCTGCAGCTGCAGCTGTCCCAGGGCAGCCCTGGCTCACTGCACGCGGTCAGGCTGCAGCTGTCCCGGGGCAGCCCTGGCTCACTGCACGCGGTCAGGCTGCAGCTGTCCCGGGGCAGCCCTGGCTCACTGCACGCAGTCAGGCTGCAGCTGCAGCTGTCCCGGGGCAGCCCTGGCTCACTGCACACAGTCAGGCTGCAGCTGTCCCGGGGCAGCCCTGGCTCACTGCACGCGGTCGGGCTGCAGCTGCTGCGGCTGGTACTGCAGGAAGGCGGCGGGTGCCGCGGCCGTGCCCGCGCCCAGCGGCGCCTGCACCGCGCCCGCGTAGCCGTAGCCCACGAAGCCGGCGGGCGAGGCGGCGTAGGGGTACTGCTCGTAGGCAGGGCTGTACTGCGAGTAGGCTTGGCTGGCGGCCGTGTAGTCGATGTAGGGAGACGTGATGGACTGCACGGGGGTGGGGATCACCACGCTGGGCTGCAGGATGGCTTGGGGGTAGACGTAGTGGGGTGTCAGTCTGTGGAGGGAAGGGGAGATGGTCAGTGAGGGGTTGGGTTGCTGCTGGTATGAACGTTCCCTCCTCCCTCCCGGATTCGTGCGCATCAGCCACGGCAATGGTGCTGCCCGGCGGTGCTGCCCTCCAACAGGGATGAAAAGCAAAAGCTCCCAGCCCCGAGGGTGGGAGCAGTGCAAGGTGAAGCATGGGCTGCTCCTAACACACACCCCCTGGTCCCCACAGCTTGTATCTCCCACTATCCGGGCTGCTGCAATCCAAAGCGAGCTCCCTGGAAGGCTGTGACACAGCCTCTGGCTCACCTCATCTCCTTGGCTGTCCCTGTTCTCCATCCAGATTTGGGTGCAGGGTGCTGAGGACCCACAGCCCCTGTGGGGCACCTCCTGGCACCAGGGATGTGTCACTCTCACTTGTCCCACCAGGAATGACCAGCCTGCCAGGTGTTAGCAGTTACTACACACTTACACCGTGTTTCCACAACACTGGATGTTTAGGGAATGCTACAGGCTGTTTGTTGTAAAACACCAGCTATTACTGCTGCTTCCTTCCCGCAGCAGCAGTGCCCAGGAGCTGGCAGGACAGTGACACTCCTGTGTCCATGAGCTGTCACATCTGCCCCTGGCATCTCCTGCCCTTCCCATGAGGGTCTAAAAGTGCTGCTTCCCCCAGGCTTGCCCCTGCCCTGAGGTAGCTGTGCTGCTGAGAGGAACTTAACAATGTCACAGTCAATTAAAGTCCATAGGTGGAAAGATCCTGGAGGTGATTAATGCTGGAGTGCCTACTAATTTGCTAGAAAGTGCAAATGAGGAGGAAAGGGGAGGGGGGAGCATCAAAATCAAAGGGCTGTATTTTCCAAAGGGCCCACATCAAGTCAGGTCTCAAACAAGGGCAAAAAGCCTGTGCAAACCTGGAGGTTTAGGTACATCCACATGTGCTGCCATGGGCCAGGCAAAAATGGGGAATTGCATGTGGCCTGAAGAGTGTGGCAGGGTGACACCAGAAAGGGCACCCTGGGGAGAAGGTGCCTTTGGCCACTGCTTGCTGAACCACACAAGGCCACAGAATGGAGCAAAGCCATCCCCTGAAAGCTTGTGCCACCCTGTCTCCAAACCCATCATCCTGGCAAGTAAAAAAAAAAAAAAAAAAAAAAAAGCAATGCAAAACTCTGCAGAGAGATTATGCAGATTCAAATATTTTGGGGATTTTTGTGTGGATGTATGTGACAGCACATTTTCAAACACAACCACTTTTGAAAGCCTCCCACAGGCTCTTCACAAGGCACAGGGCTGTACATGGCTTCCCTCATTCCACCTGAGCATCCCAAAGCTCAGCCACCACCTGCAGCATGCTGGGCTACACCTGGGGCTGGTCCCTCCTCCCCAGCACTCCCAGGGCTGTTCCCAGCCAGCACTGGATGGTTTAATCTGGAAGGGCTTCTCACAAACAAGTGCTCATCTCAACCGAGTTTTTTCTCCTTTTCCCACTCCCATATGCAGTTTGTTTTTGCTTGAGACAATTTGCATGACAAGAGAATGATTGCTCTCCTCTTCCTCCCCACACAGCAGCACTGCCTCTGCAATCAGGGTCCTTCCATATGCCCAGGGAGGATGGATGATGGATGGTGAGCAGCACCTCAACCTTTGATTCAGTGCAGACCTTCTCCTGAGAGCACCAAACACCCCTGGACAGCAAGAGGGACCTCACAGTCCTTCAGTCCATCAACACACCACACCCAGCATCACCCTGTGGGTAACAGGAATGAGATGAGGCAGCAGAAATGCACAGAATCCCTTTTTGTTCAGCTCTGATCTAAACTGAGGCCAGCACAGCTGAATCAGAGCTGGAGGCAGCAGCTCAGCCCAAGGGCACTTCATGTCAAACTCACCCCCTGGAGGAGCAGGGCTGAGTCCCACCCAGAGGTTCCTCACGCCTGCACTGGGGGATTTTCTCTTGCATTTTGTTTTAAATAACTCAGAGGTGCAGTGCTGCTCTCTGGACCTGCCAGGACCTGGGGAAAGGCTCTGCAGAGGCACCCCAGGCACTGACCCTTGACATGAGCAGGCTCTGTCCACACTCATTGCTCAGCCTGCATCCCACACTGGGGATGGATGCTCATCACTTCTCCCTGCATGTCACACCTGCCACCAGGACCCAACAACGTTAAAATCACTCCACAAATGCAACAGAAATGCACAGTCCACTAAAACCAGCTGGTGGCAGGAGCAGAGGAGGGACCTGCACTTTCCCTGCCCACAGGCATTCCACCTGAGCTGACACATAACCAGGAGCTGAGCATCACCCTGTCTGAGCAGCTCTCCATGTCCCTTGCTGCCACCCAGCTGCTCTCCAGAGCTGGCACAGCCCACGTGGGGGACGTGGTGCCACCAGGGTGAGTGGGCATTCCCAGCTCATCCCAAAAAACTCTGCATTGTTGGCTTTGCTTTCATGCACAGAGACAGCAAATCTGCAACGTCCTGCAGATGGAAATGTAAAATGTCCTGTTTTTCCTTCAGCAAGGAAAAATCCCAGCTCTTCAGAGCTACTTGGAACAGAAAGCACCATCAGCTTGTACTCCTGTACCCTGCTTCCAGAAACCATCCCAGCAGCCCAGGGCATACACAAGCACACATCACTCACAATAGCTGGTACTGCACTAAAAAACCACACTCAGCAACTCCAGATCTGCTTCTAAAGGGAATGGAAATGGAAAAGGGAAGGTCCCTTTGGTCTGTAGGATTTCAATAATGCAGCTAGAAATT
Source organism: Cichladusa arquata (assembly GCA_026413545.1). Taxonomy (NCBI): domain Eukaryota; kingdom Metazoa; phylum Chordata; class Aves; order Passeriformes; family Muscicapidae; genus Cichladusa; species Cichladusa arquata. The sequence goes on along the minus strand of JAOTQP010000304.1, from coordinate 33,413,013 downwards.
TCAATCAAGATATCATGCAGTTTGGTCTTCTGAATTAAGTGGACAGATGGCAATTCATCAATCAAAACAAAACACACAACCCAAAGTAAGGCCACTTTGATGACTTGCAGCTACAAACAAAACAAACCAGTGCAGTAAGATGAAGTTCTCTGCTGGCTACATTTAGCATCCACAGAAAATCTGAAAATATTTCCCCCTCTTCCATTATTTCTGAAGATGATCTTTCAGGAGATAAATTTTAAAAAAGCAAGCTGTTCTGGAGTTCTCTTTCTAGAAAACAGCAAACTCTAATCTGAATTTCTAGAGGATGAGTCACATCTGTGTTTTAAGATGCCTTTCCCTTCCTCCCTCCCTGCAGTTTTCCTCCATCCCCCACCATGGGCCCTGCCAGCCAGGAGAGAACTTCATCAGAAAACACAGACAGTGTGATTATAAAACACCAACCCAGTGATCAGCCACGGCCACCACACACCAAGGTCACCCTGTGAGCAGCAGATGGACGAGATGCTGCTGGCACAGCCATGGGCAAAGGCCACCCAGCATGGCAAACCTGAGCCCAGAGGCACTGGTGGCACAGGAGGGACAGCAGGAGGGACAGCAGGGACTTGTGGCACCCAGCCACGCTGCCAGAACTGAACCAGAACAAAGGGGTGGCCACAGAGCCACTGGCAGAGGGGACAGAGCTCTGTCCTGCTTTGGCTGGGGACAGAACAAAAGGGGTCCCCTTTTGGTGCAGGCCTGGCTGGAGATGTTCAAACACATCACGGGAGGCACCTGTGGCTCCAGGCAGATGAAAAAGTCCCTTTCAAAACCTGCCATCAGCCACCACAGCAGGGCAGGGCTGGCTGGGGAAGAAAAAGGGGACAAGTCAGGAGGAAATGTGTCCCACACCTCTCCCCAAACACTGAGGAAGAGGAACGAGCTCTCACCAGCAGCCATCCCACCACAGACACTTCATATATTTGACTATTTTGTATCAGATTTACACCTAAAATGCGCTTTAGCTGCACTTTCTCTCTGCCATACTGCAGGATTTCCTACCCATGAGCTGTTCCTGCAAGCTGCACGAGTCTGGGACAGCAACAAGGTGGGAGCTCCTGACCCCCTCAGTCTCTGCCAGCCCTGCTGGGAGCTGGTTTTGTCAGCTCTGAAGAGGTGGAGACAGCTGCACCCCTCTGTCAGGAGGGACACGGCTTCACACAAACATTTGGGAAAGAGGAGGGGCACAGGGCTCCTGGCAGCCTCACAGAGACCAGCACACAAATGCCACCAGCACCACCAGCCTTTTATTCCTTGAAGAATAAAAGAAACAGAGCCCTTTGTGTCTGCCAGTGAAGGCACAAATTCTGGCATTTGACCCCAGGAATTTGGCCTCCATTTCCACCAGAGCTGACCCACTGGCTGTCCCAGGGACACCCACAGTGGCCCAGCACGTGATGGCAGGAGGTGCTGGGGTGCTGCAGAGGCAGCTGGGCACAGCCCTGGGGATGGGACACCTCCAGCCACTGCCTGCACGCTGGGCTGGAGCCAAAGGTGGACGCTGAAGTGGGTTCCTGAGTTTAGAGCTGCCCTGGGAAGCACACCCCACACTTGCACCATGGCAGAGCTGGAGATGCAGGCACACATCCTGGTGGAATCACACTCCAAGGAATTGTTCCTGGGGCACTCCCAAGCCAGCAAGCACTCACCTCGAGGAGACACTCAGTAAACGTGTGTGGAGTGCAGGCACAGGTAGCATAGGGGCCCCAGCCACGGTGGCAGGCTGTGGAAATGTGAGAAATTCAGGTGCTGTTCTCAATCCAGGCATGGGGAGGAGGCTGCAGGGTGGCTGGGGGTCCCTGCCTGCCCACCAGGACCCTCATTCCAGGAGGGGATCACAGTTTATGCACCAGCACTTGGGTGCAGATCAGGACTTTGGCTGTGCCCTCACCACTCCACGGTCCCTCCACCATTCACTGCCAGGACTGGGCTTCAACCACAACATGACAAACCTCCAACTCCTGAAATGTCCCTACTAAAGCTGATTTAAACATGCACTGAAATGTCAACAGCTTCTGCCTCATCAGCCAGCTATCCCAGCCAGCTCAAAGTCACACAAGGATGAACTCTGCAGCTCCATGGGATTTATCATCACCTGCTGCAATATGACACAAACACAAAATAGCAAAGCATCAACACAATTTCTGCTCCTCCTGTACCTCATTTGTCTGTCTGTCTCCTCATCCTCCTCTGTCCCTCTGAGAAGATTTACACAGCAGCCTGTGCAAACAGGTACAGGACTGAGTTTCCTGCTTCCCTGCTGGGAGCAGATGTCACCACACCAGTGGCAATCATCAAGGCATGACATGCCACAACTGACTGTCCACACTGCAGTCAGGGGAAAAAAACAGAAAGAAGTAAAAAAAAAAAGGTTCAGACCAAAGATGGGAGTACATCTCACAAAGATCTAACCCTTTTTCTCAACTCAACCAAAACTGAGATCAATATGCTGAGCTCCACCATGAGTTATAGCCAGGCTCAAAAGTTTTATCCTCTGCATCTTGCTTCCCCCACACCCAAAGGAAGAAGGAAAAAAAAAAAAAACCCATGAGCCCAAACAAAGGCATATTGGGCCAGACCAAAAATAGTTTTGGAGAGAAGCAGGCTGAAAAACACTCAGGTAGCAAGAGATAACATCTGCCTGAAACAAGAGCCATCTGGCACCAAGGAAAAAGCCACATGGAAGTTTATCCACAGCTAGTCAGCTCTCCAGAGAAGGAAAAACCCCTCCCCTTTCCAGTTATCAGCACAGCCAAACCAGAAATTAACTGACAGCAGAAACAGAGAGTGCTTCACACCAGTGCACGACAGGAACCTGAGTCCTTCAACATCCTTGTGAGGAACCTGGTAGGATGGTAGGGAAAACCAAGGTCTCCAACAGATTAACCCAGGCAGCCCCAGAATTCTGCCTTTGACTGAGCTCTCCAATTTTCTTCTGCAATTTAGAGAAAATCAATGGCAGAAACATCTCTAAGGTCTTCTGAAGTACCTGACAAGTTTTGGAATAATACACATTAGTGACTACTTTCAACTGGTTCCATTTTTAGCAGACTTTCTTTCTATACACACAATCCCTTCCACTGGCCTTTAATTAAAACCATCTACTCATTTGATTTATCAAGACCCCTTTCTTGGAAAGATGAAGTATTTTGAAGTAGAATGCCTCAGCTATGGAAGAAGCAATAAAATATCTCTTTTTCATAAAAGAAAGTCTACACTGATAAAACAAGTCATTAAGTAACTTCTCAGCCAAGAAAGAAATTCCATTTTAAGAGTCTGTGATCTCTGCTACCAGATGTGCTTTTGTGGTAGTAGAACATTCAAGACATCTCAGTCTAATCCCTCCACACCTTCCTGCAAGCTGGAAACACGGGGGATGCTGGATCCAGCATGGCTTTCCCAGAAAACTGCTTTGGCCAGAGCAGCTCAACTCTGACACAGGAAAGTTAAAATGCTCAAAGCTGGTGACAGGGAAATTGCAGGGGACAGCACAGCTCTGTTTACAGCACTTGGAGACTGAGAAACAGGAGACTGAGTTTTAACTCTGAGGTCCAGGACTTTTCATCTTTTGTGATCATGGGGTATATTTAGCTCTGGTATGTGGTTTGCTCCCATCCGTGGGGAACAAGTTCTTCATAAAAGTCGTATTTAGAAGTGACCCAGTGTCCTTGCTACCAAATTATCAGCACAACAACTGTCTGGTTCCCTGGCTGGTGCCCTCAGAGCTGGGGCAGGATGCCCAGGGCTGCATTCATCATTTGAATTACTGGGCATGTGCTTAATACTATGAGTTGGGGCCCATATGCCAACAGCTGCTCAAAGGAAACATGAGATCAAGCACAGGCTGGGCTGCTCAGGAAATCCAGACATGTGCCTCAATCTGCCACACAGGGACTCTGTGGCACCAGCCAGAGCAACACAGGTGGATTTTGGATCTGCCAATCCTGCACCAATGGGAAAGGACTCAGGTCTCTGCTGCTGAGGAGGCTGCTCTCGAGCTGGGGAGGATGAGGAGGCCATGGAATCACACAGAGAAGATGGCACAACTCAAGCCATGTGCTGTAAAGACAAAGCTCGAGCCAGCTCAGGCTGTCTCTCCATCACACACAAGCCTGTGCCCTGCCTGCCCAGGAATGGCTCAATCCTTCCCCCAGAGCCTGTCCCTTGCAACAGGTCTGAGCTTGGCACATCATTCACATAGCCACTATATCAGATTGTTTTATAGGCAGAAGATGAGCAAATTGTGCCCCAAACCCAAAAAACAGGCACACCAAACCCTTGGGTCTGACACCAGCATTTGCCACCTTGAAGTAGATGTTCAAGAAAATTCTCAAAGCAGTCTGATCTGTTTATAAACACATCTATGCTTAAAAAACACACACACACACACACAAAAAAAGGATTTTTTTCTGACTGGCAAGCATTTGGTCCGAACAGCAGTCACCATGCACGAGAACCAGCAGCTGAAGCCGTCTGGCAAATGGATTTGGACATTTCCTAGGAAATGTCCCCTTTTCCCCCCAAGCTTTCATGTTCCTGGCACAGGATAACAACAGGTGCTCCATCCACACGAGCCTGGCAGAGTGGGATGGGATCCTGCAGCCTCCAGCTCTGGCTAAGTGGGCAGGGGGAAGCTGGAGCAGGGGGATGCCAGCTGACAGAGGCTGGGCACAGCACGTGCCCCTTTAGAAGCATAACCACAGAAAAGATGAAAGTTTGTTGCCTTTTATTTTTAACCCAAAAGAGAAATTTTAAGGATAAAACAGCTGTGAGGGAGGCTAGGCTAACACAAAGACTTTCTTCACTTCTGAACTGCAGCAGCATCAATGCTTGAAATTTTAAACTCAAAGAGATTTAACCCTTTCTGACATTGCTGGAAACCAAACGTGGACCAGAGGCAAGGGGCCACCAAAACAAGTAACTACACACGGATGGGGTCTCTGGAGCAATGACATCCAATGTGCAGCTATGGAAAGAGCTGGATCCTGCCACAAGAGACAGCTTTATGTCTGCAAGAGCTCAGTCACTTACTCAGCCACTGGTAGATCTCCCACACAGATAGCTCCTTCGCTGAGGCACAGCCACAGGAATGCATCTGCCATATGCTGCCCGTGTCCAGAGCAGCAAGCAAAGAGGAGACAGGGAATGCATTCCCTGCACAGACTCCAACCTGCCTCCAGCTCCAGAGCAGGGAACCACGAGGTGGGACCAGGCAGCTCCACCACATCACCTGATCTCATGAAGCATGGCAGCTGCAGGACACCCTGGCACTGCCAGGTGCCTCCCAGCAAAGCACAGTCTGCCAGCTCCAGGCTGAGCCCCAGGCCCAGTGCTGCTTCCCTAAACCCAGCAGCTGGATCTCCAAGCCACCCTGACACAGACACATCCCTTGCCTTGCATTACTGTTAAGATCTCTGGCTACAAGAAGCTAGAAACTTCTTTTCCAAACAGGATTTACTCCTGACTCCGTGCTGTCTGCTGTGCAAGTGCCTCCCCTGCCAGGACAGCAGGAGGAAGGAGAGAGGCTCCTCGTGGTTTCTCTTTCTGTTCCTCATAGCCCTGGCAATATTTACAGCTGCATTGAGGTGTCTGGGGCTGGAGGGGGGAAGCCCTCAGTTTATAAATAATCCTCTCTGGTGTTTGGGTAATTTTCATAGTTTCCATTCATTTCAGGTTTCACCAAAACCTGCGTGTTGTGGCTTGATAGCTGGGCCATGACTGGCTGCCTGCTCCTCCTTTACTGCCCTGGGTTAACGGCTGCTCATTCACTCCTGCCCTGCCAAGGCCACCTCACACCAGCACCCTGTGCCCCGTGACAATCACCTTTTGGAAACCACAATGCCAACCCCTGGGCACAAACACTTTGCAGAGACAGGAACTGCAGGAGGGAGAGCCAGGCAACATCTCACACCAGGGGCAAAGCAGCCGAGCCATGGAGCTTCCTTTGGGAAAGGATCCACGTGGTGCAAACAGACACAACTCAGGGACAGACCCTGACAAACTCCTCATCTGCCCTCATAAACCCTGAGGGTTAATTATTAATTATTATTTTGTTATTATTAATAATTATTTGTACTATTTATATTTATTTATTATTTTATATTATAAATACCCTGACGTCCCACTGAGGGCCAAGGAAATCGTGGGTTCAAGGCAATACAAAAGTGGAGCTTGGTAGGCTCTTAATTTTGTTGGTCTACTGAGGAGACAAAGAGGGAACTGGCAGCCAAGCTCTGCTGCTCAACTGAGCACCTGAGGCTTTGCTCAGAAGCCACAGAGCAGCTCCAGTTGTGGTGCTCAGGTAAAGGTGGTGCTCAGGTAAACACATTCTGCAAAACCCACATTTCCAGTGATTCTGCTGCAGCAATGACTGAATTCAATGAAATTCTTGTTTACTGATGCTTGCAAATGATGATATATAATCCCCTGCCTCCAGCCCTCCATTCTCCTGGTTCCTGTCTCTTGGCAACTGATAAATAATTTATAATGTTCTCCACTGTATGTGCTAACTGCAGCTCTGCTGGTTTAATGATGAAACCAACGCCTAAGAACTGCAACAGGAACAGTCTAGATCACAAGGAACATGTAATCAGTCGATCCCACACTCCTCTGGATGTGAAACCAAAAGCAAACTGTTGGGAAAAGAAAAAAAATGTTTTCAAGAGCTGCGGCTGCAGGGTAGGAAGGGCTCCCAGAGAACTGCAGATAATCTGCAAGGTGCTCCTGCCAGCAAGAGGAGCTTGAACTGGCTTCACCATTTTCTCTTCTCTGTTCCCATGCGTGGCAGGACTCGCCAGAGGCTGCTTTTATTGGCAACTTCCCTCCTGCACTCCCATGCAAAAGTCTCAGGGTTTTTTGCATCTCAAAGGTGCTGCTGCTGCTTTGGGGGCTGTGAAAGCTCTTGCAGCTCCCATGCAAGCTGCTAAAAAGCAGCATTTGGTCTATGCAGACTAATGCAGCTCTTGCCCCCCAAAAGGGGAGACTTTTCATTTCATGGCAGATGTTCTTCAAGGCTTCCCAGCAGAGCTGTAACTGCTTGTGAAAAGCAGCGTTTGAACCATACACAGCACATGTACACTTGGAGGGCACTATTGTGGCAACACAGCCTCTCACATCCACAAACTCGTCAGAATGAGATTATCCAGGCAGTTGGCAACTGCAGCCACAAGGGCAGAGGAATGAAAGTTTTATTGTTAGCAGATTTTTTTTTCTTAAAATAAAAAAAAAGTAAAAAAAAAATTAAACACTCCCCAAAAAATGAGTGGAGAGCAGGGAAGGGATGAAGTATTGCTGTTGACAAAGGCCAAAATCCCATCTATTTATATTAGAGTCACACAAAAACCACACCAGGGCAGTGCTCAAAAGCTTTAAAAAATGCACCTACTTTCTTAATGCTCTTAGAAAATAATAATAAAAAACCTTATCAATATTCACTTTCTGAAACGGTGTAAAAAAAGAGCTGCATCAATCATTAAACAGTTAAATGAGGGCAGTATGACAGTCACTATTGTTCTCGTGAAGCACACTTGTCTTTTGCCGAGCAGCTGCCAGATCCTATTAGATGTATAAAAAGAGGACTTTTCTAACCGAGTAGGGATGGTATAAGCTATTGAAAACAGCAGACAAAAGCCCACTTTTGCAGACTATTCAAGCCTTGTATAACATCTGTCCAAAATCAATTTTTGACCTAATGTTACTTTCATTAAGTAACAGACTTTGTTTCCAATGCAATTTGTTTTCTAGGATAAAACTGTATCCTAAGCGTTATTACGTGGGAAACGGCACAGAGGAAGCAGAGGATCTTATTTGAGAAACATGAGAACAGAATTTGCTTAATTGTTTTGACACCTTAAGTACTATAATAGAGAAACTATTTTCCATTTATTTGAATTCCTGTGAATTCTTGAAGTTGGCAAAGCAGTGAGCAATGCACTGGGTTTATTATGACTAAGATTTACTGAGGATAAAGAAGGATCTTTGGGAATTACATTAAAGCTGACAAATGCACAAAACTTCTGAAATCTCGACCAGAAATAAAGTAGTCTGAACATTAACAACAGCTGTTGAAACTGTCCACTCTTGATGGCGAAGGCTTTTTTCACACATTTTAAATAACGAGGAAGTTGATTTGTGAATCTGATTTCAAACAGACCGTTAGGAAACATTTCCACTTACCCAAAGGGTCTCTGAATGAAGGCTGGATGTAGCTGCTGCACACCTATGGTAAAACCTAAAAAAAAAAAAGGTTCAGGAAAAAAAGAAATATTAATGAATGGCATCCATTGTACGATTCAACTCGTAACACACAGGCAGAATTACAACACACGTCTTTGCATTTGATCTGCTATGCATGTGAGCAAATTCAGAGCCCCATTTAGGAACAAGTTAAATTTAACATGCATATGTGAGATGCACGAGGAGCAGATGGGAATTCATGATGAAAGCCCAGTGTGAACGTGCTGCTATCGAACAGACAATGGGGCATAAAGCCTTATTTTACACACTGGGTACTGTGGCCATTAAACCACAGGGAGAAATGAGGAGTGGATCTTACTGTTAATTCTCATGTAACAAAGAGGTTAACGGGCAAACATTGCAGCACGGAAAGGAACAGCTTTAACACAGTTATATGAACTTTGGTGAGTATCATTAGTGCAGCAGGGCTGAGTAAGGAGATACAGCAGAGAAGCAACTGGACTACACAGCGTCCTCAGCCAACAATCAGAACTATGGGGGACAGATAAATGTGCATCGTCAGATCAGATGATTCCAGCCCGAGGAACTCGCTTCCTCGTCTTACAAGTTATTCTAATACAGAGAGATGGGATCTCCTGGATGCCTCACCAGTTTGAATACTCCTTGGTTTTGCTCCCAAATACGCCAGGTTCACATTTGCTTTCCTGCCGTCAATGATGGGGTTTGGGTCTTTGCAAGCCCTTTCAGCAGCAGCTCTGTCTGCCATGGTCACCTGGAATCGAGCACAGCCTTGTTTGTAGCAACAGCGCTTTGTAAACACTCCAGCAACAGGCACTAAGTGGAGTTTATTTATTGTTCTATTTTGAATCGGGAGCTGCGCTCCCTTTGCAGCACGGCGAGATGGGAAGGGCTGCTGGGACTCGATGGAAAAGCTGCGCTCCCCCCGCGCCCGGTTTCCCCGCTGGGCCGGTGCCAGCTGCTCTCCCCTGCCCTTCCACCTCCTCCCAGAGCCTTTTTTAAGCAGCTGCCGGAGCCCTTCCCAAAACCCCCGGCGCAGAGGAGCTCGGGGCAGCTGCGGGCGGGATGCGGGACCGCACGGACATCGGGAGGGGGGAGCAGGTGCTGAAACAAACGGCACGGCCTCAATGGGGGGTTCCTGCCGGGCCCCCAGCCCAGCCTGTGTGCTGACCGAGCCCCTGGTTCCCGCAGCGGCACAAACTCCGCGGCAGCGACGGGACGGGCGGCGGCTCCGCAGCGCCCGGCACCGGGTGTGCGCACCGGGAGTTCGTGCGGCCACACCGGGAGTTTGTGCGGCCACACCGGGAGTTTGTGCGGCCACACCGGGAGCCCGTGCGGCCACACCGGGAGTTTGTCACCGCTCCGGCGGGCTCCCAGCCCTGCTCCGCTGCCGGCCCCTTCCCCGCGCCCGTCCCGCCGCGGAGCGCGGAGGAGCGGCACTTACAAAGCCGTATCCCCGGGATTTGCCGGTCTGCCGGTCCGTGATCACCACCGCCTCCTCGATGTCCCCGAAGACCTCGAAGTACTTCCTGAGGGAGGAGTCGGTGGTGTGGTAGGGCAGCCCCCCGACGAAGATCTTGGTGAAGGTGGTGTCCTTCTGCACGGTGTGCATGGTGCCGGGAGCGGCCGGCCCCGGCCGGCATCCACCCCGGGCAGAGCCGCCGAGCCCCCCGCGGCGGCCGAAGGCAGCGGAGCGGCGGCGGGTCCCGGGGCCCTACAGCCGCCTCATGGCCGCGCCTGGAGCCGGAGCGCGGCCCCGCGCCCGCCCCCGGTGCCGGTGAGGAGCGGCCGCCCCGCCGCTCCGCCGCCTTTGTAGGGCAGCGCGGCCCCGCCCC
>JAOTQP010000304.1:33386328-33402825 GCA_026413545.1 Cichladusa arquata | reverse complement strand
GTCCAGCCTGGCCTTGGGCACTGCCAGGGATCCAGGGGCAGCCACAGCAAATCTGGGAATTCCATCCCAGCTCCTCCACACCCTCCCAGGGAACAATTCCTTCCCTATATCCCATCTAACCCCAAAGTTTGAAGCCATTTCCCCTCTTCCTCAAGCTCTTGTCTCTCCATCTTTCCTGACACATCCTACAAGGAGTAAGTTACTCTGTGTAACCAATGCTTACCTTTGCCCAGGAAAGGAGTGCAAGTAAGGGCTGGGTTATTCCTGGATTCAAGCTCACATCTCCAGCATCCAAATTCTTGTGCTCCTCTGGACACTGCAAGAAAAAACTCCCTTATTCTGCTCTAAAATATTGACTTTATCCCACCAATAACACTCTCTCTGCTGGGTGGGAGGCCACGCTCTGTCTAAACCCATTTGTTTTCCAATGTTTAACACAGGGATTTCAAAAGCTGCTCCTTTCCTCATCAATGGAAGTGACAAAACAATATTATTTTTCCTAAATATTGGAACCTCAAGAATATATCCCACTGATCTCCCAGCCACTAAGGTATTTTATAAATAAAGCAGGGTGGTTTTTATGGGTCAGATGTTGTTGTCCTACTGCACTGGAGCTTGTATCCTCCTGATACCACACATGTTTGTTCTCTACTTAATTTTTAATGTATGAATTTGTTTTTATATTAAAATTCAATAAAATTTTAATTATAAAACATAATATATCACACTGAAGTGTATATATCTACGGAGAGGCACATCTGTGGTTTTACAACAGATGTGTGGAACTCTGCAAATATTTAAGATGCAGATTTTACCACTAAAACGAGCACAAACCCAGCTTGCCTACAGATGAAAAACTCAGGTAGGCCCAGGTTGAGTGCACCTTAATGGGTCCCTGATCTCAGTGAAAGCAGAAAGTTGATGAGGAGTTGCTGAATATCACCAGAGAGCAGGAGGAAAATCAGAATCAGAGTTGCAAGAAGCCAAAAGAAAGGGAGAACCTCTAAGGTGCAGAATTGGTTTTCCCATAAATAAGTTTTTTATCATTCTGAATCCTTTCTAATGTATACCTTTTCTGAATTGTAGATCTCCCTAACATTCACTGGCCAAAGAATCATCTTTCTGAACTCATGTAAAGTCTGCACAGCACCTTTTGTGCAATTTACTTGTTGCCATTCAGGACTCTCCATATGAAGAAATTCTCTATTTCCTTTTAATTTTTAAATCAGGATTTATTCTGCTGCACTTGCCTTGTCTGTTGTACTCTCGAAGTTATTCCTATGAGCCTTTCAACAAGAGTGAAGTCAAACAAACAATTCAGGAGAAACCTGGGGTGAGAAGAAGGACATTAAAATAATAATGAATGATGAAAATTAAAGGCTGGGTTTGGTGCTTATTCAAAGTAGTCCAAAGTGAAATTGTCATGTAGGTAAAAATCAAAAGTAGCCCCAGTGAAAAACTAAAAGTGATAGGAGGATAAATAGGTCTTGTGAAGAGAAATAATGCAGAATTTAACAGAGAAAAACTCTATCAGGATGGGTTTTTCCAGCTTCAACACCAACCTTTCTGGTTTTGGTGCAATTTTGGGTTGGCTCCTCTCACCCAGCCTCAAGGACCACAAAAAGCCATCGTGGATTTGGGGCTTGGCCAGCACAGAGAGGCCACTGGAAGTTCTTCTTCAGCTCTTTTATCTCTCTTTTCTCACCAAAACTCTCCATTTCTCAGCTTACACTTGCACATGAGAATGTGGAATATTGAAATCCTCATCTGAATAATAAATAAACACAAATCTCCATTAATTATCCAGAGGAGCTGAATTCCACACTACAACTTGCTTTGCACAACCTTGGGCACACACAAACCCTAAATTGGCATCCTAGATGTTGTTGCACTGAATATCACCAGCATTTTCTTTAAGGACTTCAAAAATTCAGTGCCTGAAATGCAGCAGATTTTCCTAATCACTGCCCACATCATAAGGCTGACCCACATAATTTTAAGCAAAGGGCTGAAATCTCAGCCAAACTCCACAGAGATTCCACGTGATATTGTTTTAACTGTTTGCTGAACTCTTTCTAGAGTTATTTGTCCTGAATTTTGGTGACATGAAGTGAATAAATAATCACGTCTCACCTGGGAGTAGGAAATGTGAACAATGAGTTTATAGCAGCAAAACCATTTTTGAGGAGGGGAGAAAGGAGAAATCTGAGTCGAAGAGCAAGGTCTGCAGGTTGTCTACATGCTTAAAATATTAATCAGTTGGCAACATTTCTCCTCTGGATCAGAAAAAAAAAGCAGGAAAAAAAGACATTTCATAGAGCCAATAACACTCACAACTTGAGAAAGCGTAAGATGATCCTTTCCTTAGAAAAATCCATCACCAGCTAAACTCCTAAAGCAGGGGGACTTCTCAGGATTGCTTTTTTTTTTTTAAAGAAAAACAAATGAAAAAGCTGCTGGTTCTCCTAAAAGTAAGGGCTGATGCTAATGATTGCTTTCTGTCATAATTGCAGCGAGCTGTCATCAACAAGGAATTGCAGCTCAGAACTCCTGGGAAGTACAGCAAGAGAGGCAAATCTGTGTCAAACTTCTGCAGATGGTGCAGATTTATGCTCTCTATTAGACTCCAGTGGAACATGCTGTCTCTCACCTTTTGGGGTTTTTTTAATTAAAATTAAAAAAAGAAAGAGAAAGGGAAAAAAAGGAGCCATTATTAATAATCTCATTGGTATTTTTCACTCTGAGATTTGCTTTGTAAAATGATGACTCTGCCTGAAGTTTTTAACACCATAAATAAACTGAAACCTTTCTGCTTCCAGAATGTCACTGCTGTTTGTGAGCAGCTTTCCCTTTCTTCTTTCCTTGTGCTTCTTGCAGAGAAAGATTAAACTCCATCTCCTTGGACTTTCAAAGGTGCCACACAGATCTATTTTTAGGCATCTATTTTCAGATGCAGAACTCAACTTCCCATTCTTTTTTTTTTTTTTTTTTTGTTTAATATTATGGGGAAAATGTTTCTCTCCATCTTCAGCACTCAGTCCAGTGCTGCAGACTTTGGAAATTCTGAGTGTGGGATGAGACCAAAGCCCAAAGTTCAGTGTCCCTCATCCTTCAAGAGTAGAGATAACAATAGGATGAAGGGGAATGGGTTTAGCTGGAAGAGGATGAATTTTGCTGGGATTTTGGGCAGGAATTGTTCCCTGGGAGGGTGGGGATGGAATTCCCAGATTTGCTGTGGCTGCCCCTGGATCCCTGGCAGTGCCCAAGGCCAGGCTGGACATTGGGGCTGGAGCACTGGGACAGTGGAAGGTGTCATGGCAGGGGGGGCACTGGGGGGGATTTTAACCCAAACCATCCTGGGATTTTATCATTCTCTGCAGTGGAATCCAAAGTCTGAGCATCTCTCTGTTCCCTGTCCCACTTTGTGTGCACACCCCTGAAGTTGCCCTGATCAAACAGGAAGAATTCATGTGGGAGATAAAAAAAAACCCCAAAACCAAACAGCCCAAACTCCCCCAATAAAAGAACACACATTCCCCCAACAATCCATTAACCACCTCCCTGGCTCTTTGTTTGGGACCATGTAACTAATCCAGATAGAAATCCAATAAATTATAGCAGCAGCACGTCCAAAATACAGAAAGAAAGTTTGGGACATGTGGCAAAGACATCAAAATGAGACTTTTAAAAAACCCAAACAAACCAAACCTGTAAAAAACTACTCTCCAGTGATTCCTCTTGCCTCACTGAGTTTCTTGGTGTTAATTCCCAACTCCAAGTCTGGCCCTTTTCCCTCCCAGGCTCTCCTGTGCAAACCTCATCTCTGCCAATGCAGAGCTGTGCTCTCAAGCCCCTGGCCTTGCAGGACAGCAATTTTCTCACAAATAAACCTTCCAGTTTCATGCTTTTTCATTATTCCAGTACAGGAAATGGCTGCCAGTTAGATATAATTTTGTTTAGTTCACCACCAAGCACACCATTGCTCTGCCTGGGTAATAGAATTGTTGTAAAATCCATCAGAAGCTTCAAAATTACTTTGCCTTTTTCCCCCTATTAAAATGTCTATTTTTGTGAATATATTTGATATGGAGATATGACAGGCATCCCATTATTTTCCTGATTCCAAGAGTTTCTGGAGCAAAAGCTCATCAGGCTCTCTGACAATGGCAGCTGAAAAAAATCCTTTAATTTCCACATCAAGCCCCCTGCTGAGGAATCTGGTGTTGCACATCCACTCTCAGCAGAGGTACAGCCATCCTTTTCAAAGACTAGGCTGGGGAAAAAGGGAATTTCCCTTCAGAATAAACACAGGGGTGGCATTTCCATTACCCTGTTGTCACAAAAAGCAGGATCAAAGTGATGAAACACAAGCAGAGCCACACGTCACACAGAGGCCCTGAGCACAGCTAAAGTGCCAACTATTTTGATGTTATTTTAGAAATAATAACCCAATCTTATTTTCTTAGTAATTAAAAAAGCTGGAAGACCAAAGATTTTGTGCTGCTGTTCTCAAGCAAGACCTACCTGATCAATAAAAACCAAATTATGTAATTGTAATGTCTTTTTAAAATGTATTTTGAGGAAAAAGTGTCCCAGGTTGGATGGGGCTTGGAGCAGCCTGGGATAGTGAAAGGTGTCCCTGCCCAAGGCAGGGGTGGAAATGGATGATTTTAAGGTCCCTTCCCAAACCATTCCATGATTTAATGTAGAAATTCCAAGTGTATAACAATGCCCCTGCCCATCTTACACTGAACCTTAAGCTCTGTTATTTAGAAAAATATTTCCATTCTCAGCTGTGAGACAAACTCAGAGAAATCCATTTGCCTTCAATAATTAAATTGTCCCCATGCTGCACACTTCAGGCAGAAAAAGGCTGAAGCATCAAGAAACACACAGGGAGTTCTTCCCCAACTTCTGTCTAATGTTTGGTTTTTTCCTTCTGAATGAAAACATAAATTTCATTACTGGAACATGATTAAACCTTGTTTTTTTCCTATCTGAAAACCCAGTAACCACCACCTGAGCATCCCAGCTGTCAATGACAACAGCCTCAGGCTCTGATCTGCAGGAACTGAACAATTAGTAATTAATTAGAACAAAGCTGAGTGGTACAACACAAGCTCTTTTGGCAGCTAGAGTTATTAGAGTTGCAAAAATTGGAGTTGGGCCTCCTGCTATGTGTGAGCACAGCAAGCTCATGGTTTCTTCAGCAACTTCACAGAAAATTTGCCTTAAAAATGTGATTTTTCCTTTTCCTCCACACCTCTGCAGGATGACAGGATGCCTTGTGACAGGCAGAGCTTCTGCCTTGCCCAATCCTCTGCTCCTTTCCACTCCGTTCTCTTTCTGAAAAAAAAGTTCTGCCTCCAAAATAAACCTCTGATCATCCCTGATACCTGGAAAATTCTTCACAAAGAGTAAAATCTGATGAAATTTTCTTGAATTTGATTTTCATGCTCACAAATTCTTTACTGACAACACCCTAAAGCCACACCCTGTGTGACAAAGAGCTCAGGGAAGGCACAGGCAAGGATGGAGTCCCCAGTTTTTGGGTGGAACTGGGATACCCCCATTTCTGGCTGCTGTGATTGTGCAGAAGAAACAAGGATTTTGCACACACACCGATCACTGCAGGGAACTCCCTGACCACCATTTCTCCTCCAAAGCACCAGCAGCAGCCTCAGGGGTCTCTGGGGATGGGCAGGTGACAGGAGCAGTGCAGACAGAGGCTGGCAGGCAGCTGCAAGGGAGTTCAAGTGGAAAAAATCTAAAATACACCCCAGAGAGGACTTTTGCAGCCACTTTAGTGCATTAGAGATGCCACTTACAAATGTGAGAACAGCAGGAAACAAGAAGTCTGTGTTCACAGCGTGGAGAAATTATTGACAGCGAGTAATGAAGAATGTTCCTGTACGTGGTGCTTTTGAGTGTTAAGAGAATTTGAATTGTTACTGCCAAAAATCACCAAAATATTAACGAAAAACTAAGGAAAAGTGTGATATCAGTCCAGATCTGCTCCATACCTTCACACTAATTCCCATTAAAACACATAAACAATAAAACCAGTGATAAACTGAAACTATCCCACAAAGCACAAAAAATCCATGCCAGTTTATTGGGTCTTGCAACCTTGGAGATATCCAAACCTGCTGCTGAGTGAGAGGACTAAAATTAAGATTAAAACCTTCCTTTAAAGGAGTACTTCTCAGATAAACACAGATTTAGGTCAATGACTTCCCTGCCTTCCCCAAAATCTGTGCCACTCACTCCAAACACAGGA
This sequence comes from Cichladusa arquata, assembly GCA_026413545.1. Classification (NCBI taxonomy): domain Eukaryota; kingdom Metazoa; phylum Chordata; class Aves; order Passeriformes; family Muscicapidae; genus Cichladusa; species Cichladusa arquata. The sequence continues at coordinate 33,396,545 of JAOTQP010000304.1, read as the reverse complement.
ATCTCTCTGTGCTGGAGCTGCTGCATCTTTGCAGAATGTGGAGCATCAGATCAGGCAGCCAGGGGCAGGACTGATTTATTTCTGATGGCTTTGCTAAATAACTGCAGCAGGTTTTCCTTCCTTCAGTCACACCAAAATATAAACAGCACCTTTTCCAGGTTCATATCCTCTGGATAATCAGAGAAGTTTCATCTGTTTTAGGCCTCTTTCCAAAATGTTGATTTGTCACCTCTTACTTTTAACCTATGAGGTTACACCTCCATAAAGTATAAAATTGTACCCAAGGATGACAGTTGCCTGAAATGCATCAAATCTATTGCCAAGGCCAGGAAGAGCCAGCAGGAATATCTGCATACACACAGCCAAACTTGAATTGCCAAACCACTTCTGCAAGAGCTCCTGTTAAAAAAACATTAGGTTTAAAGCACTAATGTAGGACACAGGGCTAAAGCCAGATCTGAGTTAGTCCTGCTTTCCCAAGCCAGTCCTAGAGCAGGTTTCAATGTGCAGGGACGTCCCTGCAGGCAGGATTCCTGCCCAAAAGCAGGATTTAGCACATTCCCAGTGGGATTCTCCAGGTTCCTGCAGGTCCAGGTCTACCAAATTCACCAGCCCTCCCAGTTTGCTGCTGGGAAACTAGTCCTGCTCCAGTGCCCAGGCTCAGGATCCCACAGGGTTTGAGCAGGGTAGGAGAACAGCTTGGAAAACTGAGGCACAACCTCCAAACCTCTAAATGACTTCCACTGCTGCCCACACACTCCACAGTCAGATTCAGCAGCTCAGGAACTCGAGGAGAGGGAGCTTTTCTTGCCCCAAAGAAGAGGAGAGAAGGATAAATTAAATACCAGCACTATATTTAGAAAATAAACTCTTTCCGCCGCAGTTCTAATTTACCGAGTGTCACAACATTTTGAGTTTCCTTGGAAATATTATCTGCAGGGGGAAAAAAAAAAATAACACATTGAAACACATTCTCACTCACATTCCCAGCTGCAGCAGAGGACAGCTCAAAAACCCTTCCCAGGAAAACGTGGCACAAAGATTCAGTGGCAGTCACTGCACCACCCCTGCATCCCTGACACTCCATCCACACATCTCCCAACTCCCACCTTTTACTATTCCTAGCCCCACTCAACTGACACATTCTGGGTTTAGGTTGGTTTATTTGCATGATGAAAGGAAAAAAAAAAAAAAAAGATGTTTTTCTCCTCAGAGAGCAGCAGAGTGAAGGTTGGGAGATGCTGAATGGCCTCCTTTGATGTGAGAGGTTTACACTTGACCTTCTGTTTTCCTTCCTGGATATTTATATCCCGTTGGCTGCGACAGCTGAATAACAATGAGATCCACACACTGACCTGCTCCAGTGCAGCTTCCATCCCTCCCCTAAAAGTGAACCCATGGCACTTGCTTCTAACAGTTTTGGGGAGATAAATGACTGATTTTCAGCTTAATTTAGCTCTCTTGGCATTTGAGCAGCTAAATAGATTATTCCAAGCAAAAATTTAGCGCTTCAATAATTCCAACGCGTCGCCTCAAAAGGCAGGGATTAGTGTTTCAGAGCCACAAAATTAATCCCAAAAATTCCATGGCAGGGGTGGGATGGGATGGGGTTTAATTCCTGTCCAACCCAAACCAGTCATGGATTCCACGATTCAATCCACAGCACCAATGTTTTGACCCAACATCAAAACAAAACCATGAAAAGATGTCAGAACAACCCCTGGAACAGCAGAACATTCCTGTGTCATTTCTAAAATGCACACATGGATCTGCAAGTAGAACTTTATGGCTGGTTTCTTCCTCAAAATGAAAACTACTTAGAAAATAGCAAATTTTCTATATAAATAACTGTCAAAGCACACTACCCTGATGCCTCAACACTCGTTTCTCAGACATTTCTAGGATTTTTAGTTGTCTTTCTGCTGCTATAATCTTTAATTCCTTTTAATCAACATGAAGTATATTGTTTAGCTGAAAGTAAGCCAGGTTTTATTTGGTAATAAATCAGAATACATACAAGAGAAGCAAGGCACCAATGAAAGATGGGGAAGAGGGAGAGATTCCATTTGAAGCAAGGACAAACTTTGATTCAGGGAATCTGTTGCTTTCCAGGGAAAGTGAACCCATGTGATCATCTAGAACAGGAAAAACCAATATTCCGTATCCATTTGCATTACAGAGCAGCTCTACAGCCTACACAGGGTAAATATCCTGTACTCAAATTATTTCATTGTGACCACATTGGAATTGCTTCATTATTTTAATTGTGAATAACTTCAGGGAAACCTAGGAAACAGAAAACAAAATAAAAATATAAAATAATTCTGCAGCAGGGCAGAATTTTTGAATGGATCTGCTGAAATGCCTTAAAAAGAGCGAAAAAAAAAAGACATTTCCTACATTCAACATTTCCATCAACTTTAGGGAAAGACTGGAGCCCCTGGAATGGAAGAGCTAAGCCTGTAATACCTTTCCTTTCTTGTAAACCAAAGGATTACAATCCCTTCCCATTCTGTCTTTAATGCAGTCAATACACATTTATTGGAATTCTCTACATAAACCCAGCAAAGCCCTTGGAAATGGAAGCCAAAAAACATTAAAATGATCTTTAAGTCTTCTTTAGGGCTGATTCAGACATGTATTTTATAGGGGCATCACTGATGTGATAATCCCAGATTCTGGGGACTCCACTGCAAACTCACAGAGAGTTCCCAGAAATGCTCAGGATCAGCTGGAAATGTTCTGGTTTGATGTTAACTTGGGTACAGTTCTTTGGGAAAACAGTCCCTTCAAACCCTGTTCATAGTTGAAAGTGTCCTTGGGGACACTCATTCCAACATGTCACAGCCTCAGGTCACAGCCAGCACCCAGTGACTTCCCCTGAAGTGTGGCCAGGGATTCTCCATCTCCTAAGGAAGTGCCCTGCACTGCAAATGGGAATGTTGGACAGAGTCACACTGGCTTGTGGTGAAAAAACAGGTTTTAGTTCATGGAATCATGGAATTACAAAGGCTGGAAAACATTTTGAGATCATCAAATCCAACCTCACTGCTGCCCCATGTCCCCAAGTGCCACATCCATGTGGATTTTAAATCCCCCCAGGGATGGGGACTCCACCTGGGCAGCTGTGCCAGGGCTGGACAAACCTTTCCAGAGAGGAATTTTCCCAAATCTCCACCCTGAGGCCGTTCCCTCTCCTCCTGTCCCTGTTCCCAGATCCCAAATCCCCCTGGCTGTCCCCTCCTGTCAGGGAGTTGTGCAGAGCCACAAGGTCCCCCTGAGCCTCCTTTTCTGCAGGTCAGTGTGGAACATCCCCAAATTCCATTTCTGAGCATTGCTTAGGTTGGAAAAGCCCTCCAAGATCACCAAGTTCAACCCCAGCACTGCCCCATGCCCCCAAATGCCACATCCACACATCTTCTAAATCCCTCCAGGGATGGAAACTCCACCCCTGCTACCTAGCAATTTTTAAAAGAAGAGGTTTGCATGCTCAATATGATGACATTCAATACTTATTAATGAAAAAAATCCAAAATTGCTACTTTGTCAGGAAGGAAAGGCACAGGGAGCTGATGGATCCCTCTGTCAGGTTATTGCTATGGATAAACAAACAGAGGAAAACCACCACAGATTTCAAAAGTTAATAATGGGAGGAAAGGGGTAGAGGTCAGGGCTTTATTGCCAAGTCCAACTTCTTTACCTAATGAAAGGCAGCTTTAATTAAATGTATGTAATTTAAAATATATTTCTTGAAAGTAGCCCAGTGCTAAGGTTACACTCAGAAAAAAGTTGTGTTTTCCTGAGTCATGATTGTTCCTTATCTTCCTGAACTCACAGTAAATCTTGGAAACTCTTTTTAGACTCCACAGCGAAAGCAAAACTTCCCAAATCATGTAGAGGGCTAAAAATATTTCAGCAAGTTCCCTCAAAGTCCAAAGTGTCTGTGAGAAAAGTACTTTTCCCACAGATAAATTCACAGTATATACCACTTAAAACTAATTCATATTTACTTCTAAACAGCACAGGTGGGAAACACCACATCAAGTCCTCAAATAAAATATAAATGCAGTTGTGGAAGGGGAAAAATCATGGAATGGTTTGGGTTGGGAGGGATCTTAAAGCTGATACTGCCATGGCAGGGACACCTCCCAGTGACCTAGGTTGCTCCAGCCTGGCCTTGGACAATCCTCTTAGATCTGAATTCTGGTGCTTTGCTACTTTGGAAAGTTTCACTGCAGCTTTAAGGGTCTTTAATGCCCAAAAAAGTTTGGATTGGGTTTGAATAACCCCAAGGAATACTTCCCCACTTGCACAGGACTCACCTGTCTTAAATAAAATAAATCAAAATCATAATCTAGCTTACCAAGCAAACTCGACTTCCCCTTAGAAATTCTACTACACCTCCCCAGTTCTGTTTCACTCTGCTGGGCTTGGCTAAGCAGAAGCCATGTGAAATGGGTGTTATTAAAATGCCATATGCAGCATCAGATGGTATTGCCTTACACAGTTCAGCTCCTCAGCTCTGGGGGAAAAGAAATGGTAATTCTATGCAAAATGAGCTGTGACTCACCAGCACGCTGCTTTTGCAATTATCAATTTCCCAATTTTTATTTACATGGGTTGGAGTTCCCTTAGATAATTTAAAGATTTCCTGATTAAAGAGAGACCAAAACCAATTTCAGAGGTTTTTGTATAAAGAAATAGAGAGAACTGATACCATGAGGAGTGGCAAAGGAACCCAATATTAAAAGCAGGGATTTTACATGGAGGAAATTATGGGATGCATGGATACTTCCTCCAGTGTTGTAAAATACACCCCAAAAATTTTAAACTTCCCAGAAAGACTCAAAGTGTTGTGATTTTACACCCCCCCATACACACTTTTCATGGGGGCTGTACACAAAACTGAGGACTGCACAGAAATTTTTTAATCTTGCACTTAATAGCTTTATACATGTAATTAATACAACATTTCTTCTATATTTTTTTGCCTTAATCCCAATTATTTCTCTGTTTGCAAACACCTTCACCTAACCACTAGAGAAACAGCCACTGTTTCAGTGGGGAAATTCTGGCTCTGCACAACTCCCTGACAGGAGGGGACAGCACCTGACAGAACGAGAGGACAAAATCTCCAGCTGTGCCAAGGGAAATACAGGGTGGATATTATTGGATAAGTTTTTTACAGAAAGAGTGACCCAGGACTGGAATTGTCTGCCAGGGAGGTGGTGCAGTCACCATCCCTGGGTGTGTTTAAAAACTGGATGTGGCACTCGGTGCCATGGTCTAGTTGAGGGGTTGGGGCTGGGTTGGACTCTGTGATCTTGAAGGTCTCTTCCAACCCAAAATTCTGGGAATTCTGTGAGGGGACAGCCAGGGGTGCTGGGCTCTGCTCCAGGGAACAGGGACAGGAGGAGAGGGAACGGCCTCAGGGTGGCCAGCAGCAGGAATTTCCCATGGAATGTCCCCGTGGGAAGGGTTTTTAAACACTGGAGGGGCTGTGGGGAGGTTTGCAGTCCCCAGCCCTGTGGGTGTCCAAGGAACTGGAGGTGGCACCTTGTGATATGGCTGAGTTGGCACAGTGGGATTCAGCTGAAACTGGACTTGATGCTTTTGGAGGTCTTTTGCCACCTTAATGATTTTATTTTAAAGCCAATTATCGATCCTTAATGCCCTGGTTTGCAGCTCTTGGCCACGGTATCCCCCCAGCACACGAGGCCTGTTCAACTCCGCGCCCTTCAAACACAAACCTGAGGGGGCTGGGCAGACTGGAAACAAAAATTACCACACAAAGCTGCCTCCTTGCCTTCAACCGCTTGTAGTGAAAAGAAAAGAGGTCACATCAATTCAGCTGAAGCTGGTTAAAGTGTGTTTTTAGGTTATCCTGCACATCAGCACTGTCAGCACGATGAACAGACGCCTGGCTGGGTTTTGCCATTCCCCCCTTGTCCTGTGAGCAAAATACCTCACAGAGACCACTAAACATCAGCCAGGTAGCACAGGAGTAATCAAAATAATCCAATAATAGCCTACAAATTTACTGTATAAGCAGATAGTCATGGGGTCGGAAAAATCCTGAGGAAGCTGAAGGAAAAGCAGTGGAACAGGAATTCTGCCTGCAGACAAAGCTCTGGGGGCTGCTGCAGCCCCTCCTCAATATCCCACAAGAATTGGTTGGTTTGGAACATGAAGGTTTTCCTCTGCAAGCCAAGCTGACAGCAAACATATGCTCAAGTGCTGCAGCAGCAGCCAGTGAAGCCTGGTTACTTTGTAGTAATAAATATTATATGACTACATATGTTAAATAAATATTTTTAAATTATACCAGCAGAATTATTACATCAAATAATATTTTGTAACATCATATTGTTAAATAGTAATAATAATGAATAAATATTCTGATTTTTTATTATTTCTACTGGGCACAGACTGGGTTTGAATAAGTGCCTGTATCAGTGAGCATCCCATGGATATCACAGCTCCTTTTCTGAAGAGACAAATGCTCTACAAGGTTATCATCATCAATAAACCACCTGAAGGGTCCATATTCCCTGATTTACAATGCCAAGGGGTTTTTTCTGACCCCACAGAGTGAGAGCAAATGAAAATGAAAGGTTCTGCTTCCTGCAGACCTTGTTTGTCCCATTCCAACACACCTGGTCCATTCCTGTGCATGACATGCCCCTTTTATCCCAAATTCTGCCAAGAGCTGCACTCCTTGGTCTGAATACACTCAATTATTGCTGCAGCTTCACCTGGCAAACAGGAGTGGCTTTCCTTTATTTTCCTGCTCCATTCCAGCCCATTCTCAGCTGGGGCTGATATTTGCTCCCCTCAATTCTGTTGTATCAGAACAACCAACCAGTACAGCAACCTCAAGCCATTGTGAAAAATTTTACCTGGACAAAACCAGCAAAATTCCTTAAAAACAGGAAAGATTTGTGGATGAGCCATAGTACAGCACAGCCAAGGAAAAGCTTCAGCCCAGTCCCAGGATGGTTTGGGCAGAAAGGGACTTGAAAGACCTCCCAGTCTGCCCATTCTGCAGCTCAGACAGAGGAGAATTCATCAGGGGAAAAAAAAAAATATTCAGCTGCTTATCATGAGTGATGGTTTCTCATTTCAACTCAGACCTTACCACCTAGCAGTAATCCTGAAAAAGCTGACACTTAGAGAGAGAAACATCACAGTTTGGGGATGGGAAGAAGTATTCACCAGAATAGCTCCAAGAGCTCAAAAATGCTGTGTTTTCCATTTATGTGGGGGGAAAAAAAAAAATGAAGTGAGAAAAAACCTCCTCAGAACAGCGTGACCCTGCTGGAGAAAAGGGCTGCTGTGTTTTCCCACCGGTGCCTGGAACAGACAAAAGTGGAAGCTGATGACTAAAGGAACAGCTAAAAATACCCCAAGTAGTCTGGATCTGAGAGTTGTGTGCCCTCACTGCAATTAGCAAATTGCATATTCAGTTTCACTGACAGTAATGAGTGCAGCCCAGTTCATCTACACCTCAATTAACTTCAAGAGATGCTTCTTTGCCACAAATAATGGCAATTCCTCCTTGCTTCTGCACAGCCCCTCTTTCTGCCTGACCCCTCGGGCACTAAATCACTGCTTCAAATAGGGTTTGAAGGGATTAAATGGCTGAAAGAGAAAAATGCACTTCCAACACAGGGAGGAAGGGAGAAGGGAACTCTTGCACTGGGTGGGAGCAGATGGATGCCAGCAGGTTTTGGGATACAGCTGTAATTGTGTGTATTTGAGGAAAATCAGGAAGATTCATTGAAGGAAATGTCCAGCACAGGGAACAAGGCACCTCTGGTATTTCTGGGGCCTTCTGGGTCTGACCACCACGTTGTATCAAGGTTAAAAATCAGTTCTCAACTCAAGCTGGAAGAGAAATTCCAGCCTGTACAAGAATTCCCCACAGCAGGATCAGCAGGCTGCAGTTTGCCACTGCTGCTGCTGCACAAAGTCCTTGTAGGTCCTTCTCTGCTTCTCTCCTTGAAGGAGACAAAGAGGTTGGTGGGGACTAGACTTTAAAAAAAATGGTAATGCAGTGTGTGATCAGATAATTTTAAGCATTAAAAGCAATGAATTAAAGGTTGAAGCATCATTCAGAGAGGAGGAAGAAGAAATGCACTGATGGGACCTGGGGAAATAAATGAGAAATGAATGAAGAGGTGAGCTTTCAAGGCCAAAGCAGCAGTGGGGATGGTACTGAGGATCACCTGGACACCCAGGGGAGCAGCAGCCTGGGGGGACACAGGGATGAGCCCCAACCCTGCCACCTCCAGACCCCGCTGCTGGATCTGCTCTCCATCCATCTGCTCCTCACACACCCTCACAGAACCATGGAATGTTTCTGGGTTGGAAAGGACCTCAAAGCCCATCCAGATCCACTCCCTGCCATGGCACGGTCACCTCCCACTGTCCAAATCCCAAAGTCCAGCCTGTTCCAGGGACAGCCACAGCTTCCCTGGACACCCCGTGCCAGATCCTCCCCACCCTCACCATCAACTTTCCCTTTTGTTCAGGCGCTGACAGCACTAATTACCAGAGAAGTGTGCAAACAGATGCTAATTTGAGGCAGTATCACTCCGTTTGGCAAGAGGCAGTGGCTGATGGAAAATCCAGCTATTGATTTTCCTATCGGCTGCTGTCATCGCTGCTGCTGCCGACGAATAAACAACCCCCAGAATATTTGCTTCCCAATGACAGCTGCTGTCAGCATCAGTATGCATTTGCTGTCGTGCTTCCTGCAAAATAAACTGATATTTTGCTATTTAATGCGTTTCAAAATCATCACTGGAATTCCTGATGGCATTGTTATATGGATCTTAAAGCCCTGGCAAAGCACTGAGCATCCACAGCCAGCTCCCATTCAAATCTTCAAAAACTCTTTTCAAGACATGGCATTAAAAAGAATTGCTCCTTTTGAACATATTTACTAAGGGACAGAAGAAAACTATGTGAATACCAGCACAATAATCACAGCAGTAACACAGAAACATCCTCTTGGGAAATATTTAGCACAAGTGATGCTCGGGGTATTTACAGCTCGCAAAAACCTCATTTTGAACTTGTAAGGGATGTCTATAATTATTGATTTCTCCTCCTCACTTTGCAAGTTGGATTTTTGCATAAAGGGTTGGTTTTTTTTTGAGGATGGGTATAAAAAAAAAGCAGAGTGTCTTCCCAGCAGCCTCAAAGGCACATAAAACACAGAGGATGGTCCCACTTGGAACCTCCTTGGAGTGAAACTCATAACAAAGCTGTGGATTTGACCATCACAGCCAGAGATACTGAAATTCCATCCAAAACTATTTTTGGGTGGAAAATACCCCTTGGTGAAGTGTGGCTTGTTACCATGGGAATAATTCTTTGGACTGAGCTGCATCCTGGACCTAAGATCAAAGAGAATTATATTTCTATTTTGGAAATAAGAAGAGGCTTAAAATGAAAATCGAAATGCAGCATTTGTGCAGGACAGAGTCCCAAATGTGCAGGTTTTATTTTCCTGAATAAAGCAGCAGCTGAGGCAGGGCAGAGCCCAGAGCCTGGGCCAGCCCAGCATCCTGCCCTGGCTCCCCCTGTGCCCAGCACCAGCAGATCCACTGAAATCCTGCCCTTGCAAAGCTCCTCCTGCTGTAAAACCAGTTGTTTTCTCCAAGTGGATTTCTGTTTTTTGTTTTTAATTAAAATTTTATCTTGCCCAGTGTTTACTCCAGCAGCCTCTGATCACAGGGAGCTGGCAGGGCTCTGCCTCTGCCCTGGCCATCTGTCTGTGCTTACTGGGAGCTGCTGGTGGCCCCAGTGCCATGGAGGAGACACAAACACCCGGGTCTGTGCTCCAGCCAGGGCTGGAGGACACTCAGACCCTGCTGTGCCATTTGGGTCACTCATCAGGACAAAACACCAGCAGGGGGACAAGGTGAAAAGCACATTTCACACCACAGCAGCAGCACCAACCATGGCACCACAGGGACTCTGGAATGGCTCTGTCCCCTACCAAGGAATTCCAGGGACTCTGGAATGGCTTTGTCCCCTGGGAATGGTTCTGTCCCCTGCCAGAGGATTCCAGGGACACTGGGAATGGCTCTGTCCCCTGCCAAGGGATCCCAGGGACACTGGGAATGGCTCTGTCCCCTGGGAATGGTTCTGTCCCCTGCCAGAGGATTCCAGGGACACTGGGAATGGCTCTGTCCCCTGCCAAGGGA
>JAOTQP010000304.1:33375199-33385864 GCA_026413545.1 Cichladusa arquata | reverse complement strand
GGAATGGCTCTGTCCCCTGCCAAGGAATTCCAGGGACACTGGGAATGGCTCTGTCCCCTGCCAAGGAATTCCAGGGACACTGGGAATGGCTCTGTCCCCTGCCAAGGAATTCCAGGGAATGGCTCTGTCCCCTGGGAATGGCTCTGTCCCCTGCCAAGGGATCCCAGGGACACTGAGGTGTCCCCAGCCACTGATCCAGCCAAGGCTTGCACAGAGCTTGGCTGCTCCCAGGCTTCCTCCAGAGAATATTATACAGATTATAATAATGTTATTATATAGAAAATAAATCCTGTCCTGGCACAGGTTGCCAAGAAGCTGCACTTCCATCCCTGGAGTGTCCTCAGCCAGGCTGGAGCAGCCTGGGATTGTGGAAGATGTCCCTGCCCATGGCTGGAGATGGAACTGGGTGAACTTCCAACCCAAACCACACAGAAAGGCTCTGAAATTCCTGAAATGACACTTTTAGCCTCAGAGGATATGAAACTAAAGCAGCCAACCTGACTTCCTCCGAACAGCCCTCCCAATGAAATTTGAAATAGCATCACCAGAGTCTCCAGCAGGATCATTTATAAACAAAACCCCCCCAATATTCTCACTTCTGTTTGTTTCACATTTCCATCTCATGTTTTGACTAGTCCTTCCCACACCATAACAAATTAATTTCTCTAAAGCAAGGAATCTTTCAAAGCAAGTCTCTTTCTGTGTTTGTTGAAAGACACTTGAAAGTCTATTTCAAGTATCTTTCCAGCTCTTTGTGTTCCTTGCTCCAGGGATTTTGGGGATTTTTCCCCTGGTGAACCTGGACCACAATCTCCAAAGCACAAATACATCCCCACAGTTCTAAGCCCAAACCAGAGTCCCAGTTTCACAGAAACAAATCACACCCAGGTACATTTTAGAGTAAAAAAAATACAGGTCCAGGAGACCAAGGCAGCAGATCCTCCAAATGATATTCCCCCCAAATTATTCATATTTGCTGTTCTACAGTTCTCCCCTAATATTTTTAATTTTTATTTAATATTCCTGGAGTGCTTACTCCAAATCAATCAACAGACAGCTTATCAAGGTGATTTTGATTAATTTTCAGTCCTTCAGCCTAACCAGATGAGCTACATTTCAGCAAGAGCTACAATTAAACATTATTTTCCTTTCCTTTATTTACCTCCTTCCCAGCTGCTGCAGAGATGCCCAAGAGCTGCTGCCCCACGGGATCCATTTTTTCAGATCAGCTGAATTCTGCTGCCTCTCAGACTTGTCTTTGAGGCTAGATCAGCTCCAAAAAAAAGGGGAGAGGTTTTTATAGAATAAATTCAGATTGTGCAGTCCCACACTGAGGATGGAAAAGCTGATTGCTGAATATTTTGCTTGTGGCTTTAACATGTGATAAAAGCTCACCCCATGGATTCAATGGAATAACCTGACAAGCTCTGGCCATGCTATAACATCAAATTTTCCCTCCTGTGGCTGGAAAATAAATGTTCAGGCTGATCAATGACTGGCTGAAGCTGCAACAAAGTGAAATCCCCTCTTTTATTCACCAGAGGACTGGCCACGTATTTGTATCCCAGGAAGTGTCAGAGAAAATCTACTCATGGTACAGTTAAATAAAATATTCCATGGACAGCCCTCAGCCTCATCACACCCTGCTTGCAAAGACTGGGGGAGGATGGAAGGGGAAATCACAGAAATTCTTTTTTTCCTGCAATTTTCCCTCTTCCCTCCAAGTGCTGTGTCAGCAGAATCCCACACCAGCTGCCATGGGAAAACCCAGCCTGGGAAGCTGAGGCTCAGCTCTTCTCCCTCTCCCCAAAATCTGGTTTGGACACATTGCAAGGAACTAAACCCAAATCCCATCTCCACATCTTCATGTGTGTAGGGAAGGGAAGGAAGAACAGAAATTCTGTGTTTGGAAAAGATGCACAAAGCTGAGACAGAAGGTCCCCCTGGAAAAAGCAATCAGGCTTTTATCTCCCAGGCAGAATAATTTTAATTATTTTACATTTTCAGGCTCTGGAGAACTATTTCCAGGCGTTTGAAAGGACCAAGATCATGCTCTGAGAGATGGCAAAGCTCTTTTAAAGCCTTTGGGATGTACAAAAGCAAGGAAATTGGGAAGCCACAGCAGCTCATTTTGAGCAGGGTGATGGGAAAAGGAGAGGTGAGAGGTCACCCCTGTGCTCTGTGGGTTTAACAACCACAAGGCCTTTTCCTTTAGCAATTGCTAATTGAGGAGAAACTGGGGGAAAGGCAGATAAATGTGATATCAGGAAGATTTTTGAACTCAAAGCCTCAGTAGGTGGAAGAGCTGAACTGATTTGCTGGCCAAAAATTGTCCTGGCAGCTGCAAAGCCATGCCCTGGTAGCTCTGGTTTTGTGAGCTCCAAGTCAATCTCTTCCCATCAGGAGAGGAAAATGAGGATAATTTGCTCACACAGCAGAACTGCACACTCCAGTGAGGATTATCCCAGAAATCTCAGCCTTGGGAGGCACTGAGAGCTTCTCACACACTTTTCCACCAAAAAAACAATAATATATGTATATAAAAATATAAATATCCATGTGCAGGGAGAGGAACAGGAGGAAGCTGCATTTCCTCCCAGCTCTGCAGTCTGTGCCTGGAATTCATCACATCAGGAAGGGAAGCTTGCCCTGGGGCACACAGATCTGGTGCTTGGAATGTGCTTTTTAAAAGCATTATTTTCCAAGGTAGCTGTCTGAAAAAGCTGAGCTCAGCCTGAGCAGAGGCAGCAGCCCAGCAGTTCTGAGCAGAAATCACATCCATGGAAATAAATTCTATTTATTTCATACTCAAGTAGGAGGCTCAGGAGGAACTTTCTCATCCCACAAATCCCTGACAGGAACCAGGAGAGGGTCAGGCTCTGCTCCCAGGAAACAGGGACAGGAGGAGAGGGAATGACCAGGAGAGGTTTAAATTGGGTATCAGGGAAGATTTTTTTCGTGAAAAGGTTTTCCCAGCCCTGGCACAGCTGCCCAGGGCAGTGCTGGAGTCCCCATCCCTGCAGGGATTTGGGGACATGGGACAAAGCTGCAGGAATGGCTGGGCTTGATGATCTTACAGCTCTTTTCCATCTGGGATTCTTAAATATTCCAACTGTGCCACATTCCTTTCCTGAAAAGAATCACACTCATATTGCTGAAAAATAAATTGGACGAAATAATGGGATTGTAACTCACTTCTGGCTGATTTTGCACCTATTTCACTGTCTTAACTTTCTGGCCATTATCACAGAACTAAGCTGCATAAAAAAATATATATGTATAGATACATAAGTAGATATATTTCTATATCTATTTTATATTAATATATATGTATATGTGTGTATATATGTACATTTGAAGTATTTCTGGAGATTTAAAGTATATATTTCTAGAGTCTAATTATAGCCAAAATTCATGGTCACTAAACTTAGGTCAACACCAAGTCAATTCTACTCTGCAAAAACAAGCACTTAAAAATAAAAACGCACATAAAAAATAAAAACTCAAGTAAAATAAAAAATAAACCCACATAAAAATAAAAACCCAAAATAAGAACAGACCCCAAAACCCACACAAAATGGAATCATGCTGGCTCCCCAAAGGACCTTCTGTCCACAGGTCAAGTACAAATTATAAAGTGTTTTTACAGAGGTGAAATTAAATCATAAATATCCTGTGAAATGAACCCTCCTACATCTGAATCTTTGCAATTAACTTAAAATCCTGAGAGATAGCTCAAAATTTATTGTATGGAAAATTCTATAGTGTTACCATCCACTGATCCTGGAAATTTTGGTTTCCCTCTCACACACCCAGAGCTCTGATTCTTTCAGGAAACCAACTAAAGGCATTAACTAAAAATAAAAAGCAAATGAGATCAGCTTAAGTCTCTTCCATAAAAAACATATCCTATTTCACAGCAGGCTCATTAATGGAACAGAAGTGATATTTTGATATCATGATTAAGAACAGTTCATTTTGAGCATCTTGCTCACCAGCAGATCAAGGCAATTAACTGGCAATTTGCTCACTAAATGACTTCCCAAGATGTGCTACTGAGATAAGGCAAAGCCCTTTTTAAAGTGACTTTGAGCCAGCAGAAGATGGACCTGCAGGGAGTGTTTTAATAAACAATGTGCAAGTCGATTCTTCAGTAGTAAAGGAAAGCTGCTGCTTCAGGAGTAATGACAAAAAAAGATGAATTCATGTGGAGCAGCAAGACACTGGGGGGGTTTTCTCCTTATTTCCCAAACTATAACCACTGTAAATAATGCTGTGATGGAGAACACATCCAAAATATCATTTTTAGAAAATATAAAACTGAAGTTCTTGACTTCTTTGTATTTTATATATGGGACACAGGTGGGGAGCTGAGAGCAGATAAATCCCTTTTGCTGCCCTTTAATCTTTCTGCCCCAACAATGCTCCTGGATAACAGGAATAAAGAAATGCCATCCTCCAGGGGGCTGGGAAAGGATGGACAGGGAGGTTTAATGACACTCAGTCTGGTCCAAGTGAACATTCCCTGATGAGATTCCAGGGAAGGACCTCACACCCCTCAAACCCACCCAGTACAAACTGGTGAAACAGGGGAGGGTGCTGCAGAACCAGTCACAGAACCACAGAATGAACCAGGTTGGAAAGGCCTTTGAGATCATCAAGTCAGACACAAACTTGTAAAAACCCCTTAAATTCATCAGCCTTTTGCATATTCACAGACCCATCATACATTTCCAAACCTTTCTATAAACTATTTTATATATTCCAGGAACTGTTTTACATAGCTACTCCTTGAGTCCACCTTTTCAGAACATGCATGTTTCTTGCCTGTGGTTTTAATTTATTTTTCTTATCAGTCTTAATTTGGGCTGTGGTCTTCAGTTTCTACAGATGGTAACTTGATGTATCAGTAGCAGGTGTCTTCACCTGCAGGCAGTTCACTTACTACAAAGTACTCCTAAAGAAAACTACATCCTAAAATCCATTTCAACACCACACATGCAGTATTCACCCCAATATTTGTGAAAAGCCAGTACCATAAAATATATTTATACGAGGTGGCTGATGCTGGGAGCTGAGCCCATGCTGTCCCCACACCTCCCTGCACTGGCACTGCAGCAATTCTCCCAAAATTACCCAGAAGAGGCCACAGGAGCTTTCCCAGTGATTCATCCACAGCATTCCTAACCCAGCAGGATTCCCCTAGCAGAACACAATTTCAAACTCATCTGCATAACTTTCTGTGCAGCTTCTCAACTTTTTCCTTCTAGGAAGATCCAGCCCTAAATACATTTCCTGTCAATACTTGATGCCTGCAGAGGTTTCTGTTCTGCAAAGGGGAATCCTTCCCTGCTCCAACAAAAAGATCTGAACCAAACCATAACACACAACTTCTACCTGAGATTTAATTAGTGCATGCTCAGCCACCTATGCAAAATGCATCACTAAAACCACAAACCTAACCAATTAGTACATAACTGTATTGACTAATTTCTTTAAATTCCTAACCTATGGACTGTAGTGATGCTTTTACTTCACTAAGTCTATGGATCAGATTTCCATTATAGGAAAACAACATTCCACATTTTAAACTGAGCTCTCCCTTTGCCCTCCAGTCTGTAATAAGAACTCATAATTTAAACATTGCATAAATGTAAAATTTTACTTTCCTCTGAATCAACAGAAGTGGTTTGATTTCCCACTCTGCACCAGCATGATTAAAACAGCAGCATAAAAAGCACAATTATTCATGAGAATGAACTGAGAATATAATTCAGTGAATTGCTGGAAGCACAGGGTGTTTTCAGGCAGTGAACTCCCCCAGAACAGCACAAGCACTGCTGTGACCAGCCCCACTATTCTGGCAATACAGACTCTGAAAGAAATGCCAAAAATTTGCTTAGACTAATGATAATTATTAAAAATAATGCACAAATTAAGCCCGCTGATGATAAGAAGTGTCAGGGCCTCCAGCATTTTGGAATAACACTGTATGTGCCCAAGTGCAGCTGGAATCCCCTTTCCCAAATCATTCCAAGGACTTTTTCCCCTTAATTCTCAATTAGCAGTAACAAGTCACTCCTTTCATGTAGAGCTCCCTGCACAGGATTTCAGGTGGACAAAAATGCTCCATGAGACACAGTGGGTGAGGTGAGAAGAACCTATAGGATCATCCTGCCCAATATCCTGAGGAGAGGATGCTGCAGCCCCAAGGCTCCTGCACAACCCTCACAGGGAATTTTTTTCTCCCCATAAATCCAGCTGCAGTTTGCCCTCACAGAGCCAGTTTTTTTTGTTCTGCACTTTGGGCTACAGTTCAGTTTGGAGCTCTCCATGACTTTCCTCCCTACCTCAGCCCTTGCCCTTCTCCACCAGGGTGTTCTTCACAAAAATCCTGGGTTCTCTGCAAGGACAGACAAACAGGAGCCACTGAGAGGGGAGAAATGATGCTTTAAGTTTTAGCTTTTATGTTTTCCAGGTTCTGTACTGCATTAGGATATAACTCTGAACTCCATATTAGTGTTACAAGTTCTCTCCCAGCTCAGTCACACACAACAATCCTTTCCCAGCCCAGAACCAAGGACACGCTGCAGCTTCAACACAAACAACAGTGAAACAGGAGAGAATCTGGGAGGGTGGGACTGCAGAACCTGGAGCTGGAATTGGACAATAACCCCAATATGGAAATGGACCCAAACTTATAAAAGTGTGAAACTCCTGACTCTGAGTCCATCTTGGGTGGAGCCACAGCTGGGCTCTTGTACTGCCCAAGGTGAATCCTTTAAAGGGCTTTAATAAATCCCTGCTTTATTCCTTTAACACTTGTTCCAGGCAGCATCTCAAGGCATCATCCTCACCTTGACTTTGGCTCTGGGCAGCCCCAGGAGGTTTTTGGATGTGTTTTTGCTGCCCTCCAGCACAGCAGCTCTCCCAGCCAGAGCCATCTGGCACCGTGCTGAGCAAGCACTTCAGCCCCAGCCAGAGGTGCTGCTCAGCTCCACAGCTGGAAAAGGATGTGCAAACACCTCCCTCTCATGTTTGTCTGCACTAAAAGAGCAGCAGCTGCTGGCCAATCTGCCTGCAGAGTTTGCTCCTGTGCAGCACAGATTTTGTCTGGAGCGCCCTTGCCGGCAGTGAGGAGATGATGTTATCAGCCCAAAGTCCTGAATGAGCTCCTGGAAGGTCAGGAACCTGCAGAGCCCTGCCAAGTTTCAATATCTACCTCACACAAGCTTCCACAGATGGGAGTTTATTTGGTCATCGTCTGCACAACAAAATAAATCCTTTTTTAAAGGGCTGGGCCAATATAAACAGGAAGAAAACAGAGTGTTCAGAGGTCAGGCTTGGCATGTTTTCCAGGGTTTTGATGTCCTAAGGATGTTTGTTAGGATGTTTTGGATGCACACAGAATACAAAATCAGGACTACATTAACCAACACCCAGCCCTCGTGCTGAATCTTTAAAAAACCCCAACAGAAATTGCTTTTTGATGAATGTAAAAAGCTTTACAAGCCTCAGTTATTCCAGCACGCTGCAATTGCTGATGTTTTGACCATTTGCCTCAAGCATCCCAGGGAGATGAACTTGCAAATGCCACCACAACTCACTGCAGCAGAAATGCAGACAGCTCAGCCTGGATGCTCCCTGACAGGAGTGCAATTATATCCCAGAGAGTCCACAGCCTCTCCTCAAAACCTCAAATAAATAAAATACATAATAAAAAAATAAAAATAAATTCAATCAATCGATTCTTGAATCTAGTTTATTTGTGCCCCAAAAGGTTTTTTTTAAGCCCCCATTTCCACCTGACATGAATTAATTGCTTCTACCAAAAAGGCTGCACACCCTGCAAGAAACTTTCTAAGTGATTTTAAAGCTGATCACAGCAAAGCTGAGCTTGGCAACGAGCTCTGGACACCACTCAGGCCAATCTTCTCTGGAAGCTGGGCTTTAGTTTAGGTTTTCCAGGAACTGTCAAGCAAATTCATCATTAGTATTTTGTGAGTGTCTTTTAGAACAGTAATTATGAAAATGACTTTTGCTCTGTGCTCATTAAGGAACTTCCTTCCACCCATGACTGAGATGATAACACTGAGGCACTCACTGCATCTCCAGCTTTGGATGGACCCTCAGAGGGCAGCAGGAGGTGAAGGTGCTCAGACTGAGCTGGCCAAGCCTTTCCTGGGTTATCCTGGCAATCTCCTCTCCATGGAGCCCCCTCACCTTTAAAACCCAGGGAACTCTGGCTGGGGGAAGGCTGGGAGGGTTTTATCAAGCCTGGATCATTTACAGGAACTTCTCCTGTCCTGAGGCTGCACATCAGGACAGCAGAGCTGACTCATCAATGGGATTTCCACAGCACTCATCTGCTGCTGACAGCCTTCCCTGGGCAGCAGCACAACCCCAATCCCATTTTCCTGGAGGTCCTAACTCACCCTGACACCACAGGGTGGAAGCACCACGACAGGGATGGAGAGCACAGAGCTCTCACAGCATTTGGGGTCCCCCTCAGCTGCAGATTGGGGTGTTGATGTTCCTCTAGGAAACCCATTTCATCCAACCTCCCCTGAGCCAGAACTCCACACAATCCTCACTCCCAGGAGAGTAACAATCTGTACTGGAGCTCCAACTCCTTCCAGTCATTTATTTCCCAGCATCTGGGCTGGGTGGAACAATGGAACACAGAGATGCAACACAGATGGCTTCAGAGTCATTCCAAACACCCAACTGTTGTGGGTTCTCACCACAAAGGCATAAATTAATTGGCTCTTAATAAAGCTGGGTGTGGATGGCTGCTGCCAACTCCATCATCCCAACAGCCTAAAATTCCACAAGAATCACCCTGAACACAGCCCCAAACCAGTCATTCATTATTATTTACAGGGCAGCAGAACACTGGTTCTATAAGCTGGTTATAACCATCTTTTTAATTTTTACTCAATGCAAGAGCCCATTAAAAATAATAAATAAAAAAAGAAATTAAAGGCCTGCCCAGCTTTACTTCCTAAGTGCCATTTGAATATAGAGCTTTTCTATAGCCTAATGTATTTCTATAGAACAGAAATTCTGTTGGATTCTCAGGCCAAAGTTTGCAAGCAACTTCTCATTGGAAAAAATCCACTCCAGACCTGAAGAAAGATTCAAGCATCAGGAATCTGCAGGGAGAAGAAGGAATACCTGCCCTGAGACACCTTGCTTTGTGTATCTCACTGATTAGCTTTCAGCTAATCACCTTTACTGATCAGTTTTAGCAGAAAATAACACTGAGACTTCATGGGTTTGATTGTAGAGCAACAGGTTTGGGAAACAAGGGTGGAAGGAAAACAAAAACAAACCCCAAAGCCTGAAAATGAAACACTCCAATGTTTCTCCATCCCTGGCAGTGTCCAAGGCCAGGCTTGGAGCAACTTGGGATGGTGGAAGGTGTCCCTGCCCATGCAAAGATTGCAACATTTTGAAGTTAAATCCCAAAAAACCCCCAAAAATCTCAAGCTCTGCAAGTGCTGAGCACATCCTCCAAGGATGTGAGCAACCTCTGTGACCTCTTCCTGAGCAGCTCCTCTGTAGGAGCAAACACTGCTGCATTCATTTGGGGAACAAAAAGAGTATTATGGCAAAATCTGCTGCTCACTGTTGTGGTGTGACATCCTCAAAAAGGGCCTTTTGCTTCCCCAAATTTGAACAGGGAAATTTCAGACTCTGTAAGCAAGCAGAAGTTTCAGGTTTTCTTCTTTGACAGCAGAAGAGCCATTTTTTTTCAAGACACAACTTTATTAGGAAATTACCATCTTTATATTGGGCTTAAGGACTTGGTTCTGGTTTTCCCTCTTAAATACCAGACATTAAAAATTCATGGCACAGTCCCTGAATTTCTACAACTGCCTGAAAGCACACAGGGAAATTCTGCCTCCAGCAGACTGGGGAGAGCCCTTACAAAATGTGCCAGCTCTAAATGAGAGCTGTCCAAACTCACAGAAACATGGAATTGTTCAGGCTGGAAAAACCCTCCAAGATCAAGTCCAGCCATGGCCCCAAGGCCAGCACTGCCCCATGTCCCCAAGTGCCACAACCACAGGACCTTTAATCCCTCCAGGGGGCTCCATCACTGCCAGGGCTGGAATTCCTTTCCATAAAGGAATTTTCCCAAATATCCAACCTAAACTTCCCCTGGCACAACCTGAGGCCATTTCCTGTTGTGCTGTCCCTTGTTCCTTGGGAGAAGAGACCAATCCCCAACTCACAAGAACACAAAAAAAAAAATCTCAGCATCTCCTTTACTACCATTTCTTCTCCTCCCAAAACAAGAATGTAGCAACTTTTCAAGGCTCTGGAAAAATTCCTTGCTCCTGTCAGCCTCCCCCTCTCTGTTGTTCCTCTGCCACCTCAGCTGGGACATCAAATGCATCCCTGAAACTGCACTGTCCATAATATTCCCTGGATTTCCTCAGGTTTCTCTGCTCATCCAGGGTTTATGCCTCAGCAAATAACCAAAAAGAAAGAAACCAACAGAAAAGTCATTTTTAAAAGTAAAAAAAAAAAAAAAAAACCACACCTATTTCTTCTCCTCCTTAGTTATTGTGGAGTACATTGGAACCAGGTCTGGAATCAGAACCACCTCTGGGCTGGGGTGGGAGCTGATACAGCAGCAGAGGAGGGACCTGTTCT
>JAOTQP010000304.1:33357757-33375099 GCA_026413545.1 Cichladusa arquata | reverse complement strand
ACAGGGACAGTGGGCACAGGGGACACTGGGCACAGGTCAGTGGGCACAGGGACAGTGGGCACAGGGGACACTGGGCACAGGTCAGTGGGCACAGGGGACACTGGGCACGGGGGACACTGGGGACAGTGGGCACAGGGACAGTGGGCACAGGGACAGTGGGCACAGGGGACACTGGGCACAGGTCAGTGGGCACAGGGACAGTGGGCACAGGGGACACTGGGCAGGGCTGCAGCCACTGCCACAGCAGCAGCTGGCACCGCTCAGTGCCCGCGACAGGAACATGGCCATTAAATTGTAGCACAGTCTTCTTTAAGAAAGGGTTCTCCTCATTTTTTAATATCTATATTGTATTAAGGTCAACTATTTAAAATATAATTAGCATAACATAACCATTTACAAGCTATGCAAGACTTTCCATTTTAATCCATCATTTCCTTTGGGAATTTTCTGCAATAGGTGCATTTCCTTTTTGAAAAAAAAAATAAAGAAAAAGGTATTTACAGATTTTTTTTTCTTTCCCACTGAATGAGGTTGCAAAAACAAAGCCCTGGCTATTTAAATATAGTATCTAGATAAGCTATTTATGGAAGGGCAGTGTTTACACTTTGGACTACAACTCATTGAGAACATGTACAACAGCAGTGCTGGAAAAGCTGCTCTGTAACTGGGATCTGAGGCCCTAAAACAACAATTTAAAAAGAAAAAAAAAAAAAAGTAAAACTCCCTTTAATCCTCAGCATCCAGGTGAAATCTCAGCAGCACATGAATATGCATTTTGTGTTTTACATACAGCACCACAAGTTTGTGAGGCGCCTCGGGACATCCAAAGAAAGCCCAGAATAAATGAAAATCATCTTAATTAAAAGCAAATTAAAGGCTCCTCTAATCCAGGCAGCAGCAAACCCGCGGAGGGTTTTTAGGATGAGGCTCCTTGAAGTTCCATTCCAGCCCTCCCTAATTCCATCCTCCTCCCCTGATTCTCCCCAAAGGAGGCACGAGATCGGGTTTATTATGAAAATTCTGCTCCAGTTGCTAAAAAAAGCTTTTGCTCCAGTTTCTGAGGGGCCAGAGGCGCCCGCACGGAGCAGATAATAAAGGAACAAAGGCAACGATTCTGCTCACTGCAGGGGGAAAAGGAGGGAGAAGATTCCATTTCAGGCTTCTAAGGAGCTGTTTCAGCACTGATTAGGAAAGTTGGAGCTCTCCTTGACAGGAGGCTTTAGGAATGCAGCTCAAAAAAAAAAAAAAAAAAAAATCAACTAAGTAACCACCTAGGGAAATGTTATCACAGGAATGGCTTCAGATTAGAGAAGGCACAAGGAAGGGGAATGTGGGCAACTAAAATAAAATTATTTCTGCTCTTTTTCTGGTCCTTCAGCAGGAGGACATTGCCTGGAAAATCTCCCTGGTTTCCCCCTGCCTGTCCCCAGCTCACCGTTGCCTAGCCAATAAATTCCAGAATGAATTTACAAACTGTCCCCAAAATAAACAGGAAGCTAAACCCAGTCATAGTGTTTATTTCTGTCTGAAAGGCATTTTAATATGTATTTATCTCCTTAAATAACTGAATTCCTCTGCTATGAGAAAAAAAAAATACACAAAAATCCCAACCTTGAGGGAAAGAATCCAAACAACTGAACAAGAGGAACAGAAAAAAAATTAAAAAAAAAAAAAAGAAAGAAAATGGGCAAAATGCCTGGAGAAACTCTGCTTTGATTTTGACACATGGGAATAAATGGAAAAAAAAATATTCAGCTAACCCTTCTTTTAATCAAAACATCTTCCATCTCGTGTGCAAATTTCAACAGCTGAGAAAGCATCCTACTCAATCTCCCCAGAGTGGTGTCAGCATGTTTTATGTAAATACTGCTTAACAAGGGATGGGTGTTTGCAGGAAACACTTCTGGGTTCTGCTTTAGGAGCTCTGGATCTGCCTCTGGATCGGAGGAGGAATGGGAATTCTGGAGAGGATAACAGGGGATGTGCACAGAGGAAAGGTTTTTTGTTTTTTTTTTTTTTTTTTTAATAGGATGTATTTGTTAATGAGAAGTTTTCAGCAGTTATTTGATAAATCAACAGGAGAAAAACTTGGTGACTCAGCTCTGCACCAATCTGTGGCACAGAACATCTTGGAAACAATTTGAAATGTCAGGAAATAAACTGGGGTTCAGTCACCCCAAAAGGATCCTGGGACAGTCAGAGATGTGACACCAGCAGCACAAACAGGACAGGCTCCCTGCTCTCAAACAGGACATCCAGGGAAAGCAACAAATTCCTGTGCACCATATGGACCATCCCATAACCATCTAAAGCACCCCATGGCAATCCCATAACCATCTAAACCATCCCAAAGCCATCTAAACCACCCCATAACCACCTAAAGCACCCCATGGCAATCCCATAACCATCCAAACCATCCCATAGCCACCCAAACCATCCCATAACCACCTAAAGCACCCCATGGCAATCCCATAACCATCCAAACCACCCCATAACCACCTAAAGCACCCCACAACCACCTAAAGCATCTCATGGCAGTCCCATAACCAACTAAACCATCACATGGCAATCCAATAACCATCTAAACTAGTCCAAAGACACCTAAACCACCCCACGGCAATCCCATAACCATCTAAACCACCCCATAATCATCTAAACCACTCCACAGCCATCTGAAAGATCCCACAACCACCTAAAACACCCAACAGCTACCCCATAACCATCTAAAACATCTCACAACCACCTAAAACACCCCATAACCATCCTATTAATGATCTAAAGCACCCCACAGATGCCCCATAATGATCTAAACCATCTCATAGCAATCTAACACAGCCAGCAGCCACCTCATAAGGATCTAAACCACCCCACAGCCACCCCAAAGCCATATAAAGCGCCCCAAAACCATCCACCAGGCATCTAAAACACCCCAGAAACACCTGAAAGCACACCACAGCCACACAAAAGCCAGCTAAAATACCCCAGTCACCCCATAGCCACCAAAAATGCCCCCTAAAAGCCATGTGAAACACTTCAAATCCCCTAAAACCCCCCAGCCCTCTAAAACATCCCATAGCCATCTGAAACACCCTAAAAATACCAACCTAATGCCACATAAAAGCCATCTAAAACACTTCAAATCCCCTAAAACACCCCACAATCCTCCAAAACATCCCATAGCCATCTGAAACACCCTAAAAATGCCAACCTAATGCCACATAAAATCCCTTGAAACACCCCAAAACCACTCAATAACCCTCTAAAACATCCCACAGCCATCTGAAACACCCTAAAAATACCAACCTAATGCCACCTAAAAGCCATCTAAAACACCTCATAGTCCCCTAAAACAGCCCATAACCACTCAATAACCCTCTAAAACATCCCGCAGCCACCTAAAACACCCAATAATCACCCCAAAGCATCTAAACTACCCCATAACCACCCAGAACACCCCACAGCTTTAGGGAAATGTTCTTTTCACTGTCACACAAAGAACTGCCCCAGCCACCCTGCACCAGTGTTTGCTGTGCCAGGCCAGGAAAATATCTGGGTTAAAAGAAATAAATTCATTATTAAAGTCAGGATGGGAAAGGCCCCTGCAGAAGGAAACATTTTCCTGATGGGATTTACAGCCTGCAAAAAAATGTTCTGCCTCCTCAGGGAGCAGCAGCTCAGGGGCAGGAACGAGGAGCTGGGAACAGGGAGAAACCTGTTAACAATTTTGGGAAGAAGACACTGACATAACCAGAACATCCTTCACTCAGACAAAACACCAGCAGCAGTTCATTTATTTCATTTATTTCAGCTTCATCTGTCTCCTCTGGTTGGTTTTTAACTTTTCCTGGCCAAAAATCTCTGTCCCATCCTGGCTCCTGGGACAAAAGGGAAACAAACACAGCAGGAAGATTGGGATGGGTGAGGCAGCTCCTGGTGGAGCCAGGGAAGGGCAGCTCCTCTCATCCCCCCCAAGGAGAGCACAGAATTCACAATAATTCTGCTGAGTGTGATGGGAACAGAAGCACAAACCCCCTTCCCTCCCTGCTGCAGCCTGGGATCCACAGCAGATCCCTGAGAAGAGTGAATTTCCTTCAATCCCCCCTTCCACATCCCATGCAATGCAGCTCTACTTCACCCACACCAGACTGTGCTCAGTATTATTACAGAATATATTTTTCCATCAGAAAAGCTGCTCCCAAAGCGATAACACGAGGCTGGGGATGGCAGTTCCTATTTCTGCTCTCCTCAGAATGTTATCAGCCTGGAGGAAAGGGAACTTCCAGATAAGCACACACAATCTCTCCTTTCTGAGGCACTGAGTTTTAAACTGGGGGTTTCTCACAATCACCTCAACAGCAGGAAATGTTTGATTATTGCCCTCATCTCCATCCTGCCAGCCTTTCCTCAGCCCCAGCCATCCCAGGATCCAGCAGCAAAACTCACAGAGCTGTTCTGCCATTTCATGATACACAGGGAATGTGATTTCCCCCGACAATTGTCAATTTTCATTATAAAAGTGATGCCAAGTTCACCTATACAGCCTTTTCTTCCTTT
Source organism: Cichladusa arquata (assembly GCA_026413545.1). Lineage (NCBI taxonomy): Eukaryota > Metazoa > Chordata > Aves > Passeriformes > Muscicapidae > Cichladusa > Cichladusa arquata. Next base: position 33,370,545 of record JAOTQP010000304.1, on the reverse strand, counting down.
ATGTTTTAGGATTAACATGATGTGAAACTGTTTCTCTGCCTTCCAACTTCACATATTGAGCCAAGTGGAGAGGATTTTTCCTTGGAGAAGTGCACAGGAAGGAGGACAGCATCCTCCAGAGATGCTTCAAGGAGAAAAAATTGCTTCCAAGTTTGTTGTCTGTAACACTGAGGGGATAAATTAAAAGTTATTGCCCTCAGGGAACTTTTCTTGTTTGCATTTACAGAAAATTTCCTTCATTTGAAGATTCTGGGTATGTCCTACAGGGATTTTGACCTCTTTGCTTGGATGCTGCTATCCTAATACCTTCCTGCAGAAGCCATAACCATTATTTGTTCAATATGGGAGATGAAAACTCAGATTTGTATCAATTTTTGCTTATTTCAGCCATTCTTCAGCACAATAATCCACAAAGAAATGGTGAACTCCATTCCTCCTTAAGCCATTACTCCTGCTGGCTCCAGGAACTCTCAGATGTTCCTGTTCAAAGGCTGGATAAGCAGCCAGAAATCCAAATAAAATCTACTGGTGGGAGGCTGAAACAAAAATGGATAAAACTCCTCACAAATACACAAGACTCTCACTGTTCTGCAAATTCTGCTGAGGAAGGAGCTGTACAACTCCAAGCTGAAATGTAAAATGGATGTGGGTAAATCTTGAGAACTCCAGGAGTTGTTCAGGGCTGAGGATGACAAGGGCAGTGATTGCTGTCACCTCCAGGCTGCCAGGACATCCAGTGCATGACATTTTTACAGAGAGAACTCCACAAATGGCAGGGATTTAATCCAGAAGCAGGCTGGACTCTCCATAGGCTCCCACTCCTTAAATGGTGCAGAGTTATGCCCAGCTTTTGGCACAGGCTCTGTTTTTCCATGAAGAAAACACCCTCTGTGACTTGGTTGCTTCTGAAAGGCTCAAGTAACAGAGGCTGTCTTTCAGATGCACTTTTCTCTCAAAAACTCCAAACTCTAGGTCAGATGTGCCTGCACAGATGGATTCAGCCATGAACAACACAGGGGATCCATCAGCTCAGAGCACCCTTGGATGCTTTGGGGCAGCCACAGTTTCTCTGTGCCAGCCACTCACAGCCAAAAATTCCTGCCCAAAATCCCATCCATCCCTGCCCTGTGGCAGTGGGAGCCATTCCCTGTGTCCTGTGCCTCCATCCCTGGTCCCCAGTCCCTCTCCAGCTCTCCTGGAGCCCCTCTAGGCTCTGGAAGGGGTTCTGAGATTTCCCTGGATCCTTCTCCTCTCCAGCTCTCCCAACCTGGCTCCAGCCCTCAGAGCATCTCCATGGCCTCCTCTGCATCACCCCAGCAGCTCCACATCCTTACACACAACTGCCTCATCCCAATTCCATCAATTATTTCACAACAGAGTAAATATTTCATCCCAAGAGCAGCACAAGTCTTGCTGCACCCGAGCCTGCACAGCCTCCGTTGGCTCCTCGTGGGCCACGGGCAGCTGAGGTCAACTCAGCAAAAATACGTAACACATTTGTTCTGCACAAACATCAGCACAGGACAATGAAAACCAGCAGAATTCTCCTTTTAGATGCTCACAGTATAAACTACACCAATGAAGACATCAGTGGCCAGGAGGTCTGTCCCAAAGAGATGAGCGGAAAATGAGGAGTAACAAGGGCCAGGCTCAGCCCACCCACAGAGGAACCAGTGCTGGGCATTCCCAGCAGGAGCTGCTCCTTCTCCTGGGAAAACAGCCTCAGAAAACACCCCAAACCTGCTCAATTAAACCCAGGCTGCAGTGAAATCCAAGTGATTTCCTGGAGGCTGCAGCGAGGGATCCCTGCCTGCCCCAGGGCCTCCAGCTAACACCAAACTGCACTGAGGATAAAGCTCTGCCAGGCAGCCACAGAATAAATTTGCTGCATTTATGCAAGGGTGAAAGGAGAAATAAATTGGATTTGGATCTCTGGATCACAAGGCAGTGATATAATTTAAGGCCCCTCTAGGATCCAGGATTTTGAAGATTCCTCATCCATTCCAAATCCAAGTGGAAGATCTGAAAGAGGATTTAAAGATTTGATCCTACCTGGCCAAAAGCTCATGGACAGACACTCAAGACAGTCTCCAACAACACCAGCAGACACATTCCCAAAATAAAGCAGGCTAGCAATCCTCTTGGAATTTTCTTATCCTGCCCACGGTATCAGGTCAGATATATTAAAGCCTATTTCAAAATAAAATGCAGTAGGAGCATCCCAGAGGACCAATAACAAGATCCTTCCCCCATTGTCCCGACTTTGTTTGCTTGGAAACAAAGCACACAGATGATTTTAGCATTCCAGAAATTTATAAACAAGGCATGCCTTGTTTGCCCATTCTTCCTACAGAAAGCCACATCAGCATAAGTGTGTTTGATACCTGCTTGCACAACTTGGGAAAAATGAGATAAAATTAAGAGCTCTCAAGGAATCCAGGAGCAAAATGGGCTGTGGGGATTCTGTATGGAAAAATCCTCTTTTTGGGACCCAACAACACCAGGGCATTGCTGCCACAAACATGAGTCTTGCTCAATTATTTAAATTTGGTCATAATTAAAATAAAATTTTTAAAAGCCAAACTAGAGAAACACATCAACACTGCTGCCCCAACAACCCCAAAATTAATTTTACTACAATTACTGATAGCCACTATTTTCTCTCATAACACAACCAGAATTAATTCTGTATTTATGACTTTGGCTTGAAGCTATTTTAAGGAGTTTTCCCAATTTCCTATTGCCAAACATCCCGTGTTGCAATTAGACAAGAGTTACAGCTTTGAAACACTGATCAGAGAGCAGCAACAAGATGCAATTGTTTGGGTGTTTCCAGGGAGACTTCAAAAGCCAGAAAACACCTGGTGCTTTTAAGAGGTCCTCGTGGGAGTTCTTAAACACAGAGCTGGAAATGACACAAACGCCTCTGTGGTTTGTGAGTGTTGTTTCTTTTCAGCCCTGCAAATTAACAGAATCTCTTTAATACCTTTGATAATTTATTAGCTCCTGCTCGACTGCTGCAAATCCCTGATGCCTCCAATTCTGCAAATGCATTGCTGCCTGTGACATTTATGGGCTGCATCACTCTGATTGTTGATTTGAGGTGCTGAAAGCAGCTTGAAAAGTTCCTCTTTCTGCCTGAAATCACAATATTTTGCCATGTTTGCATCCCACAGATACAAGTCATCATGAATATAGAACCAATGCAGATTTTTAACATAAAATTACAATAAAAACACCAATACTACAAGGAATTTTTTAAGAAAAGCATCATGCCCTCCTGCCCTAGTGAGAATAAAAGAAAAATAAACCTCAAATCCATGAAACACAACCACAAACCCCCCCAAAAAACCAAGAAATGTCATCACCTGCCTTTGGCTGAGGGAAGGGGGGACTTCCCTACACTCCTGCCTTGCCCTGCACAGGATGGGACAAACCACTGCTGAACAGGCTCATTTCCCCCTTGGGCTTTGTTGCTTCTGTCCCCGAGGAAAATTCCAGTTTCCCTGCAGGGATAAAGGTTCCTGTGAGCCCTGCAGGCAGCGCCCATGAATGGCTGCAGTGTTCAGTGCAGAGCCAGTCATGCTCCCCAAAACAATTGGTGTTTGTGGCTCCTCAGCAGCAGCCCACTGGGCATCAACAAAGGGCTGGTATCACCTCGGGGAGATAGGTGGATTTTTAGAGAAAATATTGTCTTTCTTCTTTCATATTTTCTAAAAAAAAAAAATCCACCTTTTTGTTTCATACTAGCTCCAAAAATCCACTTTTTTCTTTCATACTTTTGCCAAAAATCCACTTTTTTTTCTTTCATACTTTCTCCAAAAATCCACCTTTTTTGTTTCACATTTTCTCTAAAATTCCCAATTTTTCTTTCATCCTCACACATGGAAGCAACTCTCAACAACCACTACCAAAGCCATGGTGTGTCTCAAAATAAAAAGCAAGTGGGAAATGAGCTGAACTAAGTGAAAGCTACAGCTCAGCCACACTCAAGTCATTAAAAAACGAGGGCAGATCTTGCTCTGAAAAATCAATTTTTATGACAAAGCCTTTTATGCACACAAAGTCACACGTGCAAGGTGTTTTCTGTGTTCAGGCTCTGATTATTCCAAGCAGAAATTCAAAGCCCATTGCCCTCACCAGCTCCAAATTCTTCCCTGGTTATCCATCCTGGGAAGGTGAAGAGCAGGGATGGGATACTCCAAACCCTGGAGGATTCAGGTGGGATTTTCAGCCCCACTCGCCCTGGGCATCCCTCAACCCTCATTTAATTCCTGGTTCTCTTCATCCTGCTTTTCCCAAAACCTCTGCTCACCCACAAAGCCCCTTCTGCCCCTGGGAACTAAAATCAACTGGCTGAAATTTCACTTCTGATCAAATCCCCAAATCCCACCTTGCTTTATTCCCATTCAAACCATCCAGGGACTTTGTCTGATGCTATTTGTACAGAACTCACACATTTAAAATATTTTCCTCTATTTTGTCTTGCTCTGTTGGCTTTGATTCATTTCTTTTGGTGGCAAGAATCAATTTCTTTGTATAGACATGAATGTGTGAAATGTACATTACTCAACATTGAAACTCTACCAGTTTATCTCCCAAACTCCTTTCCCTCATCAGAGAGGGTGAATCAAATATCTTTGAATAATAAAATGGTCATTTAAGATGGTTAAAGGTGCTGGATGAAACAGCACAAGATGTGGTTTATGCTCAGATTCAGGAGACCTGATAGAAGCACTGAATTAAAGAGTTTCAAATACACCTAAATTCAGGAAAAATTAAACGTTTTTAAAAACCATTTACCACATTGCTGAAAAAAATAATACCCAGCTGTGACTGCATTTCTAGCTGAAAAAATTCTCTTGCTTGGTCCCTTCCCCCAGCCCTGCACAGCTGGGCACAGCTCTGCACACGCTGTCTGCCAGGACAGTTCCTTCCTTCCCTCCTTTCCCACGCTCCAGAGCTGGTTCTGATTACAGCTCCCTTTGGAATGAGGGGAAGAACCTCAGGGATGGCCTGGCCATCCTGAAATCCCATTCCTGTCCAAGGACACAGCAAAACTGCCCTGGGAGAACACACAGCATCCTGCACGGGATCCATTCCTGAAAGCAGAAATGTTAAACTTTGTTCATGGAGAAAGTTTTGAGGGTTCACTGATTTTTCCAAGGAAAATATTCAAGGTTCTTCCTTGGAAAATTCTGGTAAATGAGGCCAAATTTCAAGGGTAAATAGTTGGATGCAGTGCAGCAGTTCTTGAGCTTCTTCAGGACAAATTACAGCTCGAGTTACACATTCACAAAACTGATAAATAACTTGGGCAGTTCACCTATTAAAGACACTAAATTAAAAAAAAAGGAAAAGTGAAGAATGTGGCTGCAGAGAGCTCAGCTGCACTCCCTGTGTGTGCCAGGTCATGCTGTGCTCTGCTGAAATCGAGAAGGGCTTCAAAATGGAATAAAATCACAGAATCATGGAATTGTTTGGGCTGGAAAAGACCTTCCAGATCATTGAGTCCAACCATTCCCAGCACTGCCAAGGCCACCAGTGCCCAGTGTCTCCAAGTGCCACATCCATTTTAAACCTCTCCAGGGATGGGGACTCCAGCACTGCCTTGGGCAGCTGTGCCAGGGCTGGACAAACCTTTCCAGGGAGGAATTTTCCCAAATTTCCACCCTGAGGCCGTTCCCTCTCCTCCTGTCCCTGTTCCCAGATCCCAAATCCCCCCAGCTGTCCCCTCCTGTCAGGGAGTTGTGCAGAGCCACAGTTTCCCCCTGATCCCCCTTTTCTCCAGGCTGAGCCCCTTCCCAGCTCCCTCAGGAATTCTCCAGCTCCATTCCCTTCCCTGGTCACCCTCCAACTCCTCAAAGTCTCTCCTGCCATGAGGGGCTCAAAACTGACCCCAGGATTTGAGGTTCCTCCTTAAAAAACACCCCATTATGACAGAACCAATTATCTCACCAGCACAAGTCCTAAGTCTGTATCTAATAGTTCAAACTATGTCATGTAAATAGGTCATTATTTAAATATAGTTCCCTGTTTCCAGCTTTTCCTTTCCTCTCCACCTTCCCAGAAATATTCAAGTCTCTACAACTTCCTCTCCCCCCAGTTGTGCTGGGAACCAGTGCTGGAGTGGGAGGTTTGCCTGTGGAAAACAGATTAGAATGAAGTGTTGGGTCTGTGGCCTTGAAATGTGCCCTCAGCCGAGTTTTTAATTTGGGCTTTTCAAGATTGATCAGCACATGTGTAATTTAAAAGCAATTTGAAGCAGCAAGGTAGGGAGTTAGACTTGAATTTAATGAGCTTTTGACATCTGCAAACAAAATGATAACGTGAACCCATTTAATAGGGGAAGCATCTATCATTTTAACTTGGTTACACAAAGGCTTTTCTGCTGCAATCTGAAAGCTGGTCCACCACAATCCTGCTCTCAGCAGCAATCTGCAAACTTTGCTGTATCAGATTAGTAGAAAGACAGGCTGCAGATCAATTATTATCATTGAATAATTAAATGTTTTAAGTGACATTCTGCAGCATGATTGAAGACATCCATGAAACCCAAATTTAAATTAATCAGACTCAGTCCCCGAGACATCTAAACCCACAGAGCACAGGGTACAAATATTATTTATGGCTTGCTTAAATCAGGATTTTACTACTCAGGAAAGGCCAGCACTGCAGCTCTAGCAATCCACAGCATATTCCAGCAGAAACCAAGAGTAGGAATGCAAAGGAAAATAAATCTTCCAAAGACAAGCCAGCAAAGATGACAAGATGAAAGGGCAAAAGACAATCAAGATGGAATTCACCAAAAGAAACAATGTGCAGGGTGAGGGAAGGGTTAGGAGTGAAAACTGCTGTGAAGCAGAGGAATTACAGCTCTTGGTAAAGAAATATTTACAGATCCTTTATCAAACATCCTGCAAACCACAAACTGTCATCGTTGGCTTCAAGTTGTGATCACGCTGACTTTCATCTACCAGAGTTAGATTTTCTTCTGGACAAAAAATTCCATTAAAAGAACCAAGGGAGGTACAAAATGACAGGGGCAAGGTAAAAGCATGGTGTGAACCTCATGTCCCACCTTTGGGAATTCCCAGGCAGGACAGCAGCAGCCCTGGGGCACCTGTGGGAGCACAGGCAGGGAAGTTTCAGCTCCTCCAAGCAGCCCAAACTCAAACACTCCATCCTCATCCCAGCCCACATCACCCCACAGCCGTGGGAAAGGGGGTTTGGAACCATCCAGTTCCCAGCCCATCCCAGTTCATCCCAGCCAAAACTGCTCTGCTGATTTTCAAGGGGCACTGGGATGAACCACAGCAGCTCCAGCTTCCTACAGAACTTATTCCAGGTGAAAAAGATGGATTTTGGTGGGAAGGAAGAAAACTCTAACCCCACAGCAATTCAAGGAACACCCAACCAGCAGGAAACCTGGGATGGATTGAGCTCAGGAGGGTGAGATCTTGCCAGGGATGTGCAGTTGGGTATTTCATTCTAAATTATTTTCTCCAGAGAACAAAACTTACAAGCTGGAGGTTCATCCTCCAGCTGCCCTGATTGTGTCCTGATCTTTTTGAAGTGACATGAGTAACACACTTTTCACTCCTTCCCTTGCAAATCTGTTATTTGCTTTCTCTTTGAAATTCATTGTCCTACTGAACCAAAGCCTTTCCAAGTCCTCATTCTTGCTGCTGCATCCCTGTTTGTGTGTGATCTTCAGGGAACAGCTGCTCTTGGCACAGCTCCTTCCAGCTGCTGGGGCATCCTCACACTCCTGTGGGAAAGAGCTGCCTCTTCCCCACACAGGAGTCCCAAAATTGTCACTTCTGTCGCTCAGATATTTTTTAGTTTATGTCTCATCTCACCTCTGCCTGATTTAGTTTTGTTTTTCAGTTTTACCTGCTCAGATCTCTGATTCTTCCCCAAAAAATTACTGCTGTGCATTAGAAAAAGGAAATCTCAGATAAGGCAAGCTTTCAGGACCAAGCACTTTTTCCTTTTTACAGAGAGGATAAAAGTGATAGAAAACCCCAGAAGTGAGTTGTTGTGCATTTCCCAATAACAATCCACCGTCACTGCAAGTAACAAACTAATCCAGCAAATTTCTTCCCAGTTTCGTTTCTCCCCTCAGCCAGGAAACACCTTTGAACACAGACAGATCTCTGGGAGCAGATTTCACTTTGCCATTTCAGCACTGAGTCACTGCCAGCAGTCAAAGGGAAAAGGGCATTTTTGGGGCAGGGGATGTCACTGGTGAGGCATCCTCTGCAGGAAACAGAGGATTTGGGCAGGCAGAGGGATATCAGGGATGGAATTATTAAACCTGCAGCAAATCAGCTGAACGTGCCTTAAAAATGCACTCCATGATGTGAATAACTCCAAATTAAATCCTGTACAAACACTTCAACAAAATGCTGCTGCTGAGCTCCTCCTAATCGCTGCCTTATCAGTATCTCATTTCATCTTTAGCTTACACAAGTATTAAATGGATTTGTACAACAAACCTGAAGAGATGTCAACATTTCAGCAAGAAGTTTGGAATAAATACAGGCAGGTTTGTTTTTTTTTACTATTAACACTTAGAGCATTTGGGATTGTGCAGTTCAGATCAGACAGGACAAAAACAACACCAGGATGAAACCCTGTGCAGAAAGGCACAATGAGTAAAAAAATACAAGATTTAGAGTTTAAAAAGATGCAGAAATCCTGCAGAGAGCATCCACTCCTCATTCAGCCCCAATTCTGCTGCATCACATCACAAATCAGCTCAAGCAACACCCGAATCATTCCCTGGGACAGCTCTGAGCCCATAAAACCAGAGTCACATCCAGGGGAGCCCTAAATGCTCCACCAAGACCAGGCAATTCCAAAGCCCTTAATAATTCATGGCTCCAATTCACACCACTTCCCATGCTGGCCACAGAAGGATATTGCAGCTTACAGAGGGATTCTGCTGCCATTAATATTGCAGCAGGAGATCAATAATGAAATGCCCATCGAGGAGCAGAGAGCTGCTCACTGCAGCCATCCAAACAGCATCCCTCAGGTCTGGCTGCTCCACTGCTGCTTCCCAGCCTGCAGGGATGCTGGAAAACTGCAGTCTCCCTGGGAAAAAAACCAAAAACCTGCACCCTCCTCCTGGAAAAAAAACCAAAAAGCCTGCAGCCTCCCCCTGGAAAAAAACCAAAAACCTGCAGCCTCCCCCTGGAAAAAAAAAAACCAAAAACTTGCAGCCTCCCCCTGGAAAAAAGAAAACCAAACTACAGCCTCCCCCTGGGGTGCTGGATGAAGAGCAAGTGACAGAGTTGGAGTCTGATTCAGCAAACCCATCCCATTGTGCTGTCCCCACCACGCTGTTTATAAAGGAAATATGGTCCCTTCTTGCCAGCCCCCCTGGAATAAGGATGGAATTGCAGCTTCTACCCAAAACATCTGTTTTCAGCCTCTCCTCCTGAGGAATTTTCATGGTGTGCCCAGATACAGAATAATTCACTTGAAATTCCTGTGTAAAGGCAGGTTTTCTCCACCAAAACATCATCACTCACTGCTGATGGCCTCTGAGTGCTCTGACACCACACCTGGCATCTCCACCTGCTCAGCCCTGCCATAAATCCATGCTGAGGAATATTGTGGAAGCAGAGGCTGAGGCACAGCATCACATTTACAAAATGCCAGCATCAGTGCTCAGGTTCTCTATAAATGAACCATTTTCCTGCAGAAGCTCCCAAGGATGGACTCTGTGTGCCCCCAGCAGCACGACAAACAATCATTATTCCTGCTTTTCCTCCTCCACAGCATTCCACTCGTTTTTATTTTCCACTGCTGACCTGCTCCAGAACCTTGAACAAATTTACCTGGCATCACCAAGCATGAAGAACACAAACAACTTGCTGATAACAGGAGCTGGAGAGGGGCTTTGATAGGACAAGGAGGATGGCTTTAAATTGAAGAGGGGAACATTTAGATGGGATATTGGGATGGAATTGTTCCCTGTGAGGATGGGGAGGTCCTGGCACAGGTTTCCCAAGTTTTCCTGGATCCCTGGAAGTGTCCAAGCTCTGGGATAGTGGAAGGTGTCCCTGCTGTGGCAGGGGTGGAATGGGATGGGCTTTGAGGTCTCTTCCAAGCCAAACCCTTCTGTGTTTCTGCAATTCTGACTCTCAGAAAACACCAAGGACATCTGTGACACGGCAGAATTGCACTGACTTCCTCCAGCTCTGTTTCACTTGGCAGTTTGTCAACCCCTGTCCACTCGTTTTTCTTCACAAAACCTCTTAAATGGGTGAGAAAAAGGTCACTGAGTACAGCAGGCAGAGCTCTGCTGGAGCACACTGTGAAACCAGCTCGGGTCACAACACAGCTCTGCAGCTTTGCTCACAGCACCAACAGCTCCAGAAAGCCAAAACTGCCAAATCCTCCTGCCCTGCTGTCACCTGCAGGAGCCCACTCAGAGCAAGGCAAGGAGCAGCTCAGAAACCTGCATGGGACAGGAGGGTTTTACACGGAGACTGAACCTGCAGAGTCCCCCAACAACCCTTTTTTACCAGCTTCCCATAATTTCAGCACATTCCTGACACCAGCCAGGAGCTGGGAATGCCATGGAGGGTGAGGCAGGGAGAATAAGAAAATCCAGGGATTTGTGACAGCTGTTTTATGGAGAGCCAGAGATGCAAAACCTCGTCTGAGTTTGTTAACAGACAAATAATCATAAACATATCAGGTGGAAAGCAGGAAAAAAACCCAGGATACAAACACAAACTAGGACCCAAATGTGCTCAAATTCCCCTTTTAGCACCTGAACAGAAATTCCTGCAGCGCAAACAGCGCCAGCACCTGCTTTAGGTGCACGGAGATGTCTGAGTTCATGGAAGGTGCCAGCAAAGCAGGAATTGTTTGGAGAATCCCTGCATGTCAGGAATACAGAGCACAGCAATCCCTTTATTTGGGAGCACAGCAAAGCCAGCAAACACTTCGCCCACACCATTTTGTTCCTCACATTATTTGCCTTCCCTTCTCCTCGCACGTTTCTGAGCTCACTCCACGCCTTTCAGCTCGTTCCCACACTTGAGAAAACAAATGTTTCCAGCTGAATTCCCTGTGCTCGGCTGCTCCATCACCCACAGGTGATGTCTGCATCCTCATCCCGGGGACCCCAACCTGCTTGTCCCACTCATCCCCACCCTTTTCTCCCCTAGCACAAAGCAGGTATGATTGCCCCATAAACACCTCCTTACCCCCACCAAGGCTCCTCTAAAAACCCAAATTCCACCTAAACCAAACCACCCAAAACTTCCCATTCCAAGGCTTCACTGGTTTCATCAATCCCCCAGCAAAGCCAACGTCCCTCCAGGATGAGGAAAGCACGTTTTATCCACATTTAAATCCCTCCTAAACTACACCCAGTTTCCAGCTGAACGTCATTAGTTTTCATCAGAAGTTGTTTATTTATTTATTTACAAGCCCCAACAACAACATGTACAAAAGGTACGACTGTCATGCACTTAATTTTTTTTTCCAGTTCTCTGTATCTTTATTTCTACTTTCCACGGACTATAAGATCTTAGGGGGAAAAAAAACTCAAAAAAAGGTCTCAAAATAAAAGCTCAATAAAGCGCTGCCTTTTCTTTCAACTCAGCAGTGTCTACCCCATCCAAATCAGACACAGCTACACAGCTGAATACACAGAAAACCACTTCACGCTATGGAAATAAGCCACATGGAGAGGAACCTCGCTGAAAAATCGGGGAGAAAACCCAGGAGACAGCCTTTCACAATCAGAAATCACTGTCCCATCCCACAGCAAATTCCCATTAACCCTTTCCACAAAGCCGCCAGTCAAGAGAAAAATAAAACCCCGCGATGGGAGGCAGTGAAAAGCCGCGTGAAAGGCAATTAATAAATGGAAATCGAGGGAGTTTAAACAACACCAGCCTTGACCGCGGGAGAGTCCGTCCGCAGGCACTGCTCACTCCCGAGGGGCTGGATGGGAACCGAGGGGAGAAAATCGCTTTTAAAGGCGCAGCTCAGGCGCCAGCCGCATCCTGGGAGAGGGGCAGAGCCCGGGGGAGCACAGCTGGGGTGGATGAGCGGGGATACCCAGAGATGAACAGGGATGCGCGGGGATACCCAGGGATGCGCGGGGATGAACAGGGATGCCCAGTGATGAACAGGCATGCCCGACGATGAGCAGGGATGTCCAAGGATGTTTAGGGATGCCCAAGGATGAACAGGGATGCCCGAGGATGAACAGGGATGTCCAAGGATGAACAGGGATGCGTGGGCTACCCAAGGATGAGCAGGGATGCCCGAGGATGAGCAGGTTTGCCCAAGGATGAACAGGGATGCCCGAGGATGAGCAGGGATGCCCAAGGATGCCCAGTGATGAGCAGGGATGCCCGAGGATGAGCAGGGATGTCCAAGGATGAGCAGGGATGCCCGAGGATGAGCAGGGATGTCCAAGGATGAACAGGGATGCCCAGTGATGAACAGGGATGCCCGACGATGAGCAGGGATGTCCAAGGATGTTTAGGGATGCCCAAGGATGAACAGGGATGCGTGGGCTACCCATGGATGAACAGAGATGTCCAAAAATGAACAGGTTTGCCCAAGGATGAGCAGGGATGCCCGAGGATGAACAGGGATGTCCAAGGATGAACAGAGATGCGTGGGCTACCCAAGGATGAGCAGGGATGCCCGAGGATGCCCGAGGATGAACAGGGATGCCCGAGGATGAGCAGGGATGTCCAAGGATGAGCAGGGATGCCCGAGGATGAGCAGGGATGTCCAAGGAT
>JAOTQP010000304.1:33319194-33329584 GCA_026413545.1 Cichladusa arquata | reverse complement strand
AGGGGCTCCAGGAGAGCTGGAGAGGGACTGGGGACAAGGGATGGAGGGACAGGACACAGGGAATGGCTTTAAGCTGACAATGGGTAGATTTGGATGGGATTTTGGGCAGGAATTGTTCCCTGGGAGCTGGGATGGAATTCCAGATTTGCTGTGGCTGCCCCTGGATCCCTGGCAGTGCCCAAGGCCAGGCTGGACATTGGGGCAGGAGCACTGGGACAGTGGGAGGTGTCCCTGCCATGGCAGGGGTGACACTGGGGGGGATTCCAGGTCCTTCCACCCCCATCCTGTGGTAAATCACCAAGAATTTCCATCCTGGAATAACCCCAGGCTGTCACCTCTGGGATTTTCCTCAGCCCACCCTGGGCACGTTTGGTCCATGGGGAGATTTTCTCCTCTGCTCTGCTGGGTTTGATCAGATCCAGCTCCTCCCATCCTCACTTTTATTTCCCATTCCAGTGGCCTGAGGAGCCCTCAGGTTTCTCTCTGAGTCCCAGCAATGAATGTTGATTTTTACAATCCCATTGCTGCATTTTCCCCACTTTTCCAGTTCCTGTGGATGGGCATGGAGGAACAAGGAGAACTCCTGCTGCTTTTCCCATCCTGGATGTCTGGTTAGGAGATACCAAATCTCCTTCAGCTTTGTTATAAAACCAACTCAGAAGAGTTTTTCTAGAGTTCCCAGATAAATATTCCCAGCAAACCCCACACATTTATAATAAATGATTTTCCCCTGGGCATGGGGTTCAGGTAAATGTGAGAACAAGAGGGTTAAAAGGAATTTTCTGCCTCCAGGAGCCTGTGATGAGCACAAGGGTGTGAAATGAAAAATGAAGATATTGCAGAGGTCACTGAGGTGCAGGCAAGGGGTGAAAGAGCACAGGAAATTCTGGAAGGAATGTTGTAGGGTCACAATTTGTGTTTCTCCTTAGAAATCCCTTTGTTCCACTACCCAAAACTCTCCAGCTGGTCTGAAAACAAAGAATCCTACAAGGAAATCAGGGTTTGATGGGGAACCAAAGCTTCTCTGTAAAGCTGGGTTTGGTGCAGGAAAATGCACCCTGGGGTTGCCCACATTAGGAGGAACCTACAGAGATCTCTGCAGGGATGGGAAAATGCACCTGAAATTCACAGGAAATTGGAAAAATGCCCCTAAAATTCCTGAGGGAATGGGAAAATGCACCTAAAATTCACAGGAAATGGGAAAATGCACCAAAAATTCCCAGTCAGAGTTTGTTCAACTCAAAGATCAGCACAAGGATTAAAAACATAGAAAACCACTTTGCTTTTTCTTTCAGGATAAAACTTGTCCAAATCACAGTGAAAAAAAATAACAATAAAAATAAATAAAAGTTTCATGGTAGCAGCAGTTTGGTTGAGAACCTCTTTTTCCTGAGACTGGCACATTTAGATGTTTCTGCAGTGACAAAAATGCCACTGGAGGCTGAAATAGGTGTAAAGGCACTCCAGCACAGCTGAGGTAAAGAGGAAAACAAGGAAATAAATAACAATGCTCACTGGAGCATAACCCAGAATTTTCACTTCCCTCCTCCTGCCATCTCCAAAATGTGCTTTACCCTCTGGTGCCAGGGCTGAAATTCTCCCTCTGTCTGTAGAGAAATGAGAATTTCAGCCCACGTGGGGAACTCTTGGACAAGTGTTTGTTCTGCAAGCAAAAGAAAATACTTTTTTAAGACCCACGAGTATTTTTGCCTGGGGAAATTTCCATCTTGGCACTTCTCAGACATTTCTAACCCCACAAGGGGCCAGCAGCAGTGACTCCCAAGGGATTTGGTTTCTTCCCAAGGTTTTGGCAGAGATTAAGTGACCTCAGAGCTGAGTTCTGCTCTTCCCCTGGAGTGACAGGTGATGGGACAGCAGTGCAGCAGGGGCTGAACAAAGATTCTTTTTCTTGCTCCCCACAGCAGCTTTTACTGAGCAATCAAATTCTTCAGAAGCTTCAAAATGATTTGGGGAGGAACTTGTGAGAAACTGAATTCCCAAAGATAATAACAATAATAACAATAATAGCAGCAACAATGGCAATAATATTGGCAATAATATTGGCAATAATATTGGCAATAATGACAATAATACACAATAAAAGAATGTGTTAAACACCTACCTCTGACAGAACTGAACACTTCAGTTTCCTGGTCCTGGCTGGAAGGTTGAAATAAGGATAATTTATCCTGTACCAAGCATTACACACTGAATATTCCAAGGAGTGGATTCATTCCTTTAGCCTTTGGTTTTTCTCATCACTCTTTCATAAAAGACTTTTCAAGCAGGGAAAGAAGTACAATATAAATTAATTAAAGTACAAATATTTCTAGTTCTGACTCTTGCACTGGGCTCTCCGCCCAAAATGAGCTGATTTTCCATAAAATCTTCTTCAAAGGGACCTTGGGAGCTGAAAAATAAACATTTGCCATAGCTGGAGTTGCTCTGAGGGAGAGGCAGGAAGCACAGGGAGGGCATTTAAACCTTTTATTATTTAATTGGCAAAGGCAGCTTTGGGGAGGGAATGGGAATTGGGGCTGGAATTCTCCCAGCAGG
Organism: Cichladusa arquata; assembly: GCA_026413545.1. Lineage (NCBI taxonomy): Eukaryota > Metazoa > Chordata > Aves > Passeriformes > Muscicapidae > Cichladusa > Cichladusa arquata. Next base: position 33,327,028 of record JAOTQP010000304.1, on the reverse strand, counting down.
TGATTCCAGGTTAGAGGAGCACAGGCTACAAAGGAAAGCAAAGGAGAATAAATCCCAGCTGGACCTATGGTTAGGGCTGATTTTTATATAGCAGGTGAATCCTTTGCCAGCTAATTTAAAAAAAAAAAAAAAATTAAAATTCAAAACCAATCCTCGTTTGATTTTTCCAAACAAAGAAACATGAAGCACAAATTTCACACCCCACCAGTGGATTCACTGCTAGCAGCTTTTTAAGAGAACATTTTCAGCTGAAATTTGACTTCACATTCTTTTTAGGACATTTCAGTTTTGATCAATTATTCCAGAATTCTGATAGCGCTGAACACCTAAAAAAATAAAATAAATTATTCAGAAAAACAAGTGAGAGGTGCCAGTCCAGATCTGGGCAGCTTTTAATGCACATCCATAGCTGGAGTCTCCCAAATTCTCTTTAAATTGTGCTGCTGGTGTCAAAGAGATGTGGCTGCAGTTGAAATATTTGTATCTCAGAGTTTATTTGCTGTAGGGACAAATCCTTGCCTGGGTGTAATGCACATGATCTCTGCAGCCCCCTGCTCTAAAAGGATTAGGAAGGACTTTTCTTTCTATAAATAATTTGCACCACTTTGCTTTAATTTGCTCAGAATTTGCCTTATTGCTGCTGCCTGCCCATTTCCACTGTGGCTTGGTTTTATTTCTTTCCACCCAAATGCCTTTATCAGCCTCTGGATTTTGGGAAGCAGCTTTGGGAATGGGGTTGTACTTCAAAGTAACTATTTTTTACTTTGTGATCTTTAAGACACATTTATTTTTTATTTTGTTTTTTAAATTTATTTAAGATTTGTTGCAGACCTTTCATCCCCTTGCTAGCTTTGCAGGGAAATGGACACAATTTTGCCCCTTGGCATTGACTTGGTTTTCCTTCTTCAAGGGACAACAGGCACCACCCCCAGAGTTATGGAATTGTGGAATTTTTTGAGTTGGGAGGGACCTAAAATCATCCAGTTCCACCTCCCAGCTGCTCCAAACCCAATGTCCAGCCTGGCCTTGGACACTGCCAGGGAACAATTCCTCCCCAAAATCCCACTAAATCTCCCCTCTCTCCACCTGAAGCCATTCCCCCTGAGCAGACAGGGAAATAATTCCACTTAAAGCCAGCACAGGCCCTCAGGAAAAGCAGAATATGAGCAAGGTTGGTGTTGGCCTCATTAATAATGCAAACCAGGAGCTAATTTTGCCCCAGGAATGATCATTAAAATGTCATTTATCCCCAAAACTGCTGCTGGAGGTAACTCAGTGCAGCAGCATTTCATCAGTGCCTCCCTAGGACAGTATTTGCTCTGAAATGAGAGGCTGCTGCCCTGATAGAAAATAAAGATCCTGACGTGCAAGAGGCTGCAAATGATCTCTGGAAATGAGGGCTGTGCTCCTGGGGTTGTCCTTTGGCAGGTTGGCATCCTCAGCCAGGCTCCAGGGAAATCTGGGATGTGCCCATGGGGAGGAAATAGGAAACTGCAACCCCAAGAGTGGCCCCCAAGCACCTCAGCCCAGCCCCAGTGACAAATCTGATTGAGCTGTTGGGATGAACCCTATCCAAAGTATGGGCAGAGAGGGATTCCTCCTTAAAATCCATGTCAAATATGGAATTCTTTGTGGAGGAAAAGAAAAGAAAAAAGAAAAGAAAAAAGGAAAAAGAAAAAAGCAAAAAGGAAAAAGAAAAAAGGAAAGAAGTGTTTCCAGCAGAAAAGGAAATGTGAAATGATGATTTCCCAGGGCTCAGCCTTGAGCACTCACCTCACCAAGTATTCCCAAAATTTGTTCCTCAAACAAGGCTTCAGCATCACCTAAAGAAACCCCAAGCACACTAAAAATACACAGTTCAGAGGGATGTAAATCTTTTGTGTCACCAGACTTTTCAGTGACTCCAGAACAGCACAAACTCCTTTTTATTCCCAGAAATTCCCTTACAACCATCTCAGGCTGGAGAGAAATCCTGAGTCTCTCCCTCACCTCAGCCTCACCTCCCACTCTTTAAACCCAGCAAAGAGTTTTAACCCAATTTTCTTGGACACTGAGACCCTCTGGGGAAAGGGAAAGTTAATTAACAGTGAATTATCTTAGAGAGTGGCTGTGGGGGCCTGGAGGCACCAGGCTGAGCCTTTATTGCCTCATTTCAGCTGCCAGGGGCTGTCACCTCCTCATTGCCAGGGCAGCACTCAGCTCTCATCATTCATTTTTATGTCTTCAGAGTTTTTTTAATTTTTATTTTATTTTATTTTTTTACATTGTTGTTCCCCCTTCCATTAGGACTGAGTGAAATTCTTCTTTCATTAAGAATTCCCTTCCTTGTGCTGGGTGATTTATTTTCTTCCACAAAAATATATCTAGGTCCAAACAACACCACTCCCCTAATGGGATCCCCCACAGCTACAAAAAATGTGATTTTTATTTCACAGCCAGATGTTTAAGGGTGATTTTTTCTTTCCTTACCTCATCTCTGTGCCCTGCTCTCCGTGACAAAGTGAGGATCAGTCACAAGTTGGATTTGTGCTGGAACCCTGAACCCTGGGAGTTTTGGGCCTCAAAAGAATACTGCTTTTAACTTGAGGCCTTAAAAAAGGCTTCCAAAATTCAGCAATAAAGTTAAAATCACTGGTGTGTGGTTTAAATAAAAGTGTATAATATCACCTGGTAAAAGGTTTAACATTTAAGGGTTTGAAATATAGTAATAAGTATGGAACAAAATAAAAGTTCTTGGACATTGGCTCTTCCTTCTTCTTATTCCCTCTTATTTTTAAGTAATAGTTTTGAGTTAAATAAAAGGTTCCACAGTGAGAGTCACAAGTGTTTAGTCATTGAGTCAAAAGTATAATCCTGGTTTATGGACACGAGCTGGGCTTTTCACTGCTCAGGCAGGAGCAGAGTTTTAGTCCCTGTTCCACCCTGCTGATCTCAGAGTCACCACCAGAGATGTTAGAACTCAATTTTCCCCTATTTCCAGATCCCATTTCCCCCTTCTGCAATTCCTTTTTCAGCTCCCTGGAACTGAGAGTGGAACCAGGAGTGTCTCAGGACATTCTCCAGAAAAAATCCAGCATTTCCAAAGGGTCCCAAAGAGGGGGACAGGGAGCTGGGCTGGGCAAATTTGGGTGCCCAAATTCCAGGAGGGGTTAAAATCCATCCCATCCCACGCCTGCCATGGCAGGGACACCTCCCACTGCCCCAGGTGCTCCAACCTCAGTGTCCAACCTGGTCCTGGGCACTGCCAGGGATCCAGGGGCAGCCACAGCAAACCTGGGCAAGAAGGAATCCCAGAGCTGAGTGCTGGGACTGGCACAGGAATCCCAAATTCTCACAGAGTTTTGTTGCCTGGCACCATTTCAGCAGGAAAAAGCAGATCCATCCCAACAGCAACAAACCCAGCTGCTCACCAGGAGCTGCCCTGGGAGCAGAGGGAGAGGAGCTGGAATCCTTCAGGAGCAGGATTTGCTCCATGGGTGCTCCCAGGGAGTGGCACAATCCCAAAAACCCACACACCACCCTGAGGTGGTTCCAAGATGAACCATTCACATCCAACCTGCTCCCACCACAGATTTTACCAAGTGTTTTCCTCCAGGACCTGAATTTCCATCTCCTGCAACCCATAGAAAAGGATCTTTTCCTTCCTGATATTTTTATATAATAACAATTACTTACAACTTCCTTTCCCTTCAGCCCTGATGACTCCCAAGAACATGGAAACTCGGTTTTGTCTTGATTTTCCTCCCACAACATAAAATTTAATATTCCCTGTTCTGTTTTCCAGAAAAAAAACCAAAAAAAAACCAAAAAAACCCAAAAACCCTGGGAAGCTGTGCCATCCCACAGCAAAGCCCAGGGAAATCCTAGTGCTTAACAAGGATTTATCACAGGCAAGTGTTGGAGCAGAGGGAAAATTAAAAAGGAAAAAAGGAGAAGTAAATCTGATTTATCACATCCTGTTTGCATTTGTGATGGGCTCCTCCTGAGTGATAATCACGCTGAAAATAGAGATTTATTGCTTTTGCAACTGGATTAAAATAGAACTGAGACTATAATAACAGCATTAAAGCCAGGAAAATAATTCATACTCGTTGCTGAAGAAGTGAAACCTCCAGCTCTGCTCCCCAGCTGCTGCCAGACCAGCCAGAGGACATTCCCTGTGGTTTTTTGGGAATTTTCCTTTCCTCCAGGTTAATCCAGAGGACACCCCACAGGCACTGCTTGCACCCAACCAAAACCCCTGTGAGCAGAGGTCACTCTGCACTGCCAGGCTCTGTCCAGCCCTTTTTGGGGGAAAAGCTGCCAGGGATGAGGAGGGATGAGGATGTTTTTTGGGAACCTCCAACCCTGAGCTGGGCTCAAAGCACAGCCCCAAAATCAAAAGTTCAAATGTGCAAACTCTCCTCTCATTCCCTGCATCGCTGCCTGTTCCCAAAATCCTGATTTAGGAGCCTTTGGCAGCCCCTTCTCTTCCTTCTTTAGGCCAACACGTTGTTCCAGAGTGCAGAAATCCTGGATATTTGTCCTGCTGGATAAAGGAACAGCCCAGATCCCCATTTCCATGGGTTTATCCTGGAATAATGAACCAAGGCTGTTGTTTCCTTCCCCTGTGAAAATCACAGCCCAGAGTGGAGCTTCCAGAACTCAGTTATTTCCCAAGCTTTTCCATCACTTACTGATGTAATTCCAATTCTCCAGTGCATCCTGGCTGAAAGAAACCATGAATTTTTTTCTCTTTTTTGGGTGCTCCCTCAAATAGTGAAACGTTTTCAATCCTGTTTAGTTTATTGAGGGGGAAATGGTGAAAATGCTGCTGCCTTGATTTTATACCAGTTACAGCACAAATTGCTGTGAATTCCAGCAGGAATTCTAGAATAGAATCACAGAATATCCTCATCTGGGAGGGACCCACCAGGATCATTGATTCCAGCTCCTGGCCCTGCACAGAAACCAGTCCCACCACTGGATTTCTGGTATTTCCAAGACCAGGAGACAGCAGAAATGGCATCAGGACCATCCTGCAGCTCTCAGCTGTGTTAGACTCCTTCAGCTGGCACAGAGAGCCAGTGACAAACCAGGCAGGGGTTTGGTGACAGCAGGAGGGGTCACAGGGTGCACCCCACATCTCCAGCTGCCCCAGTCTGGGATGGTTCCTCTGGAGCCTCATCCCAGCTCCTGATTTCATCCTCCTGGGCAAACCAATTATTTTTGGGTTTCCAAGGGGATCTGGCCCAACCCCACAGCATCCCATCCATCCCATATCCCACCACCCTTCCCACCACAGCCTGCAGCTGTAATTAGCCCAGAGCCTCGTTACCTGCTGCAGCTCTTCCTTCAGGCACTGGTTTTTGCTCCCAGGGATTGCAACTTCCCTGCTCCAGTGATTTATTAAAAATAAAAATAATTCTCCTTTTCTTTCCCATACACAAAAACAGAATCAGAGCACAAGAGAAGCACCGAGAAATACAAACAGTGGCTCCATGTACACAGTGAATCATCACCTAAAACTGTCCCTGGAAAAAGTTCTGGAGTGGGGTGTGATCCTTTCTGGGAGTCATCCATGGATTTCCCTGCCCCAGGATCCGGGTGAGCCAACAAAAACCACTCTGGGGAAGTTTGAAGTCCCTGCAGCCTCCTGGGGTTCTGCTATCCTGCATTTCCAGGGTCCTGCAGTGGCATTTGGTCCCAGGGGAAAATGATCCCAAGGGGAAAATTGGGAATTCAGCCCTCACAGTCAGATCTGGAGCTTTGTATCCTGGAGCAGAAGGAAAAGTGGGTTCAGTGAAATCATTTCTTGCCCAGCTCTGAGGTCCAGTGTCTTCACTGGGTCTTGGGAAGGTCCAGCTCTGCCAGGCAGGAGTTTCTCCATCCTTGCCATGTAAAACGTGTGCCCATTCCTCAGGGAATGAAATCCCCACTCCAGAGGCAGCCTGGACCCTCGGATGGGATCCCACCCACTTGGAAAAGGAAATAGAGGTTATTTGAGTGCCTTCATCCTCGAAAACCCTGGAAAAATAATAATGGGAACAAAGAGATTCTGTCTGAGCTATTTTAAATTCCATTCCAGAAATAGGAGAGGGAGAGGAGAGGAGGACAGCGCTGGGGACACCGCGCGGCGCTCAGCACCCCCATCCCCCGCACCTGTAGCTACCAATTCTATACAAAACTTGCATTTCTGCCGTACAAACACAACCCTCTCTCGTGCCCAGGCTCAGCTGGGGGTGAGCCCGGTCCCGGTGGCCTCGGGCGGGGGTGGCCGTGCCCCCCGCTGGTCCCCGCCGCTGTCCCCGGCTCCCTGCGCCGCTCCGGCCGCCTCCGCTCGCCGCTTCCTCCTCCTCCTGAAATTCCCGTTGTCGAACATCTTCTCGCAGTTGGGATCCAGCGTCCAGTAGCTGCCTTTGCCTGCGGGCAGAACCAGCGGCAGGGCTGCTCCGGCGGTGCGCGCATCTCCTAGCGCATCGCCCCGAGCATCATCCCAAACATCGCCCCGAACATCGCCCCGAACATCGCCCCGTGCCAAATCCAGCCCCAAATCCCCAATCCCAAATAGTATTTTCCTAGTTGTGCAAAAACAATTTGCATGGAAAATAGATTTGACTTACTTGGGCTTTTGATGCCCCGAGCATCGCTCCCTACATCGCCCCAAACATCGTCCCAAACATGGCCCCGAATATCGCCCCGAGCATCGCTCCCCGCATCTCCCCTCGCATCGCCCCAAAGATCGCTCCCAGCATCTCTCCCCGCTCATCTCTCCCCGCATCGCTCCCCGCGCATCGCCCCGTGCCTGCCCCAAAGATCGCTCCCCGCATCGCTCCCCGCTCATCGCCCCGAACATCACTCCCTGCGCATCGCTCCCCGCATCTCCCCTCTCATCGTCCCGAACATCGCCCCGAATATCGCCCCGAGCACCGCTCCCCGCATCTCCCCTCGCATCGCCCCAAAGATCTCTCCAAACATCTCTCCCCGCATCTCTCCCCGCGCATTTCTCCCCGCTCATCGCCCCGTGCCTGCCCCAAACATCGCTCCCAGCATCCCTCCCCGCTCATCTCTCCCCGGATTTCTCCCCGCTCATCGCTCCGTGCCCGCCCCGCACATCTCTCCCCGCCTCACCCGGCTCGTCCTGGCCCCGCGGCACTCTCCTGAAGCACTGGTTGAGGGACAGGTTGTGGCGGATGGAGTTCTGCCAGCCGGCCCGTGCGCGCCGGTAGAAGGGGAAATTCTCGGCCACGAACTGGTAGATCTGGCTGAGCGTGCGGCGGCGGGCGGGCGAGCTGCGGATGGCCATGGCGATCAGCGCCGAGTACGAGAGGGGCGGCCGGGCTGGCGACAGCGGCGACAGCGGCGACAGCGCTGGCCAGCCCCGCTCGGCCCCCGCGGCCAGCACGGCCCCCGGGGACAGGCACGGGGCGGCGGGAGCGGCCGGACACACGAACGGGTTAACTGCGGGCGGCTGCGGGATCGGAGCCGAGCATCCCGCGGGGTCCCGGCCCGGGTGCATGGTGCGGGGACAGCCCCGAACATCCGAACAGCCCCGGAACCAGCCCGGTTAAATGGCGCGGGACCCTCAGCCCGCCCTCCCTCCGCCCCCGAGGGTCCCGCCCGGCACCGCCCCGCAGGAGCGGGACAAACGGGGCGATTTGGGGATGGTGTAGGAGTCGACCCGAGGTTTCTCTGATCTGCCTCACGACCATCATCAGAGATGAGACCCCGGGACCCACCGCTCGCTCTGACCTGAGTTCTGGCCTGGCTGAGGTGGATGCTTGCCCAGGGCTGTTTGTAGCTGTGCCTGGTGCTGCCATGGACTGTCTGTAGCTGTGCCTGGTGCTTGCCCAGG
>JAOTQP010000304.1:33290098-33307017 GCA_026413545.1 Cichladusa arquata | reverse complement strand
AGGAAGGAAGGAAGGAAGGAAGGAAGGAAGGAAGGAAGGAAGGAAGGAAGGAAAGAAGGAAGGAAGGAAAGAAGGAAAGAAGGAAAGAAGGAGCTCTCCTGGGCTCTAGCTCAGTGTCCTGCTCCTCAGGTGACAAATTCATTGCCAGCACTGGTGCCACCTCCCTGGCCCAGATGTCAGTCATGGGATGTGCTGCAATGCAGAGCTGGAGTTCAGAGATGCCAAAATCAAGTGACTTATTCTCATTTTTAATATGCTGGGACAGATTTACTGCCTCAAGCCACCCACAGCCTCCTCCCCTCCCATCTCCTCAGCAGAACAAGGAGGTTCATGGCTAGGAAGTGAATTCTCAGGACACCAGGGCTCCCCCAGAGCTGTGCTCAGGAGCTGTTCACACCCAGCCATCTTCTGCTTTCCCTCTTGCAGAATAAACCCCAACCCCACACAGAAACAATTAAAACCTTGTCTGGATTTTCCTGTATACCCAAATGCTTATTTACTTTATTTATTAGCTGTGTTTACTCATCAGCTCTGCCTTCTGAGCAATCTCAAACCCCAGTTTGTTTTAGTCTTTACACAAGCAACATCTGTCACAAGCTGCTTCCTCAGCCCCTTTTCTACCCCTCAACTTGTATTTTCTGCTTTCCAAGGTCATTCTCAGGCATATGAAAGGAGAATAAAATGAGTTTCCTGTGCAGAATTCCCCCCTCCCACAGCTGGACAAAGCAGGGAGCAAAGTAGAAAACAGATTTTGGAGAAATATCCCAGCCACAGCCTCCACTCCAAGAGGGGTGAACAGGAATGGTCCATGGAACCAAGGGGAAATTTATGTTGGAATTTTCAACCACACTGCCAAGGTCTCTGCTGCTGGTTTTAAAGATAAACTCAACAGGTTGGATCAAGTCACAAATCTGTTCATCCCCAAAGTGCTTCTTTGGCCAACAGCAGCAAATCTGAAGGGAAAAAATGAATAAATGAAGTTTTTTTAAAGAATGTTTCTGCTGTATTCATGACCTCCATCTGGATTACTGCAAAGTGGTGAGGAAGTGTGGGAAGAGTAAGAAAATAGGGAATAGGCTGTGTCTGAAATCCCAAAGTTCTGCTCAGGAGTGTTCTGGGTCAGCCAGGGACACAATTCCCTCCTCAAGCCCTTCTGCTGACACAGAGGGGAGCTGCAGTGTGACATTTTCCAGAAACATCCCTTCATCCCTGCTAATGAATTCCTCTGCCTAATCCATAAGGGTCATTGTTTCATTTTGAAATCAGAATGTAAATGAAATGTTTTGAAATGATAATTCCTAAACAACTGCAGTTATTCCATAGGAGAAAGCCTAAGGACAGCAGCTCTGAATGGTGACATAAAGTTTTTCCTTTAATTTAGAACTAACTGATGAAAAGCTCTCAATTAATACAAGCTAATTAGAAATAAGCACATTTCCTCTAAGTTGCTCCAATACCCATGAAGTTCCTCATGGTATTTTCTGCAGGACAACAGAATATCCATAAGCACATCCCATTAAAGGGCTTTAAAGACACTCTTATCGTAATTTTCCATGTGTTGCATAGGCTTGTTGTGGATTTTTGGAGACAACTGGAGATTGTTTTCAATGCTGCAACCCAGAGCAGGTCCCACCATGCTGGATGTTGTCCAAATATTTATCCCAACTCCAAAAAGTTTATCCTAATCTCAGGCCAGTGAAGGCTGTAACAAAAAATGGGATGAGGAGACAATGATGGAGGGATAAGCACTTCATGGTCATGAATGATGCTCAGGAAATTAATGTGTTCTGAAATTAATGAGATAAAGATAGGGAATGAATCCCCAGCACATCCTCGCCTATGGAATATTTTCCAGCCCACTTCCATAACTGCAAAAGCATTTTAGGCTCTTAACCATCAGCACAGAAACTTTTGGGTGTTGGCTTTTCTCAGCCTGACTTGCAAGTTCTGTGCTGGCCAAACCCTGTGGATGTTAATGAGCATCTCCTGTCCATGTGCCACAGACAATTCCAAGCTGGAATTTTTTGCAGTTTTGCACTGTCCTGGGGTCAAATGTTCAGAGGCACCAGTGAGGAAAGAGGAAAGGAAAATGTTTATGTTTGTCCTGGAGTCCTGCAACAGGCAAAGGGGGTGGGAATAAAAACTGGTGATTCTGAACCAGCTGAAAGAGGGAAAATTTCCATTTCAGGGACACCTTCCACTGTCCCAGGCTGCTGCAAGCCCTGGGACACTCACTGGGAAAAATTTCTTCCCAATATCCCACCTAAATCTCTGCTCTCTCAGCCTGAAGCTTTTACCCATCACTCCTTTCTCATGTCATCAGTACTCACTATAGATTTTTAAAACTCAAGGCAAAATTTAAACAACTTCTGATTTTCTCTCTCCAGAAAATATTAAAAGGACAGATAACTTTTTTTCCCCACACCTTAAATATTTTTAAAACAATTCCCAGTTTGTCAGCAAAGTGACCTGGCAGATTCTTGATTGCAGAGGGGAAACCTGATCTTTCAGTCTGTTTATAAAAGGTAATTCCCAGGGAACACTGACTTTTTAATGATATTTAGGCTATGGAAAGTTTCCCTTGCTCAAAGTCAACAGAAAGTTAATTTTTGGGTAAGATCAGGAATAGAAAGGTTCAGCACTGGAGGAGATGGGTCTGGATAATTACCTGAGTACATCAGAGGAATTCTGTGATAGGAATTATCCTGGTCATTACCAGTTGTGCCAGCCAGTAGTTCCACATTTGGGACAGGAACTCAGGATAGAAATGGATGGAGGTTTTGTTGAAATGTCAGTGCACTTCATTTTTATCTATTGATTCCACATTTGTGAGCTCGCTTCCTAGTTAATTTTCCTTTTACTTTCCCATTTTATCAGATGGTGAATGCAGATGTCTGTGCAGAGTCACAGCACTGAATGTGCCCAAAAATCTTTAGACAAGAGTCCATTTATTTCAGATTCAAGAAATAGCATGATGTGACTTTATTAAAAAAAGGAAGATTGAAAACTCTGTGAGGTGAGACACTTTTAAATGAAAACTCATTAAATTATTTACTGTGGTAAAATAAGTGTTTAATGGAGAAACATTTAAAATTTAATTGAGTGCTGAGATTATTGGGTGAATTATGTGAGGCGCCCACATGAGCTGCAGCTTTCTCTTGCAAGTGAAAACACTCAGAAAAACATGTTTGTAAAATGATTTTGAAACAACAACAAGAAAATAATGGAATATTTATTTTAAAAGTTTTGCTGTGTTATTGCTCACATCAGTAGAGAAAATTAAACTGAATAATTTGGGGGAAGGGGGGATGACTGGAGCTGTGCTTAAATTTGAGGACTGTGACTGAAAGTTCTGTTTGGAATTATAGATGGGTAATTAAATAACAGATTTAATCTGCTATGTAATCTGAGTTTAAGTGACTAATTGAAAACTCTGAATAAAATTTGCCATGGAATCCCAGACTGGTTTGGAAGGACCTTAAATTCCATCCACTCCCACCCCATCCATGGCAGGGACACCTTCACTGTCCCAGGCTGCTCCTGCCTCATGTGCAATGATTCCCACCAGGTCAACACAAAGGGACTCTAAAACTGGAAATCCTTCATTTCCCATGGATTAATTCCTTTGTAAAACAAGGAGAAACTACAGCAACTTAAAAAAAAAAAATGTACTCATGGACTGATGAAAAATTTTCTGGGAAGCACCAGCTGAGTCAGACATACAGGATCCTTCCAGACTATTTCCAGTTTTATTTAAAGCACTTGAGAAAATTTTCCTAATATTAGACCTTGCCAGACAATGTGTCAGATGGCCACTCTAATCCCTCCACCAGCAACACACATCCTTTTCCAGCTGATCACATTTGTGTCAGCTTTGGATTAGAAACCCATTTGGTTAAAAACCCATTCATTTTTTGGTGTTATTTTTAAATTGTAAATTTATTTTAGATTTGCTGTAGAGCTATAAGACAGTCATAATTTTTTCTTCACAGCAGGTATTAATTTAATTTAATTTAATTTAATTTAATTAACATTAAAGATTTTTCAAAATGGGGCTTGGAAAAAAACCAAAACAAACAAAACAGAAGGATTAATAAAGATATATTTTTTTAAGAAAAAGTGGTTGAGGCTCATGGTTAATATCAAACACCTGAAGAAGTCCAGGGAGATGATGCACAGAAAACCAGGATTATGGTTTTGATGAAGATGTCTCTGCTTATTCCAGGAGCAGACAACCTTCAAGTTCCCTTCCAGCCCAACCCATTCCGTGATTCCCTGATCCAGACCAATTCCACCTCAGGATTACAATCTTCCCTTTCAAATTCCTACCCTCTACCAAAAGGAGAATATCAGGATTATGATCTTCCCTTTCAAATTCTTACCCTCTACCAAAAGGAGAATATCCTGGACAATGTTGCTTGTTTAATGCTAGAAAAGCCACCCCTGAGCTGTCTAATCCAGCCTGGCTGAACTTTGCTGTTAAACTCAGTAATTAAATTCAGTCTCAGCTGAGAATCAATCCACCAGATTTCAGCCTCGAGTGAGAACAAACAGCTGAATTAGAAACCCCCCAAAAATAGAAATTCCGTGCACAATCATCACCACAACCTCCTCTGGGGCCCCTGTAGGATCATAAAAGACATTGAGGAAACAAGAAGGTGCCTAATGATGCAGGGAGCTTTTCATGCAGCACTTAGAGACAACTCACTACCCATAATTAGAGCATTACCAGAACCAGCCACAAATGTCACCTGCCTCCAAATCCAGCAGCAATTCCGCCTGCTTTATGTGCACAGCTCTAAAATCCAGACACAGAAGACGACAAAAACAAAGCTAATTACAAAGTTCATGTCTTCTTTTGGAGCAGTGGAGAAATTTGGAAGTGGATTTTTTTTTTTTTCTCCTGAGTAATTTGATGGATTTTGTAATAAGATGTTGTGGTAGAACCAGATTATTTGGATGCTTGTTGGGGAAAGGGGTGTTTTCTACCCCCCAGGAAGTAATTCATCAGTGCACTTGGGGATGACTCTGTGCATCCACAGGAATCTCTTCTTGGCCTGATTCTCTTCACTATTTCCATTTATGTGAAAACTACAATGCCACAGAATAAAAAGAACCCAAACAACCAGAACTGAGGATTTCCAGAGGAAAATGATTAAATGGGACACACTCAGAAAGGCAAAATTCAGGTAGGAGTGGCTTTCCATGCAGGGATTCTGCAGGGATTGCTGGAAGAGGGAGGATATTGAATACGAGCTGTGACTGTGACTGCTGCAAAAGAGATGTTTAATTTAAGAGATAATTTCAGAAAGGTCACAGGTGAACTGTAGAGGTTCAGAAAAAACCCACTTTTTCTTCTTTACAAAGAAGATTAAAGTTTTGATTTAGTTTGATATAGAAAAGGATGACTAAGAGAGGGTGTTTGAGGGCATAAACCAGCAGCCAGCTGCTCTTGTCCACTGGCAATGAGGAAAATGAGCCCAACTCAAGGAGTTGGAGACATCTGAAGAATTCCTAATTGCTCTTGCAGGAGTGTCTAGACTTCCCCACTCCCAGTCTGGAGCATTGCTGCTGGCTGTTGTCACAGCAGGATTGTTGTCTGACTGTGTTTAGAAGAATGTTTTTGCTTGGAGGCAACACAAAATCTGGGCCTGAACTCATCTCTGGGGTCTCTTCCAGCTTTTGTTTGGGAGGAGTTGATTTCTCTGAGTCACAACATCAAACCCCCCCCCCATATTTGTTGGTTTAGAGCTGTTTGTGCCAGGCAGGAGCCACCTGGGAGAAGAAAAATAATCTTTTTTTGAAACCCAACATGGTGATGACACGAGATCCTGCCTTGCTGACTGAGGATTGGAAATTGAAAGTGGAAATCCACACTCTCTGTTTCTGCACTGGGAAAGAATGGTTTCACAAGCCTGGATTTTCCATTCTCCTTGCTATTCTCCCCCCTCAGGGCAGTCCTTTCCTGCTTCTGAAGGCTCAGTTCCCATGGGAAACACGATGGAAAACAGCAGGCATTGTTAACTGGGGAAATATGGAGTAATCCCTGAAGGGAAAACATTTTAATTCCTCAGGTGTCATTTGAAGGTGCTGCTCACAGCCCATTGTAGTCTACAAAAGGCTTTTTAAATGTGCAAGAATTAACTGATCACTGCTGCATTAATGAATTCCTGCAAGGAGAACACAAAGGAGAGGCCAGGGAACACAGAAATCTCTCTTTTGAAGGCTGGAAGGGCTGAGTTTATCAACAATGTAGAAAACCTTTGACTGAGTCAACACACAGCACTTTTTAAAAGTGTTTGGCTCACCCCGTTCAGGAGTCGATTTGCTGTCAGAATATTTGTTCTGGACTTGTCAGGAATCTCCTGTAGGAGTAACAGCTCTGTTTGCAGAAATCTCTGCTAAAAGTCACCACCAGTTCTGCTGCCTGGTCATGTTTCCTGAATCTGGAGGTATTTTCTCAATCTGCCTTCAAAGGGGATCCCTAAGGAGGACTTGGGAGAAGAAGTCAATTAATAACCTGATATTTAGCTGGTAATCTGCTAAATTACAGCACAAAACATCAGTGAATATTACTTTTGTTTTCATTTTTGGACGAGCAACCTTCAGGAAGCTTCACAACTCCGTAATCTTTGCAAACATCTTCTAAGAGGGACTGTTTTGTCTTTTATTCTATTAATTCCTTTATCAAAGAGGAATAGGAGCCCCTGGGTTTATTTACATCTTATCAGCAAGCAAAACATTGCAATCTGAAATAATCCTGAGCAGAAATCTGCTGAGAACATTGGGAAAACAGCTTTTCCTGCAGGTGTTCATGTGCTGAATCAGAAGTCAAGCCTCAGAAACACACAGGGAGATAATAAAGATGTTTCTCATGCCTGACATGCCACGACTTTAATTTTTCCAAAAGAAGCTTTCTAAATCTTCCCCTGAAGTGCCTGTTTGAGTTTGACTGAAGGTCAACACGTTCCCTCTGAGAAATGAGAAGTGCCCAATTACCCTGCAGTTAATGAGGGGACAGTTAATGAGCTCTGGGGAGAAACATGACTTCTCCTGTGACTTCCAGTATTGACTGAAATAGCCAATATTGCAGGACTTGTGTTGCTATCCCAGGATCTGATCCAACCCCACTGGGATCCAGAACCATCCCCACCCCATGGGACCAGCACATCCTCCTGGGACACACCAGCTTTGCTGTGGCACAAAATCTGTCCCTTCTCGTCCCTTTTCTGTGCCCAGTGAACAATTGGGATCCACCCCTTAAATGCTCTGTTTCTTCTGCCAGACTTGCTGGCAATTAGAAGTGCAATTAGGATTTCTGTGTAGCTCATAATAAACTCTGGTGGAACACAGAGTTCTCCGCTGTGCTGGGAACCTGTAGTTTGGAAGATGGATATTCCCAGCCTGTCAGAGACCCAAACATCAATTTTAAAGTGCAATTATCCTGAGACACTTCATGAGTCACCAGGGAATTCAAACCAGCACCATGCAGTTCCCTGCCCCATACACACATGTACAATTCCAGTTTAAATTTGACTGTTTCATATCCTGACTTCATTGATTAACTGACTTCAAATATTCAATTAATTCTTATTGATAAGAAACCCTCTAATTGAGTTGTACTATCAGAATCTAGAATGATTTTTATGGATGCTGAAAACAGGCAGATGTCCAAATATCTCCCTGGAATGAATTTTTTTGTTTAGTTATGGAACAACTTAAATTTCAGAATCAGGTCTGGATCTTTGTCTGCTGCTGCCAGAGACATTACATATAAATATAAATAAATATATATATATATATGGTATATGTATATGTATATGTATATAGTATATGTCTATTCTATTTATTTATTTATTTGTTTGTTTGTTTGTTTATTATCTATCAGATCCCAAAATCAAAGAATCATTTTTGGTGGAAAAAAATGATATGCCATCATCCCAGGTGTCCTCAGAGATCAGAAAGTTCCAGGTTCATCCCCCAAAGGCACATTTCTGGAGCTCCCAGGTCATGCCCACTCCACAGGAAGGGTAAAGCAGATGCCATGTGATGCCAGTGGGTGTCTTCCAAATTCTGCTAAATCCCTGGGAGAAGTTTGTCCCTGGGGAAAAGAGTGCCCTTGGTTCACTGCAGCTTAATCCTCCCCTAATCCTCCCCTCCAAGGCAGGATTATTGTACAGCACGGACAGAAATTTCTCCTCCTGGCTGAGTTTCCAGAGGTGACTTTAGGGTGTTTTACCTCTCTGGTGTCAGCAGCATCCCTGCCCAGGTGTGGGGCTGAATTCCTTCTTTTCCCCCCTGGCTCTTCCCTTCTTCCCTACAGAAATGAATGGGACTGCTGGGAGAGAACACAACATAATCTGCACCAGTGTTCTAAAATGTTTTATGTCCTGAGTTCCCTCCCAGAGGAAAAATTTTTGCAGCCAATTAAAGCAGTGGATTTAAATGTGTTTGTTGCTGTTGCTGAGCAGTGAATATTCCACTCAGGCAGTCCAATGGATATGGGATGGGACATTATTAGGGTGTGGAAGGTGCACAGACAAAACAATTCCAGTTCTGGGATGATTTAAGGTCCAACACCTGCTGTCAGCTCATGACAAACCAGGTCCTTCAAAAAAAAACCAGTGTTTTAGTGCTGCCTAATGAGATGTTGGACCATTAGAGAAATGTTTGTTTCCAAGGAAAACCAGAAGCAATTAATTAGGTGTCACATCCCAGAAAGTTGTTTTGGGAAAAATGCCCCACACCACAAAGAGCTTCAAGCAGGAGCTGTGGGCTGCTGGGTTGAAACCAGCTCATAGAAAACTTGAATAGAATTTTATAACTTTTTGTTTTTAAATCATGTCTTTAATTGCTTTAAATCTCTTAGTGATAAAGTAGGAGGAAAAGAATGGTTTAGGTTTGGCCTGAGCTGAGTCTGGTGGCAAAAGCCAGGGGGAATTCTTGGTTCAAGGAGCAGAACAGAGGCTGCAAACAGGCACAGAGCTCTGGAGTGTCCAGGGAAGGACAACAGGAGAGTTCCCAGCCCTGGAGGTGTCCCAGGAGCAGCTGGGGTGGCACTCAGGGCTCTGGGACAGGAGGGGATGGGGCACTCAGTGATCCTGGAGCTTTTCCAGCCCTGAGGTTCTGTGCTATCACAGGCACAGGTTTGGGGGGTGGCAAATCTCAGGCCAAAGCTTGGTGAAGGGCTCCTGAAATTCCTCAAGGCTTCAGCTTGCTGAGAGATTAAAAAAAAACAATAAATATAAAAGTGAATCACAAAAAGTCAGCACCTGAGTCTGGGGCCAAAGGAGATCAGCACCTGTAAGGGAAATGATTTACTCCAACACAAAACCCATCTCCTGCTGCACTCCCAGGGCCCAGGCTGCAATAAATCCTCTTCTCTCCAGCACAGGAGCAATTGGGATTCCCCCCTGAGCAGGGAATTGTGCCTCTGAGCCTCACCCTCCATTTACAACATTTCTCTTCCCAGTGATTGTTCCATCAGCTTTAAAAAGCTGAGCTGCATTTTTCTTGCTGCTGCAGGAAACCTGAAATGATCACTCAGAGCACAGGAATTGTCTCAAAACCCACCATGGCCATTGAAATGTCAATGCTGCTGATCTTTTAACAAAATCAGCAGTAATCAGGTGATGGAACCATCCCAAAATTTTGGCACCAAGACCCAGAATTGCAGCCTGTGCTGCTCTCACAACCCAGAGCTGTCCCAGCTCCAGTGAGCAGGGACTCAGCAAAACTCAGTGAAACCCCATGGATCTGAAAAGGCAAATTCATTTGAATGTATTTCAAATGTCTCAGCTCAATTAATTTCACCATTAATTGAAAAATAATCAGCTACAAACCTGGAGGTGTCTGAGCTGCAGTGGAATCTGAGATGGTCCCACCAGTTCATGAAGGTGACAAAAGTGCCTCATGATCTGCCCACCTTTGTTTAAAAAGATATTTAAGCCAAAAATCATTAATTGCTTTATTTCCATGTACCACTATTTGAAAAAGAAATGGAGCATACAGATAATTAATTACATCCTGTTCTGACAACATTATTGACCTCAAATATCACTTCCAGTTTAGCTGTGGGTTAAAACTCCCCACTATTTTTTTTTCTGTGCAAAGCTTCAGTCAAACCCATTTATTAACCAGCTGGTGGCAGTGTTTTCATTAGGAAAAGATAAAAGCATCCCACTCATTTTCCAAAGAATCCACTCTCTCTGCTATTAAAGTGGGAGATTCTTCCTTGTGACTTGGTTTCCTTCATTAAAATTCGAAGGAAAATCCATACAGGATATAAAACTCCTCAGTCACTGCTGCAGAATCCTCTGTTTTTTACAGGTTATGGAATATTTTACTGCCCTTTGGAGCTGCCTGTTGTTTCTGCTGCTGGAATTCTGGTGTTAGAGGGCTCCTTGCTTCCCTCTGCAAGTTAGTTCAGATTTCAAACAGCGGTGCTGGAACGAAATAAAAACATGACAGATTGAATCCTGGTTTCTGCCCACTGGATTTGTGGGATTTCTGTTTGGGGAGGGAGGTTGGAAATGGCTTCTGGAAAGGGAGAGCACAGCAATGTTCCCTTGCTCTCCCCACACATCCAGCAATGGCACCTTCCCATCCCTCTCCTGAATCTTAATTTAAACCAGGCCAGAGCTGTGTGCAGGAGAGATCCACCTCTGCTCGAGGCATTTATTAAAAATACAGAACATTTCATCAGCATTTAGCAGGAGCAGCCTGCAGCACCCAGGCTAGAAACACCTGCCCTCCCTCCTGAGCTGCCAGCAATGCACCTTGCCATGGGATATTTCCAGTTTTCCAGCCTGGAATCACAGCTACAAGGATCCTGAGGGATCAGGGAAAACCATTCCATGGGATATTTCCAGTTTCCCAACCTGAAATCACAAGTACAAGGATCCTCAGGGATAAGCAGAAGCCATTCCATGGGATATTTCCAATTTTCCAGCCTGGTACAAGGTACAAGGATCCTGAATGATCAGTGGAAGCCATTTCATGTGATATTTTCAGTTTTCCAGGATGCTACAAGGTACAAGGTACAGGTACAGGTACAAGGTAACAGGTACAGGGTAACAGGTATAAGGATCCTGAGGGATCAGTGAAAGCCATTCCATGGGATATTTCCAATTTTCCAGCCTGGTACAAGGTACAAGGATCCTGAGTGATCAGTGAAAGCCATTCCATGGGATATTTCCAGTTTTTTAGCCTGGAATCACAGGCACAAGGTACAGGTACAAGGAACCCTAGGGATAAGTGGAAGCCATTTCATGTGTTATTTCCAGTTTTCCAGCCTGGAATCACAAGTGCAAGGATCCCAAGGGATCAGTGGAATCCATCCTGACTCCCCAGACTGGGAACAACATCCCAGTCCCAGCAGAGCCCTCCTCCCTGGATGTGCCATCTGCACCAGCTCCATCTGCTCATGGGCATCTCCAGCCTCCACAGGTGTACCCAAAACTGCTGCCAACTCTGGGAACACCTCCTGGAGGGCTGGGAAACACACCATGCTAGAGAAAAAAAAAAAAGAATTAAACTCTTATTTTGTTGCAGGGAAACCTCCAGCAGGGAGTGGGTCCTGTCCCCCCCACATCCCCCATCCCACCCAAATCCTGCAGGTGCAGGAGCTGCAGGGATAACACCCCCATGGGGGGTTTCATGAGGTTTGGGAAAGCCTCCTGACCCCCCAGAGTAGATGCAATGCATTTGGGGGTGGTCATTGAGGTGGCAGCTCTCCAAGGCTGGCACTTCTCTCTTCTTCTGGCACCAGGAGTGCTCAGCTTGCTTTGGATTCTCTGGAAAACAAGGAATAAACACTTGCTAAAGTCAATAAATCTGCTGGTCTTTTCCAGTCAGTGCTTTGGGAGGCTGGGAGAGCTTTTTTCCCAGGTTTTGCTGTAGTTTTCAGCTTGGATTTGCTTCTCCTTTCTGGTCCAGGAGCCAGGAATCAGTGCAGGTTAAAAACATACAATAAATGGAAAAAAACCAAACACGCCTGCAGGTGCCACTTGAGGAAATCTGTCATGCAGGAAGGTCACAGGGACTGGATTTCAGTGGCTCTGCAGCTCCTGGTGGCTCCGTGGGTGGCACATGGGATGTGTGTCCTGGTGGGTGAAGATCCTGGATCTGCTCCTGGAGGAGAGGGAGCAGGAGCTGGGCAGCTGGCAGGGACTGCTCCTCGCTGTGACTCTGTCAGGAGTGATTGATTTCCACAGATCACTTCATTCTTTATCATCTGGCACTTTCCAACTGTTTGGAGAAAAGTCCTGGCCAGCCTGATTTCAACCCTCCTGGGTTTTATTCCATTCCTGGCCTTTTTCAATACTTGGTGAGCACAGATTTTTTGCATTAACTGCAAATGTTTGGAATAAAATTTGCCCATAAACCCCCCTAGTATACATATTTCATTATCCCTTTGTCAAGTCAAAAAACCAAAACAAAAACAAACAAAAAAAAAACCACTGTAAATATTTCTCTGTGAATAAGTGATTGATGTTTCAATCATGTTTGGATTTGCATCCACCTTGGTGTCCTTCCCCTGTGAATATTCCTGGGAGCTGGCTGAGTGATCAGAAAATCAAGCATTGCAGTCTGGAGTGTTTTGGGAACACCTTTCATGTTTATTCCCCAAGCCCTTCTCCATGGAAAAGCAGCACTAGTCCCTGGCTGTGAATTGGTAGCCACACCAGAAATGTGAAATCCACAGAAATTGTTGGGCAGCCAGGGAAAACAAATCCCCAAACCCTGGTGGTGTTGAAATCACAGAGCAGGGTCTCACACTGGGACCATTCCCTGTGTTCACTGCTCTTTGATATTAATGCAAATATTGAGTTTTTCCTCTTTTTTGGGTATCTTTGATATTTTTAAAGCACATTTGTTGCAATAGGAAGTGGTAGCAGATCCAATACATGTTTATTTTACCTAACCTGAGTGTTTTAACAACTGGCACAAAATATTCTGTATTTAGAGTCCAGCTTTCCATGGAAAACAGAATCACAGAATGGGTGAGGTCAGAGGTGGTCACAATGGATCATCTGATCCCATCCCAGTAAATGTTCACCCCACTAAAAGGCAGGAAGGAAACAGGTGAAGCCTCACCTGGGGGAGGATTTGAGAAACAAATGGAATTTGAGGCTCAGATTTGGCTCTTCCTGGAAGCTCAGCTGCATTTGATGCTTTTGAAACCCCCAAATTACAAATGTTCCTCTACTTTTCTACTCCAAATTCTGTTCACCCAGAGCCAATCCTTATCCCCTCCATCTCCCTGTGCTGCTTTCCTTTCCCCTTGCTTGGATTTGTTGACGTTAGAGGGCAGTCTCCCATTTTCCTGCTTTTTTCCAACATATTTTAACCATCCCCGTTTGCAAAGTGCTGGGCAGGCTGGGGCTGAGAGTACAGACAAAAACTGCTATTTTAATTTAAAAACTGCTGCACAGTTCTGGAAAATCTTCTCTCAAAAACGACTTTTTCATGGTATCTTCATAGCTGGGAGCGTGGGCAATTTATAAAACCTCACACACATGAAATATTTCCTGTTGCAACAGTTCTCTGTGAGGGCTCCCTGATTTCCCAGCTGGAATTTGTGGGAATTAATGCAGCACAGCCCTTCCTTGACATTGCAGAGTATTAAACTAGAGGTGGCTAAAAGGTGACTACGAATTTTCTGTGATGAATATCTCCTAAATCCTCTTCAGTTCACTTCCAGAAGTGTTCTGAAATTACAGATGAGCCAAAAAAAAAAAAAAAAAAAAAAAATAGGGCAAAAGAAAGCCAAAGACCAAAAGTTGCTTTAAAATGTGTGGGAAAAGTGTTTCTGAATCAGCCTAAAGAATGTCTCAGAGCCATAAACCCACAGAGCATCCAGAATGCCACTCCAGCATCCACTGTGGCAATATTCATATATCAAAGCCAAGGTGCTGTGAGCTTCCAACTTTTTTTAGGATGGCATTCATCTTTCTGACAAAAATAATTATGGAATGCTAACCTGCAGCAGCTTCAGGCTGGCTAGGAAAATATTACCACTTCTCCCATCCCCAGTCACACCTAATTTAAGCAGCTAAGCTTGTGATCATGAAAAAAAAAAGCAAAATGTACAGAAGTCACAGACTTTTCTCTCCCCTGGAACTTTTTCCTGTGGAAGTTGCAGGACAAAACACACCCCCAAAAAATGGGAATTAGAGATCCACTTTTAACCCTTCCTTGCTCCTCTGGGAATCCCCCTTGTGCCATCCCATGGTTATTCATCATTCCCATCATTAATTATGATTTTTCCCTGCAGTAGTGCTGAGACAAATTAATTTGCAGCATCTGGATGCCACACAAATTCCAAGTGGGAGCAGAAAATCCCATCAGTAGAACAGCAGAAGGAAAAAGGACAAGTTCAAAATTTCGGATGTAAGAGCCAAGTGCAGAAGCAGAGTCAGTCAGAACCCTGCCCAAGGTGGCACAGGGAATGTGGGGGAGTTTCCTGTAGGAAAAGGAGAAATAATCCCATTTTTAAATTGCATTTTTGCCAGGCTCCATGTCAGGTGTGCAGAATTCCTGCCTGGAAAACTCCTAGATTTGTGCCTGCAACTCCACAGCACCAAAATATCACCAGAACAGGAAGAATCACTTCACTCTCCCCCACTGGCTGGTGAAATCTATTATTTATTTAGGGGAAGTGAACCATGGCCTCAAGGTCAGGCTTTCAGAAGGGACCCTGAGCAGTCAGAGCTGCCAGTGACCCCGAGCAGAATCCCCTGGAGAGGCAGAGTTTGCTCCCCAAACCCTTCCCAGCTCTGCCCCATCAGTCAGGAACGAGCACCAACCCCCCTGCTCTGCTGACCAGGGCTCTTTCTATTTATTTAACGTGGAATTGAGGAAAACACACAACTGTGCTGCAGCCACCACAAAAATAAAGCATAAAACTGTTGAGACATTGCTTGCAGTGACTGTTGGTGAATGCCAGGGATGAGTCATGTGGGAACTCTTCCATTCCATGATTCCATGATAGTGAGGGACATTAATTCCTTCTCATGATTTGAACACAAAATAAAATTTCTGCATTTGCTGGAAATGCAGTTAAAAAAAAAAAAAAAAATTGCTTTGGAGTAAAAGCACCTGGAAATTGGAAAGGAGCTGTGAGGAGCAGCAAATGGTGTGATGGAATCATGGAATCCCAGACTGGTTTGGGTTGGAAGGACCTTAAATCCCACCCAGTGCCACCCCTGCCATGGCAGGGACACCTCCCACTGTCCCAGTGCTCCAACCCCAGTGTCCAACCTGGCCTTGGGCACTGCCAGGGATCCAGGGGCAGCCACAGCTGCTCTGGGCACCTGTGCCAGGGCCTGCCCACCCTCATTTATTAATTATCATTAATGAACAACCCCATCTGCAAGACGCTCTGCAATTAATTTGTCAAATGAAACTGTCTTCAGCCATCAGACTCTTAAAAATATCATATTTTTTAATGCAGTATGACTACATTAATCTAAAATACAAGTTAATTATTGAATATAGCTTTGAAAAACACCCAGCTTAGGCCAGTGACCAAACAATC
Organism: Cichladusa arquata; assembly: GCA_026413545.1. Lineage (NCBI taxonomy): Eukaryota > Metazoa > Chordata > Aves > Passeriformes > Muscicapidae > Cichladusa > Cichladusa arquata. The sequence goes on along the minus strand of JAOTQP010000304.1, from coordinate 33,291,476 downwards.
CAGTTTATAAGTCTACAGCATCTGTAATATCAGTAATTAAGCAGTTACAGGCTCAGAGGTGCAGCCCTTGACAGGTGAACAGCACGAGGCAGGCGAGGCGAGTGCTCTGTGCCAAAACACCTGAATCCATCCTGAGAGCACAGGGAAGATAAATGCAACTCATTTCCTGAACACAGGCACGTAAATGACACCTTATTTGTTGATCATAAGGAGTGATTTGTAAAGTTCAAGTACCAAAATATGCAAATTGGCACCACACTCGACATGCAGAAGAGCAAAGGGATGCTGGAGATCTCATCCTCACATGGCTTCTGCCAACTCTGGGAAAAGGCACTGAGGGGAGCTCAGAAAGTGCAGCACAAACACCTGGGCACTGAGAGCACAAAGTTCAGGAAATTTAGGTGGCGGAAATTTAGGAAAATGCCAGTTGATGCAAAAATAGAGAAAACATTTGGGCTGTTCAAAGTGCTTTGGTGGCCTCCTTGAGCTGCATGAATTTGATGTGGAGTTTGTGTCTGACTTGCCCAGGGGCTTGCCCAGCTCCTGGCAGGCAGGAGCACCCATGAGGATGAGTTTTTTAGGAGCTAAGCTTTGAGGATCCTCATGGATCCCTTCCTGCTCAGGATATTCCATGAGAATCCAATGACATTATCATTAATATTGCAGAAAGGCAAAGAAAATATGAAAACACCCCACCTTTGCAAGAGGGAAAACATCTATTTTTTGGGTTCATAATTATCTTTTCATAGCCCAATTCCACCCACATGGGGGCAATTATCTTTCCTTTAAGGTGTAAATTAATCAACATAATCAGTTTACATAATTCATTTTGTAATTTTCCCCCTCATTTTTACACACACATACTCCTCTTTCCTCGAGGTGAGAGCCATTTGTTCTTTTGAATTAATTGATGATTTTTACTTGAAAATGAAGTAAAAAATACATGATAACCATCATCTACTGATAGTGTAATTTTTAGTTATTTTAAAGAAAGCAAAGCAGAACTGGGGGACCAAAATGACTCTGGAACGATGCTGACATCACTGAGTTTAAATTTCCACAGCATTTTCACAGACCTTGGCTCCAGCCAAGTGTCATGCTGCTAATTAAGATGCTAATGAAGACACAGAGCCAAGCACAGCAGCCTGGGCTCATGGGGAGCTCCCAGCTCTGGAATTTGGAAAGCCCAGCTCAGACTGGGGGGGTCAGGAGAGCCTTAGGCACAAAGCACAGGAATCTGTGAGGAAGCTCCGTGGGCAGGAGTGTTGGGTTGATGTGGCCAGAAATGTGGATTCTGTCACCATCTGTTAAACCAGCTGGGGCAGTGACCCTGATCTCCTGGCACATATTATCTGCTAATGGGCCAGCTTTAAACCAG
>JAOTQP010000304.1:33273779-33288768 GCA_026413545.1 Cichladusa arquata | reverse complement strand
TAAAGAACTGTTATTCCTAATTCCCCTATCTTTGCCTGAGAGCCCCTTAATTTCAAAATTATAATAATTTGGAGGGAAGGGGTTTGCATTCTCCATTTCCAAGAGAAGTTTCTGCCTTTATTGGCAGATACCTGGACAGCAGGAGAATCTTAAAGTGCCCAGGGCTCTGTGAGGTGCTCCAGGGGTGCCAGAGACTCACCAGGTTCCTTTGACCAGGAGTGAACACAAAATATTCCCACTCTGAACCCAACATCTGAGACAAAACCTGTGGAAGGTGCTCCATCACTCCCTGTTCTTCAATGAGCTGGGATGAAATCTGGGGATGATGTTTGGGGATGATGTTTGGGGATGATGTCTGGAGAGAAGCTCCCCAAGCTCATCTCTTGTCACGCTGAGCCCTTACACATCCTCTGGAAGTTGAAAAGATGGGTCTCAGCTCATTGAGCTTTTACAGTCACCTTCTTTTCCAGCATAACCAACCCAGTGACTTCAAATCCATGAAGAAAAGTCTGTAACCACAAAGACAGTAAAATTGCCCTAACCCCCAAAACTGCTCTGTACCCCAAGCCCAGAGTGGTGTCTAATATTCAGCTGTGTCATTTTTCAGCCACCAAGGTCCATCCTCACCTCTCTTCTCACCAGCCATGGCCCATTGGTGTAGGACAGTGAGCTCAGCTTGTTTCCTTAAAGAAAAAAGTCCTGCCATGCTGCTTTACTCTCAAAAATGAATTCAAATATGGTGAGGCTGATAAAAGGCATATCTTTGACATTTTCTCAGTCTTTCCCCAAACTCTTCCAACATTTAAGCACATAGCTCATCAATGACATTCTGCATAAATGCTCCACGGTTTGAAGTAATTTTTCATGATGAATCTTTAAAGTGCCAGACTCTCTGATAAGTTAAATTTTGATTTTCTTTATATGACAAATGGTTAATAGTTGTCTTAGAGCCTTTCTGCATGATGATTTTTATCTCTATTTTATTACAGTAATAATAACATCTAATGTACTCTTTCATATCTCTCTTGTTCTTTCTTAAGGTCAAAATTATATCCAGAGTTAAAAGCAGCAAGAGATTTCTCCCTTTCTTCCTCTCAGTATTTTCAGGAAATAAATTACCTTACACAGGCAAATAATAGCAAATTAGGAAACCTAAATGTGGTATCCATACTTTAATATGTGCTGGGCAATCAGAAACCTGAGTATGGGGATGTCATTACAACGAGGAATTCTCAGGCTTGCAAGTTAATTAGATGCTATTACATCAGGCTATTTAATTGCCTTCCTTGCCAATAATCTGTGAAGAAGAAGAAAAGTGTTAATTCCTCTTCTTGTCTTTGGGCAGATTTTTTTTTTTTATTTTATGCGATTTGTTCCCTTTGCTCACCAGTGGAAATCTCAAACCTCCTTTAAAGGCAGAGAAGGTTTTTGGGGAGCAGAGGAGCAGCAGATGACACATCCTGCACCTTGGAAGGTGCCATGGGATGGGATGGGAAAATGGGATGGCAAAATGGGATGGGATAATGGGATGGGATAATGGGATGGGATGGGATGATGGGATGGAGATGCAGCTCCCACAGCCTCAGGGTAGCATCAGCCCAACCCCAGGCTAGTTTATAAATTCATTAACTTACTTAGAACCAACTGATTTATTTAGATACAGCTGGATCTGTGTAGCTACATTGCCTAATGGATGGGTTCTCTTTATGGCAATGATATCACAGTTAAAAGGAATTTAATTGCTTCAATAAATGTCAAAATGAAAGTCATTTATTCAATAAATCTAGGGAAATCTGGTTTCCAGTTTGAACTAGAATCAAAACTGGCCAAATCGAGTTTGGCTGCTCCAAACAGTGATTGCTGAGCTCAGGGATGGCTCTCACAGCCCAAATACAAGGAATCATCACTGGAAATTTATGTCTAAAACTTCCAGAGGTAAATGCAAGTCAGAGCAAAGTAAAGGAAAAAAATCCTTATAGATTAAAGAATTCTTCATGTCCTCTCCCTCAGCCTCTCCAGCTATTGAAACCACCCTTTCTGTCCCCAAACTCTTCCCAAATCCATCAGTCATGACACTGCTTAGCCAAGATGGCTCAGTGAAGGCAGTTTCTTATTTTTCAGACAGGAAATTGGGTAGAAATGATTTTTCTGAAGTCATAGACTGAATCCCTCAGCCAAGATTGGCCAGAACATTCCCAACTTCCCAACTTGCTCCTCAATCCCCAGACAAAGCCTCACTCCTCCAGCCCTCTGAACTCTTTTATCTTTTCTCTTTCTGTTAGGTTAGCCAAGAAAAATAATAAAGAAATTCACAAATTATCTTCACGCAGCATCATGAATCCCTGTTCTCCAGAGAGAAATCAAATTAATGACAACACATTAATTACGGTGCAGGTTGGCATCCCTATAGTTGTTCCCATTGTTCACTTTTTACTGAAAAAAAAGACATTTTCTGCCACATTTCCATTTCCTGTCAGCATAAAAATTAATGTGCCCGGCAATGGCAGCCTCAGATCCTCATTTCCTGACAGAGATCACTGAGGTTACTCTCTGTTCTCCCCAAAACAAAGGCACCTTTAAAGTTGAGAGATGAGTTCAGCATTGCAGGGTGAGTTTTCTGTGGGAGGTGATGGCCAAATCAGCCCTCCAGTGACAAAACTACTGAAAGGCAGCTGGAAAATTCACATTTTCCAGGATTTAGGTGACTAGTGGCTCTTGGTGGCCTCCTGGTACATTGTTTTGTACATGCAGATCCCTCCAGCTGGAGTGGCCTGTCAGGGACTGGCTAAATCATAAAAAATGGGATTTTCCCAGCAGCCAATTTTTCTTGCATCCTTTATTTTTGATAAAAGGGGATGAAGGTCTGTGGGAGCAGGACACCAGCTCTGCATCCCTCTGGAATGTGCCCTGCTCAAAGACAAATGCCAAAACACGAAACGAGTTACTCTCATTCCTGCACAATAAATGGAAGAGCCTGATTTTCCAAGCTGCACACAGAGTTCTGTTGGCTTAAAGACAACCTTGCTCATCCCAGGTTACCAAGGCAGGAATGTATTTGACTATGTAGGAAAATGTTAGCAAAAATGTTAGCACAAATGTATCTCAAAGACCAGACAAAGCTGAATCTGAATTTTTGGGATTTTTTTGCTTGCCTGAAAGATAATTTGGGTGGGATATGAGAAGGACAGAGCTCTGCACTGGGACAAAACACCTCAACCATGCCCAGATGCAGAATGGATTCATGGAATCATGGAAAAATGGGATCACAGACTGGTTTGGGATAGAAGGGACCTTAAAACTCATCCCAGCCATGGCAGGGACACCTCCCACTGTCCCAGGTGCTCCAAGCCCCAGTGTCCAACCTGGCCTTGGGCACTGCCAGGGATCCAGGGGCAGCCACAGCTCTGGACAATCCCTGCACTCAGGACCTGTTTTTGCTTCTGTCACCAGCCAGGAATCATTCCTAGCCCTTCACTTTTCCACAGCCAAAGGCAGTGAAGTTCTGCTCCTTGGGGAGTCCTGGAGAGACCTGGAGAGTGTTTGGGATGGGAAATCTGCAGGACATCTGCCATGGCTGAAATGCCAGCAGCCAGGAGGGACACAGGGCCGTGCCCAGCTGCAGTGCCACCACGGTGCCATCCTGGGCTGCTCCCATCTCAGAGCACCCAAGGGTAATAAATATCCAGCACACTCCTCAGGGGTTTTCCATGGTTCCAGGGATCTCATGGTTCCTAGGATTCCAGTGTTCCTCAGATTTCATGGTTCCTGGGTTCCATGGTTCCTCAGATTTCATGGTTCCTGGGTTCCATGGATCCTTAGATTTCATGGTTCCTGGGTTCTATGGTTTCTAGGATTTCACAGTTCCTAGGATCCCATGGTTCATAGGATTCCAGTGTTCCTCAGATTTCATGGTTCCTGGGTTCTATGGTTTCTAGGATTTCACGGTTCCTAGGATCCCATGGTTCATAGGATTCCATTGTTCCTTAGATTTCATGGTTCCTGGGTGCTACAGCTCCTAGGATTCCATGGTTCCTGGAATCCCATGGTTCCTGGAATCCCATGGTTCCTAAGATTTTTTGGTTGCTAGGATTTTATGGTTCCTGGGATTTTTTGGTTCCTGGGATTTTTTGGTTCCTAGGATTTCATGGTTCCTGCATGCCATGGTTCCTGGGTTCCATGGTTCCTGGCATCCCATGGTTCTTAGGATTTTATGGCTCCTGGGATCCCATGGTACCTCGGTTCCATAGTTCCTACGATTTCACAGTTCCTAGGATTTCATTGTTCCTGGGATCCCATAGATCCTGGGTTCCATGGTTCCTAGGATTTCATGGTTCCTAGGATCCCATGGTTCATAGGATTTCATTTTTCCTGGGATCCCATAGATCCTGGGTTCCATAGTTCCTAGGATTTTATGGTTCCTAGGATTTCATGGCTCCCACTCAACTCAGCAACCTCGAGACAACCCCAAAGGAACTCAAGTGTTTAAGCAACTTTAAAAACCAGGATGTGTTACACTTTTCAGCCTGGACAAAGACAGGCAGGAATGTGTTTGATCTCCTTGGATCAGCCAGAAATCACCCAGAAAAACCTGCTGTCCCACCAGCACAGCTCCAGCTGGGCTCACCTTTCCCCATGAGCATCACAGAGGTGATGACACCAAACCCCCTCATTGCAGGGATAAAAACAATCTCCTGAGCTATGATATTTAACAGGGAAATATTAGAAAACATCCACAGAGTGATTTATTATCATTAATATCACAGCTTTGACTGCAAAAGGCATTGCCACATTTTCAAGCCAAGCACACAGCTTGTCACACTCGGGGGACACAGCCACAGGTAGAAATCACATGTGTGTAACTCACCAGGTGACCTTCCCTCCACACCACATTTACATATTTCACATCAAATTACTTCTTCCTTTTTGTTGTTGTTGGTGTTTTTTTTTTTTTTTTTTGTTTTGTTTTGTTTTGTTTTTTTCCCAACAGGAAATTAAATAAAAAATTCCAAATTTGGCACATTTCATCAGCTGGGTGTTGTCTACCCAAGTTAATTAATTGAGGCACAGGGAGTGGTGCTGATACCCTGCCTTAGAGTGATATCCCAGGATTCTCCTGGATATGAGATGAGACTATTTCCTGCCAAAATCATTTTAAATAATTACATTAAAAAGCCAGTGGAAGTCACAAGTAAGGCCTGATTCTCTCACTGGTGGCCCCTCATATTGAAAACCTGAGATGAAATGTACTTTAAATCTGTACTGAAACTACCAGTCGTGTTCAGGTAAATGTGATTTGGGATGGGAAGGCACAGGAATGCCTGTGCCTGGCAGAGAGGAGGGATTTTGGGAATCACACCCTCCATCCTCCCCACAGGCTGTGCACACACATCACGGGATTACCAACCAAAGAGCCACTTGATTAAAACCTGCAGCCTGACAAAGGAGGGAGATTAAGCAAATGAAAACATTCATTTCCAGACAAAACTTTATGCTGCTGCAACTTTGGGAACAAAGCTTCCCTCTGCTCCACCGGGCTCCAAAAACAACACCTGGGGACTGGGCCAGAGGAAAAAAAAAGCATCAAAAGGAACTCAAAGCAACAGCTGGAATTCCAGAAGTCAGAAGCTGGGCCGGGCTCTGGGACATTTGCTCAGGACTTTGCCCTTCGCGTGGAAGTTTTTTTAATTCCCGCGCCGACGCCGTTGCGGAAGGACCGTCTGTGGAGAGGGGTCCCCAGGGACCCCCCATCCCTGCCCACCTGGGACAGGCACCTGCTCAGCAGCACCAGGCACGAATCCCACTCCCCCAGCAGCTGGCAGGTCAAATAGAAAGGGTTGGAGCGCTGCAGATTAAAACAAACAAACAAACAACAAAAAAAAAATAGATATGAGAGAAGGTAAAATTATAGATTTGTGTGTTTGCCAGGATTTGTTCATGATACAGAGCAAAGCAGAAACACAAAAGCAATTTATGCTTTGAATGACAAGGATGAGCTGTTGTTTTCTAAGGATTTACCGTGTACAAAATCAGATTTTTTTAATACGTTTCTGGTCTAAAATGCTGATACAATTATGTTTAGGGTATGATATGAATTGTTTTCGGTGATGCTGAGCAGCTGTGACACAGTTTCCTTGGAACAACACGGGTGTTTATTGCTGTAAAATGAGATTTTCTCAGGGAAAAATGAAATACCAGCTTTTTTTTTAACCCGTGTGAACTTCTGAGGTTTAAATTACAGGTAAGAGAAAACAAAAATACCTGGAAAGCTAAAATTTGGAGGAGGCTTGCCAGTAGTTATGACCAATTCTGGAAGTAAGTCTAATAATGACAAAATAGTAATGGGAATTTTAAAAAGTCTGGATAAAAATCCAGGCTTGGGTAAAAATCCAGAGTTCTGCACACATTCCTTTTACTTGCACTCTATAGGACAAAAAATGCCAACTACATAAAAACTATGACATATTTCAACAGCTCTTAAAATAAACTGCATTTAATTACTGCTGAATTATAAAATAAAAACGTTTCCTGGCATGTCTATGGTTGCTCTGTGTGTTTTCCATCATATCCTGATTTCCCAGCTGATTTTCCATCTGAAATCCATATTCTGTCATCTCTAAAAATTCCATGCAAAGCCATAGGACTAACACCTGGAATTGCTGGTGAAACCACCATTAACTTCTTTAGGATTTGTTTTAATTCAGTGTTTTATTGCTCTTATTTAATACTGCTTATTAAGTTAATTTTTTTGTTTGCTTAATGACTTTTTCTGCAACCAACACCTTCTGCCACTGACAAGGCATTTCCCAGACTGGATTTTCTCCCTAACAAGAAAAAAAAACACTTTTTGCAAGAAAAAAAACAATAAAAACCAAAAATGGGCACAGACAAATCCCCCTTTTGATTTTTAGCTGCTATTTCACTAGATTTACTGAATAAATAACTTTCATTTTGACATTTATTGAAGCAATTAAACTCCTTTTAACCATGATATCATTGCCATAAAGAGAACCCATCCATTAGGAAATGTGGCTACTCAGATCCAGCTGTGCCTGAATAAATAAGTTGATTATAAATAAGTTAATTAATTGACAAACTCACTAGCAATAAGTGAAATTAATACATATATATCTAATTGCACCTCTTTGAGATATGCAAGGAATTCAGATTAAATGGAGAGGAGATTTGTGGTTTTCTCTCTTCTGTCCAGGATTTCAGCTCCCCACACTCCACATTAAATATGCACTGAGTTGCTCACATGATTATTTCAGAAGCTTGCATATTTTATTAATAACTCCAGGAAAAATTAGGCTATGCTCCAGGAAAATGAGCTAATAATACAAGCTTTAATACAAGGAAGTTCTTACACTTTATAAAATACAAAAACACAGCAGCAAAAAAAGCAATCAAGCAAACACAATTAATTTCCATAAAGGAGTAATTTCAGAGGAATGAAACAGATCTGGGGGTAATCAGGGAATGGGACTCACCATGGAAGGGCCAGCTGGGAAACCCGAGCACACCAATGTCATGGAGACCCACAGGATGAAAACCAAGTTTAACCTGCAGAGACTTCAAAGCAAAGCTGAGATTAATGAAAATTTGGATCAAAACCAAGCAAGATATGAACAGAGAACAGCCCAAGAACCCCGTGGTGCCTTTACCTGCTCATTTTTCACCCAGCACTGTGGGCATGAACATGCAGCTCCACATCCAAATTCCTCACACATCCTTTCACTTCTTCCTCAGGTGACCATTTTATACCAGAGTTCAGCAGGGAAAATGTCATCAAAGCTGATTTTATTCTGACTAATTGCTCCTTGTTTGGCCTTTTCTTCTTGTTAAATGGGAAAATGGCAAGAACACGCTCAGCTGCCATTCCCAACCCCGGGGATTTCATTTAAAGTGTCCCATTAAATGTCTCTCAAGTGGTTTTATTGTTACCTCTGTGTCATCACTGCAAGGCTGGTCAGAGGTCTAAAGATTTCAAAAATCCACCTCAAGAGTTTGTTACCACTTCCAATATATCAGGTGGGGACCTTGCAGAGCCTGGCAGTGAAGGAGAAACATTAAAAGTGCATTTTAAGTAGAAAGTTCCTCAAAGAGTCTTATTGTACTCAAAATAGCCACAATACAAAGAATAATGGGTTTTTTTCTATTTTTCTCCCCTCAACATTATTTTTATGTGCTTAGTTCTTAACACACCAAATGAAATTTTTTTCTGACAACTAAAATACTTTGGATGTTAATTTCTACTATGCAGCCATATCTCAGCCCACACTGAGTTTAGTCAATCCAAACTTCTGTAGGATTAATAAACCCTGTTAATCTCATGAATAAACTGTTAATCTCCAACAACACAGCAAATGATTCATGTCTAAAAGCATCATTGGTTGCTGCAACAAATGTAATGGTGAAGTATTTTAGGGGATTCTGGGGTTTATTTATCCAGAGTGGTGTGAAAGTGCTGAATCCCACAAGGTTGGGCTGCACAGGGAATGCTGAAAAACATTAAATTCCATTTATTTTTTCTGAGAATGAGCACCACATCTACAAAAACGTGCTGGGTTAATGGTGGGACTCGCTGATCTGAGAGCTTTTCCAGCTTTAACCATTCCAGGATTCTAAAGAAAACACTGAGGATCATTTTTTGACAGGCACAGAGTGTCAGACATGCACACAGTGAGGCAGAAACCCCAAATATTGCATTTCTTTTGGGTTTTATACTGAAAAATCAACAGGCAAAGGCTCCAGAAGGGACCTTTGTGTGACTTTTTTGGGAGATCTGAGCTGTTTTAAATGATGTCAAATTTCACTGCAATATTTCAGTGAAAATGAAAAGTCTTTTCCAGCCATACTGATTCCATGAGGCTGTGATTCAGTCTCCTGATAAACTGCATTTCATTGCAGGAGACAGAGAGCTGTGAGGAGGAATCCAGTGGCATTGAAGAGCCTTTAGTTTTAAACAAGAATTCCTGATGTGATCTCAGCTTGTGCTTGACCATTTCTCCCTCACCACGGTGCAGATCACTTTGTGGTTGACAAAATCCAACCTGAAATGACTTTTTAAAAGGAAAAAATGGTTTAAAAAGACTTGTGGCTGCTGGTGAAGCTCTTCAGGACTCTCCAGGCCCACAAGGGCTGAAATGAGGATGAAATTTGCCTCATTTAGAGGATGCAGCTTTAAACTCTTTTAAACCCATCAGGAGAACAGGGCAATTTGCATTTCCAGCCTGAGTCCTCTTATTCAGAGAGCAAATCCTCTCTTGGAGTGGAACCTGCCATTCCCCCTCCTCCAGGGCCTCCAGCTCCAAGGATTTAGGATTTAGGCCACGTTCCTGCTGCAGAGAAAAGCACTTTGGGCTGGATTCTGCCTGAGCACAGCCTAGCTCAGCTCTCTTTGTGTCTGCAGTTAATCCAACTCAGTTTTAATCCAAAATTAACCTTCACACAACACTTTTTGTGCAAGGTGAGCGGCCAGAACAGGCTGGTGATTAAAGCTCAGGGTTTCCAGCTTCAGCCTGAGACCCTCTGGGTAAAGTCTGGTGTATTATTGACTTAATTTTTTAAAATCATGAGTTGTTTGATCTCCCATTGGGCCTGGTCAGTCCCTCCTATGCTCACCTTTCTCACATCCCTCTAAGAGAGAGGTTCTGACCAGGAGAGAGATCACAAACTGCTTTGGAACTGGAGAACCACAGATCATGGAAGAGTTTGGGTTGGAAAAGCCTTCTAAGACTGAGAGCAGGGATTGGAACTCCACCCTGCCAGGGCTGGACAGCCCTTTTTGGGAAGAAATGCTCCCAAAAACCCCTGGAGATGCAGATGGTGCCAAGGCCAGAGTCACTGAGACATCACCACCCCAGCAGGGCTTTGCCCACCCCTCACACACACAACAGTATTTCCTGACATTCAAACCCTCCTGTTTGCTTCTCACTCCTTGGAGGTTATTTTTCCCAGCTTTTCAGGATGCAGTTTAACACAGAACACCTGTGATTTGCATGCATGAAGCATAGATGGAGATTTAGATCCATTCCAGATATTCCCACTTCAGGTTTGGAGGAATCAGGTTGAGCAGAACAAGTGGCAATTGACATTTCTGTCTCCTGCTCTGTCTGCAGAGGCTCTGCTCCAGGCTGGGGTCACTGCCAGCTGTCAGGGGTCAAATGAGTCATTAAGAACCACAATAAAACCTCCCAGCATCCATAAAATTTGTGCTTTCTGAGAATAAATCAGCAGCAGTATCAGCAACAACATCACCCCTTCTGCTTGCCTTGTTGGAGGGACACTGTATTGGACCTCAATGCTGCTTTTCTTTGGGTTTCCCCCAAAAATCTCACAGCTGAGCCTATCAAACCTTGCATATTGTTGAGGTTAATAAGCCTATAAACTTTATAACATATTTCCTTCCTTCAACCCAATAGTCAATCCAAAGTGTTTAAATTGGCATTGTGGGACTTTGCTAAGGGATCAAAGAAAAACAAACCAAAACCTGTCTGCATGATCATTGACATCACCCAAAAAGTTGTAAAACCACAGCTCCTGATAAAGGCAAGGTTCAAAATCTCCTTGTTTCCTTCTGGGATGCTCCCAGTGAAACCTCAGCATGGCTTTGCTGGAGAAAGCTGCTGGGATATTTTGTTCTGAGCTCCATTTTTTTTTTTTTTTTGCTGTTGAGAATATCAAGAAAGCCAAAAGCCAGTGTGGTTTGCTTTCAGACCACTGCAAGGTGTGAGCTGGAAATCAATCATGCTCCCAGCACATAAAGCTGCTCCTGACTCGGTGAGAACAGAAAATCCCAGCAAGACACAAAGAGGGAAGAAACACAGCAAGCAGAAAGTTCATTCCTTGGGTCATTCCCTCTGCTCTCACTGCTGCGAGGGAACACAACCAAACCCTCCACCTGCACGAGATCTCAGCTGCAGAGGCACAAAGGAGCTGCTGTGGATACACCTGGCTGACCCTGGGCATCTCCCTGCCGTGGAGATCTCTCATCCCCTTAACACAGGGTATCAAGTGGCTGCCCCATCCCTGGCAGTGCCCCAGGCTGGGCTGGATGGGGCTTGGAGCAGCCTGGGACAGCAGAGGTGTCCCTGCCCTGCACTGGAAGGGCTTTCAGGTTTATCCCAACCCAAGCCACTCCAGGATTCTCCATCCAGGAGGACTGGCAGGGGTAAGGGGCTCTAAGGCACAGTGATGCAGCCTGGGGGAGGCTCAGCTCAGCTCTTTGCCCCTCGCTGCCCTGAGACATTTGGCACTGTGCCTAGGGCCAGGACTGTCCCCTGTGTCCCTTACCCGGCTCCAGACCCTCTGGGGAGGATGCAATGACCCCATCAAAGCTCAGGGTCACGTTTTGTAAAGCCTGTGCTGCTCTCCAGCAGGACAGAGCTGTTGATTGAGTCCTGCCTGCAGAGCCAAGCCCTGTGAGTGAGGCCCTGCTGGAGCTCCTCTGCTGAGCCCTGGCACCGTGCCCTGCCTGGGAAGATCCATGGCTCCTTTTTAAAGGCCAGATTTCAATGCAGCTCCACTCAGACAGCCCGAGCTCAGGCCCCCTGTGAGGCACAGGTCTGATCTGTGACAGAAGGGAAATCAAAAGGCATCCAAGGCACTGCCAGCCCTGCCCCCCTGCACAGCTTTGGCTTTCCTGGATGATGCTCAGCAGGCAGGAGGGGAGCAGCAAGGGCTGTCAGGATTTGGGGACACTCAGGATCTTCATGGCCACCTGATTTTGGAGCACTCCTGCACCACTGGGGCTGTGCACGGCACTGTCACGACAGAAGGGATGGAGCTGCACTTGGATCCTCCCATGCCAGGGGGAAAAAATAGCTCCAAAATCCCATTTTTGATCCTACATCACACAGGAATTGTGGGCTGTGTCACAGTTGCCATCCCCAGGATTTTAAAGTCTAAATCACCATCTCTAAATCTATAAATTCCTTTTCCTGTTACAGTCAGAGCTGGTGTGGGCAGAGGCAGCACGTGTCCCAGACAGAATCCAAAGTGGAGATGGAAAATGTCACCACTCCCCACATCCCACAGCACCTCCTGGGCTTGTGCCAGGCCACAAATGGCCACAGAGCCACTGCTGATGTCCCCAACCCTGCTGATGTCCCCACCCTGCTGATGTCCCCAACCCACCTGATGTCACCACGCTCTTGGAGCCCACATGAAATGACAGGAATGAATCTTTTGGCCAGAGCACATCGGAACAAGGCAGGAAATGTTTCTAATTTATGGATCTTTTTTTGTTGGTGATTTTTTTTTGTTTGTTTGTTTGTTTTTTGTTCTTTTTTTTTTTGTCAGGTTCCTTAGCACGCCCCCATAAAAACAACCTGCACGAAGCCCAGCGTGACAAACAAACCCTCCCTGCACCACCACCACGAGTTCTCAGAGCCCTCTGAGAATTCATCTGCAGGTAAAAGGGAAGACAGAGAAGAGCAGAGCAGACAAAAGTTGCTGATGCTGTTAAGGGGAGGCTCAGCAGAGGAAAAGTGGAGGTAATTAAGGTTTTTGCTACGCTGATCTGCGCGTGCCAACGTCATTTATGCGCTCGGAAATCTCTCAAATAGATCCTGCAGGAAGTGGCTGCCAAAAGAAAAGATGTCAGTGCTGAGCTGAAAAGACACCTGTCAAAGCCAAACCCAAATTCCTGCTCAGATGCAACAAAGATCTCGATGATCTGAGAAAGGCTGAGTAGTTGTTGAAGGAGAAGCCAGAAAGAGAAAAGAGCCTGGAGAGACAAGAAAAGGAGAAGGGTTTTGAGGAGAGAGAGGAGAAAAGGATGTGGGAAAGTCTGATGTGACTTTAGAGGAAGAGATCAAACTTTAAAGGGATCAAACTTTAAAGGAGTCAAGGAGAACTAACATAAATATTATAAATAGCAAGGAATAGGGAGAGGGAGCTGGGTGGCTTTGAAGGGCACAATTTTTAAATTATTTTATTGCACTGCACCTCAAGGTTGTCCCATGGATAAGGCTGAGGAAAGACAAGGCAAACATATCCAATATTTTCTGTTGGGATAATTTGGTTAAAGCAAGTTTGCATGTTTTCCCAGCACAAACCCATTTGTTTCTGCTCCCCAAGTCCTTGGGATGTCACACCACCAGCACTGTGCCAGCTGGGAAGGGGAAAAGCAGCAGTGTGGGGAAAACCCAGCTCTGGCAGCACTGGCAGGGCCAGGAGTAATGCTGGGAGGTTTTGGGACACAAAGCTGTGCACCCATAGCTGCAGGGTCAGTGAGGGCACAGGGGGTGCTGAATGCTCCTCAGGATATCAGAAATCACAGGCTGGACACAAAGGGGGAACTGCTCATCCCTGAGCAGGTTTTGTGCAACCCAGAGTGACCTTGGCCTGGAAAACAGCTCAGGTGGATGGAAAGCAGCTGCCAGGAGGATTTCTCTTTATCCCTACAAACCTTCCTGGGCTGTTGGAACCCAGCAAAGTGAAAATTTTAGACCTTCTGTGCTGACAGGCACTGACCCCCAAGAAAACACTGCTTTTGACCTGAGGCTGGAAAAAACTTCCAAAATTGAATGACAGAACTAAGATCATGGGTGTGTAGCTTGAATAGAAGTGTGTAGTGTCACATGGCAGAAAACTTAGAATTTGAGGTTTTAGAATATAGTAATATTTAGAGAACAAATTGAGGTTTTAGGGGAGAAGTTTTGCCTTTCTTCTTCACCTTCTTCTTCATGAGTTTGAGTGATCTTTTGAAATTGGATAAAAATATCCTCATTGTGAGCCACGAGTGATTAGTTATTAAAAGTAAAAATAATTTAGGTGTCTGTTCTTAATTGGACAGCTTGGCCTTAAAAGGCCTTGTAAAGAGAGAGATACATCTCCATTTTTAGCTTGTTAGCTAAAAGTGTTGTAGAAGTCACTGTAATATAAATAAAAATGAACAAACATCTAAGTCCGAACAGCATAAAAAAGTCTCTCAAGCATTAAAAAAAAAAAAGCTAAAAGGCAATACTGGGCTGATCAGTGGTGTGAGGAGCTGAGAGTGATGAGCCAATCTCCACCCCAGCACTCAGGGTGACTCCATCTCTCCTGGGCAGGGACACGGCTCAGCTGCTGCTCAGATCGGCTGCTGGCATTTCTGCAGAAGGGTAAAATGCCAGCTTGGATTTGTGACACCAGACCTAAAGGACCTGCAGGAAACAAGTGGCTGCATCTGGAACAGCACTCGTCATGTGGAGGAGGTGAGAGGACACACCTTTCCTTCTCCAAAATGCAGAGTGCTTCCCATCTGCTCCCCTGCTCTTTCAGCTCGCTGTTTTCTCTCCTCTGCCACTTAAATAAACAAGGATATTTCAGCCTCTTTAAAGGAGACTCCTTTCCTGCAGGAGCCTTTTGAAAAGAAGGATCCTCTCCATAATGACCTGCTGAACAGCAAACAAATAGGAGCCGAGCCCCAGCTGCACCATTTGTGTTTTGAAATTTGCTGGTAGGAAGAAAAAAAAAAAAAAATCAAACTGTGAGTCTGCCTCGCTCTGCAGGCTCTGGAAATGCCAGCTCTGGATCAATTCCTGGTGACTTTGGTTGCTTGTAAAGGTCCTCAAGCAGGAGAAAGGGAATGTGGCCATCAAACAATTCAGTGCCTTTTGTCTGAACATGATCCTGGTTTCCCCTTGTGTTCTCTCCCTCTTATAAAAGGCTTCATCCAAAAATATCCCACACCACAAGACAGGAGAAGTTTCTGTTTCCTCACTGAAAGCCTGTTGCAGCTGGCTGGATTTTTCTTGCTCTGTGCAAGGATTTCTTTGTGCCCAATTATGTTTCAAGGCTTGATATAACTCCTCTGGAAGTTAGAGCTGCAAAGGGACTTTTAATGAGGTCAGGGAGTCACAGGAAAAGGGGGAAAGCAGGTTTAGCTTGGATATTGGGAAGAAATTCTTTCCTGGCAGGGTGGGAGGCCCTGGCACAGGTGCCCAGATTTGCTGTGGCTGCCCCTGGATCCCTGGCAGTGCCCAAGGCCAGGCTGGACATTGGG
>JAOTQP010000304.1:33249498-33260963 GCA_026413545.1 Cichladusa arquata | reverse complement strand
GTGTAATATATACTTATATTTATTTACATATATTCCCTGCTCAAATACTCCCATAGATCTCTGCCCGTCTCCACAGGGACCACAGTGTGAAGAAAGACACAAAATTCTTTAAAAATCCCATTATTTCAATGGGTTTTTTTTCCTATTATTTCCTTCTGTGCAGCAACTCAACAATAATGGGCTGCTTCGAAAAAAAAAAAGCAACAACAAAACTATTTGCCAAATGTACACAGTAATAAACTCATGGAAGGAAGTTTATAACCAGCAAACTGAGTGTTATTGACAACCAGATCTCAATAAAATGTAAAAAAAATATCTCACAACTGGCCTCCTGCAACACAAGTAGGTAATAAGTGCCTCATCTTTTGAGAAAAGGTGGTTTACTTTTAATTTTTTTTTAATTTATGGTTGATTTCTCTGGATTTTTTCTCGGTGAGCTGTTGAGCTCATGCAATTAAACACGGGCAAACACATCTAATTTCCAGAGAAACAATAATTACAGCTTAACCCAACTCCCTGCCCTGTGCAGTGCCTTCCCCTCTTGCTGCAAGAACACACTCCCCAAACCAGTGTTCATCCTGTTAAATTGGATGTTAATAAGTGGTTTAAGCTGCATAATTCATGCTGAGCTGGAAATGTTTTGCTGAGACTGGAGCTGCTGGGATTGTTTTACCTCTGTGTGCTAGTGGTGATGCCAGGTGGAATTTGTGTCCCTCTCCATCCCCAGAGCTTCCTTCAGATCCTGCTCAGGAATCCTTGCTGCAATCCTGGAAGGGCTCTAGCTCATTTCTGTGCTCTCCCCTGTCAGTGCAGTGATCCAGCACTGCTGGTGGTGAGGGTGGAGGGAGGAAACTCAGCTGAAATTGGGATTGCAGTGCTGAGGAAATGCAAGCACAGCCATGGGAGAATGAGAGAAATTTGGCAAGGGCAGCCAACAACAGGAATGCCAAAAATGCACCAAAAATGCCTTAACAGGAACCAGTGCCAGGTTTGGGCTTGGTTTTGCTCTCTCCTTGCAAGGACTCCCTAAAAGGTTGATGACAAAGATCTTCTGCTTCATCTCTCTCATCTCTTTTTCATTTCCTTTCTCTACCTCACATTTACTGTGAAATAAAACCTGAACTATTGACTCCAGCACGTGGTCTCTGTGCAGATGAATTTGGGCAGAGGAATCTCTCAATATTTGGATCTCACATCATCCCAAGGGGGTCAGGAGTGTCCCCAGCACTGCAGTCCACAGCCACCTTCCTCAGCTGGGAAATGAGTTATTTAATTCACTTCCCTTTGAAGTGCTTGAATACAATGCCACACACACTGGAAATGAAAAATAAAAGTGTCATTCAACAGAGAAACACAATTTACAGTAATTATTCATGTCTGCAGAATACATATGGAAAAACCCCCAAGGGAAATTAAAAATCCTATAAATAGCCTCACTGGAGAGTAGCTGGAGAGACCCCATACAATAACCAAGTGTTTATACTGATCCCCACCTTTCTGCATCCCCAAGAAGATGGCAACTGCAAGCCTGAAATTCAGTTTAGAGCCATGGAAAGTCCAAAAGGAGAAGGAGAGGAAATTGAGATGTCAGACCTCACATCTCCCATTACTGCTAAAACCAAGGAGAGAGGAAAACTCTGGATTTCAGTGCTCAGCATCACTGGAGTGCTTGCTCTGTTTTCCATCAATAATTTCCACACATGCTCCAATTTATTGCTTGCTCACAGGGCAAGGTGAGGATGGAAGTGGAAAAGCCTTACCTGGTTAGTGCAGGGGGTGCAGCCAGAGCCTGGCTTCACACATCAAACTTCTGGCACAGGAAGGTCCCCAAAAAGGCCACAAGAACTGACAGGGAAGGTGTTGAACATGAAGCAAGAACATGGAGACCTCAACCAGTGAAGTGAGATGTATCACATTAAAAATATGTTTGATGTGTGTGCATGAACACACAGCTGTACCTGCACTCACATGAATCTCTATTCATGTATCATAAATAAAAACATTTTCCTGCAAACTTTCCATCCTTTTCCTCTGTAAAGTCACACAGAACTACAGCCAAGGTACAGAAAAATGCCTGTGTTAAGACAAAACTGAATTTAAAAACATTTTTACCTTCAGAATTTGTGGCAGCATTGGAGACATCTCAGTAATCATAAATGTCAATTACAGGAACCAGCTTCAGGAGTGACCTTTGTGTTGAGCTTCCCAGTGAAAAGAAATGTGATTAAAAAGCAAACAACCCCTGCCCAACAAATCTTGGGTGGTTTTGTGGGATTGCTCTGTGCACCTGTAAAATTCACCCTCACTCCCAGGCTCAGGGAAATGGAATTAAGGAATCTCCTCCTATCCTGGCCCTGTGAGTTGACTTTCACTAAGTGAATTCAAGCTGCTTTTCAAGAAGTGAAAATTAGTGGCCACTGAAATTCTGGTTTTTTCCACTGTCCAGGAACTTGGCACCTCTGAATTGCTTCTTTCAGGGCAATTTGTGTCACAAAGCCCTGGGGAGCTGCTCTCAACTGTGAGCAGAGGGACAGCACCTGGGGGAAGTTAATCCCTTGTCCCAAATGGTGAAAACCTGATCCCTGTGGATGCTGCCAATTCCCTGGCCAAGGTCTGCTATGGAAAAGATGGAAGCAAGAGAAATATGGATTTGAATCAAGCCTGAGTGGGGACTTTGGGCGTGGAGGCACTGGCAGGATAAAGAGGAGACAAATAAACCAGATCATCCCAATGTCACCTTCACAGGGGTGGGCAAAGCAAAAGACTCCCTGAAGCCATTCAGGGATGAATTCCCACAGGAGTAGGGCAGAGGGAAGGGACAGATACCACCACTGGGTCAAGTCTCTAAAATAAGTTTCTTTTCTGAGTTGTTTCACAATGAGCTCTCTGCATTAGCTCAGCTGGGTCCCAAAGAACCTGACAAGGAATTCCCAAGGCATGGGATGCTCTGACCCCAAGTGGATTGGAAAGAAGAGAGCAAACCATGGGAAACAAGAACATAAAATAATCCTGGGATTGTTCACTGCCTGTAAAGATTAGCTGCTGGCTTTGCTGAAGTGTGATTTTACCCCACTTTGAGCAGGGCACTGATTCATTGTGCCTGGGCTCTACACAGCCTAGGAGCTGTCAGATTATAAAAGCAGTGACAATTTGGGTCTGAGAGCCTGATTTTCAATTCCTAGGCTCAGCTTGCATATTTGTAAAACACACACACAGATGAGATTTGGAGTCTGTACTGAGAGACCCATTTGGAGGTGCAGCTCTTGTTTGAGGAGTCTCACAGGGCTGAATTATAACACTTGCATGAGCACAGGAATTTGCTGAGGACGTGTGAAAACAAACACATTATCAGAAATACAATTTACAGGCATCCACCAAAAGGTCAATGGGAAAGCTCTTCCCATCCTTTAGGAAGCAAATGGAATTGAAAAGAGGAAAATTCACCCAGCATCACAGCACGAGCTCCCTGCAGCAAGAGCAGCATCTAAAGCAATCCTCAATTAAATACAAGACTTATTGAAGACAAGAATTGAAGTATTAATACATTATTGATTGACTATGGATATCTGATTGACTGCAGCCAAGAATCCTTCCCTGCCTGCTCCTCTTGAGCAGAGATTGCATGAACAAAACAAAGAGGGAATTGCAGGATGAGATCCAGCAGCAAATCCTGAGACACTCCACGAGCTGATTTCACAGCAAGGAGAAGTGTGTTTGTGTGATCCAAAGTGACACTGTGGTTTAAGGCAAAAAAAATGAGAATATGTAATTGACCACTGGAGCCACTTTTTATGAGAAGGGCAATTTTTCTGCCTTGGTAACAACAGTGTTGTTTTACTGCTGTGTAAAGTCACTTCTGCTTGGAACTTGCATCGTGTAGCAGGTACCTGAGGTGGAAAATATGACAGAAAACTCATCTGTTTCTGAAGCATTCACTTAGAGATACCCAAGCCATCACTTTGGGCATGGACAGCACACAGGGATGGATGCTCTTAGTGCTGATGTGTGTTTTAGCTCCAACCTGCAGGGACAACCACAACAGTACAATCAAAGATTTCCATTTTCTCATGAGCTCTCCTCCTAAAAAACAAAAATCCTGAAAAAAAGAAAGTGTATACACAGCCCTCTACAAAATGCAGCAGTTCCCAAAATTCTGCAGTGAGGATAAAAACACCCAGGGAATGTATTCATTTTCTTAGACAAGCTTTTAAAATAACAGTTTATTTTTTTGAGTCAGTGGTATATTTAAAAACAATCTACTGTAAGAGTAAAAAGATTGTAGATAATAAAAAAACCCAAAGTGTGATGACAATAAAAAACCACTAGAATATAAAGTTAGTTTCCTTCCTCCCTCCCAAAACCCCATCCCATCAGTCTGATATTTCTCAGAGCCTAATGTCTGGAAAAAAAAAAATGCTCTTTGTTTTTTCTTTACACTTTCAGCAATTAGGAAATTAAGAATACATAAAGGATTCTTTGCAGGCACATTAATTCATTATGATGTGAAAAGCAGGCACCATAAAAATTAAAACATTCTAAAAACCATCATATATACAAACACTGTACAGAATGATGGCACAAGGACAAAGTGATTCCATTCAGTTCATCCTAATCCAACATGAAATATTACACAATAGAGAAAGGAAAAAGCTCTTCCTGTTTCTGTACTCAACGTTTGGGTTCAGAAGGACCAGGACCTCCCCCCTGCTCGCTGTTTTCTCTCCACACCCTCGTGCTGCTGGCAGCTCCAAGGTTTGTTTTCCTCCTCATGGACACCCAGAAGATGCAGCTGAATGAAAGTGGCAGTGGGGCATCACCAAGGACTCATTTCACAAATTAATCACAGATTATCCTGAGCTGGCAATCATCCAGTGCAGCTCCTGTCCCTGCACAGACACCCCAAAATCCCACCCTGGGCACCCCTGCAGTGCTGTCCAAACTCCTGGAGCTCTGGGGCTGTGCCCATCCCTGGGCAGTGCCAGCACCTCTGGGGATGAACTTCCCCTAAAATCCAGCCTAACCCCCCTGGCCCAGCTCCAGCCACCCCTGGCTGCTGTCCCTGGCCGTGCCAATGAGGATTCAGTTCCTGCCCTGCATTTCCCCAGGATGATGCTGATGAACCTCGAGCTCTGCCCTCAGCCTCCTCTCCTCCAGCTGCTCCTCACACACCTTCTCCTCAAGGCTTCCCCACCTTTGGGGCCCCTCTGGACACTCTCTAACAGTTTAATGTCTTATTTATATTGTGACTGGTGCCAGCCTGGTGGCACTCAGTCACTGTCACCCTTTGTGCCTGACCCCTGAGCCAGCTGCACTCCCATCCCATGATGTGTTTCTCCAGCTGCAGGATGGACATTCTGGCCAGAAGGATTCTGTGGGAGAGAGTGTCAAAAGCTTTGCAGAAGTCCAAAAAGATTCCATCTCCTGCCTTTCCTGGATCACCCTGCTGTAGAAGGAAATTGGGTGCCACAAGCAGGACTTTCCCCTCACGGAGCTGTGCTGGCTGTGCCCCATGACTGCATTGTGCTCCAGGTGTTTTCCAGAACCTCCCACAATAATTTTTTCCATTATTTTACTGGGCCTGCAGTTTCCAGGGTCCTCCTTCTTGCCCTTCTTGAAAATCAGGACAATATTCCCCAACTTCCAGTCAGTTGGGACCTCTCTGGGTTCCCCAGACTGCTCAAAAACCATCAAGAGAGGTTTTATGATGACATCAGCAGCTCTTTGAGGATTCTGGATAAATCCCATCAGGGCCCACAGATCTGCAGGGACTCCGCTGGGGCTGCAGATCCTGCAGTTTCAGGTTGGCTGGGAGTTGATCCTTGTCACAGTCATGGTCCTGCAGCTCAGGGCACTGGGACCCTCCTGGCCTGTGACCCACGCTGAAGACAGAGACAAGGGATGTGTTCAACACCTCTGCTTGTCCCTCTCCCTGCTTGGGAGGTGCCCATCCCCATCCTGGAATGGGCTGATCATATTTTTACACTGCCTTTTGCCATTGATATATTTGAAAAAAACTCCTTTTTTTTTTTCCCCCCCACAGTTCTGGCAGCTCTAGCTGAGCTTTGACCACATGAATTTTCTCACTATAGTGGGGAGCAGCACCTCTGTGTTGTTCCCATGCCCCTGACCACTGGCACACACCTTCCTTTCCCACCTGATATCCAAGGGGAGATCCCTGTCCAGCCAAGCCAGCTCTGCCTCACCTGCTGACTTCCAACATTTGGGAATTGCTGCTCCTGTGCCCTTGGGAGGTGATTTTTAGAAAGGGACCAGCACTGACGGACCCCAGCACCTGCAGAAGCATTTTCCCAGGGGACCTTACAAATTCCCTGAGCAGCCTCATGGTCAGAGGGGAGGTTTTGCTGCACTTTTCCTCCTCTCACCAGAGGTTTTGAACTCGATGGCATCATGGTCACTGTGCCCAAGACAGCCCCAAATCTCCACTCTGCTCATTGCAATCAGGTTATTTGCAACACAGACCTATTTCACAAATCAATGCTGTCTGACTTTTAACCCTGGGCTAAAATCCCTGTTATTCAGGGAAATCCTACAGCAGCTTCATCTCACTAGGAAACCTCCCCTTGCCCTGAATTCCATGTGAATATTGTCATTGATTCCTATATACACTGAGATTAGGAACAAAATCTCTGCTCATTTGAAACTCCAGAGATACCCAAAATCTTTAGGTACAAAAAATTTCCAGCTCTCATTTTGATCTCCACGCTCAGCTCTGTGCCTGGCATTATCCAGACGCAGGGAGAAGTCCAGGAAGAGGCTTCTGTCAGTTGATGGAGCTCCCAGTCTCAAGTAGAAATCCAGATTTCTTTCAAGTTATGGGAGGGAACGACCCCAAAACCAGGGGGATGTAGTGCTGGGTCCGACACACGGCGAGAATTGGATTTCTTACAAAGTTATCATTGCACTAAATGTTAGATACTGCACACCTGAATGAGGTAAACATTACAGACCATAAAATACTTAGGGAAATGAATTGTTACAGCTTTATCTTTGGAAAAAAAAAACAACACTTCCTTCTTCACTGGACAATCCCAGAGTCAACAGACGTTTGCTTCCGCGTCGTCTTGGGAGGCGGCGGCGGCGGAGTCTTGCTGGGGAGTGGAGGAGGCAGGTGCTGCAAGAAACCAGTTTGGGCAGGTTATTCCAGGTTATTAGGTATTCCAATGTCAGGAATCAATGGAATTCTGGAAGGTTTTGGTGTCATCTCTCAGTCAGTGTGGAGCCCTCTGCCTCACAAAAGCCTCTCCCCGCAGGATTTGCTGGGAACACGCAATGCTCTCACCAATTCCTTTTAAATATAACCTTCACTTTTGACAGTGAAAAAAACTCTCTCAAGAGTTCAGGATTAATTAGCTCAATATTTAAGGAAAAAATCTTTTGAAAGCACTGGAGAAGTTTATAATTCCCCACTTTATATCATGATAGGATATTGATTTCTTGGTCCGTATCGATTGCCCTCAGCCTCTAGGCACTCAGAGCTCAAAAACCAAGCTGAAGCAATGGCTTCACTGCTTTTCCATTATGTTTTGGATTTTGAACAGTTAGAACAGAAATATTTAAACAAAAAACCAAAAAAGAAACAATTTAAAATCATTTAGAGAGGTAAGTAACTCGTAATTTACTATTACACACACAGTTATAATTAAAATACTCTGAACATAAATGCAGAAGGTTCAAATACACGTATTTTAAATCACTTTACATATCTCACAACAGAAGAGCATCTCCAGTTAAAATCACCAGCTAATTGGACAAATTAAAAAAGCCATTATGGAAATTAAGGCTTTTTTTCCCTAATGTTGAAACATCCAAATGATAAAATCTGTTGCAGGAAGAGCTGGAGCCTGCTGCACTTGCAGGCAGCTTTTCCCAGCATTTGGGCTGTGCAGGCAGCACAGGTTTCCCAGAGGCTGTGCTGCAGTGTCACAGCTCATCAGTGCTGCTCTGCCTTTGCTTTTCCCTAAGATTCTCCCCCACTCCCCAGTCAGGGCCTTTTGTTTTCCTCCCAGGCCAATGATGCTTGTCCAGTTGTTTGTTCCTGTCCTGCCTCCCCCAGCCCAGCAGCAGCTGCTGGCTCCACACAGGCACAGCTCTGCCCAAACTCCTTGGTCACCTCTGCAAGAACAGCCCAAGCACCTGCAATGCCTCAGTGCTGGGCAAAATTCCTGATGTTTGTCAGGATCAGGAAGATCCTGGTACTTAAACAGCTGAGAAACCCCAGGGAAGTGCACAGAACCAAAACTGGTCCTTTTCAAAGCTATCCAAGGATGCTCTCCCTAAAAGAAGAGAGGTTCAGGGTGATGCCAGGACATCCCAGGCCCTCCTCTGCTCAGAGCAGCTCCTGCAATCTCCTGACTGGGAGTTTTCAGAGGAAGAGTAGAAGAAAAAAAACCTTTAATGTAACTAAATACATTCTCCTGAGCAGGTCTGACGCCAGCATGGAGTTACAAATCTGAGATTTCACCAGACAGTTTTACTGATCACAGACTAAGGAAGGAGCTGGAATGCAAACTGGCTGAGCCAGGCAGGCTGGATTTTTGCTGGAATCTCTTTCCTGGACAGCACCACTTTCCAATCCCTTTCACACCTTTCCTCATTCCTCCCAACTCTCTCCCCAGGCAAAGGAAGAGGGATCCCAAACCACCACCAGGTGAGCCATGCCCTGAGCTTGTCTCTCCATTCTGCTCCATCCACTCTCCATTTCCAGCCTCTCTTTCTGCCTGCTCCCAGCTTCCTCCTTGGCTTCAAAATGCTCTGGAAATCCACCTTGGAAATCCACTGGGTTTGATCTGCTGTGGAGTGAGAATCCCTGAACCCAAAGTGAGGCACTGGAGCCAGGTGCCAGGCCTGGAAAGCTGCATTTCCCTGCCTGGAAAAGAGGGACCCACACCTGGCACAGGGCACAGGGGCCACTGGTGGCCTTGGCAGTGCTGGGGGAGCACTGGGCTGGATGATTTTAGTGGCCTTTCCCACCCTAAATGATGCCATGATTTCCCACAGCAGGCTCCAAATGGGCACTACTTGTTCCTGACTTCCAGTGGGACATGATGATTTCTGAGTCAGAAAAGTCAACAGGTTAATATGAAAGGCAGATAAAATAAGAATTTCATTTTTTTTACTACATGGAAAACTGAAGATTTTGTTTGGTTTTTAATTCAAATGCCACTGCTGATCTGCCTCTGAAGTGTTACAGCCAGAACCATTAAATATTTCCTCTACCTGAGCAAACCCCCTTCTTAACTTGGCACCTGAGTAAGTGTAAACTCCTGAATTCCTGCTAAGGCACCTGAATAAGTGTCAGCTGTGATCTGAACATTCCAAAACCTTTGAAAACTTGCTGAATTACAGGCAAGAGCTCTGGGAAAGCTCTGGGAAATGCTGGTGGTCTGCAGAACCTGCAGAGCTGACATTCCCTTCCAACTCCATAAACCACGTGCCCCTCAAAAACACAGCACAAAATATAAAACTTTCCTCTCTGCTTTGCTCTCTTTAACTTCATATTCATCACCAGGAAAAAAAAAAAATCCAACTCTGCTGATAGCATCATTTGTGCAAATCCATTTTGAATTTAAATAACACTCTATTGGCAATAATTCTCAATTCAATTAGATCAAAGGCATTTCTCAACCAAATGAGCCCCTTCATATTGATCAGAGAACAATCAAATCAGCCCTGAAAACCTGGTTCTGAAAAGCACAGACAATGCAAATACAATGAGAAGAAGCTAAATATATATGCTATAAATAACAAGCTCAAAACCTACCCGAGCTCAGATTCTGCAAGCAAATTAGGCAGAAAGAAATATCAGAGATAGGTAGATAATTATTGTAATTGAATTTACAATTTCCATTAGAAAGTCGGATAAATTTAGCACATGTTCATTTATATAATGAGCTCCCAATGAATATATTAAGTAGGATGTGTAATGCTGGTTGGGGCAGCATTGTTGGGAATTTTGCAAGACAAAACATTAAATTATGGAGCTGGGGCAACTCCAAAGCACCACTGATCCCTCCTTCCTTTTATCCCAGGACAGAAGAAATTCAACCACATTCCCTCCCTCCCTTCAACACCACACTCACAAAAATCATTATTGGGTGTACAAAGTTCATTTTTGCTGCACTTCCCCTTAGAAACTTTGCAATAAAAATAGAGTTTGCCTTGATTTTGTATTTAATTAAGACTCTCTTTGCAGAGTTTGTGTTTGTATCTCGGTGGGTAATTGTGAACCTGACTCTTCCCTTTCCTTCCTGACAAACTGACAGAGGCTGCTGCTTCACATCCCAACCTATTTTGGGCAGAATCCTTGACTCAGGGGTACCTCAGGGGAAGTAGAAACCTTATGTAAAAGGCACATCTGCAACACAGAAACAATCTGTTCCTTCTGCTTCAGACATGAAATTGCTCCCATTTGTTTGCTGCTTTTTTTTTTTCTTTCCCTGATACAGAAAAGAATCAAGTTTAAAAACATTTGTCTGCATTCTCTTACAGGGAGATATAAACTGCACTACACCAGGCGTGCTCGGGATGTAGTAAAAATCAATTACAGAAGATGAGAAAATGAATATTTTTTTTTTCTTTGCTACTCTGAAGCAGCAGAATGAGAGACGAGTTGTTTTTCATTCAGAGAATACTGTTAAAAGAAACAACTAGAAAAAATCAAACAGAATTTGATTCTCCAGAAGGGTCCTTGTGGCACTGCAGGAGATTTCCTCCTGTGCAAGGAACTCTTTTTCCTTGAAATTCAATGGTCATCCCCAGGACAAGCTCTGGAGATCCAGTGAGAAGCACTTTTGGTTTGGATTAAGGGATCTAATTAGGTCAGAAGCAGCAGAAATGGGATGTAAATAGACCATCACACCCAGGACTGTGCAAATGCTTTCACTGAGTTGCTCCTTCAGCCCAGAACTGAGGTGCCTGACAACAACGAGGTTATTTCGTGTCTGCAATGAAAAACAACGTTTGAGTGTGAGGCTCTGGCAGAACAACTCTGCCATTGTGAAAGAGCCAGCAGGGAGAACAGCCCAACCCCACTAATGGCAGCCAAATTACAGACAGTTTAAGCTAATTGGCTGTTTGACCCAGGGAGCAAAGTTCTGTGCAAAATCCAGCAGGTAACTGATGTGAAATGACTGTTCAGCCCCTGGTTCATCCATCAGCTATTAGAGTCTCATCTGGCTCTGTGGCACAGACACTGCTGAGTGCTCTCAGTGGATCAGGGAGGGGGATTTGAAGGGTTCTTCTGCAGAGATGCTCTTGGTGTGTTCCCACCCCTGAGCCCCTCACAGGCAACAAAATGGGGAACCTGGAATTGCTGCAGGTCAGTGTCCCAGAGCAGATCAAAGGGGCCCCTCTGCTCTGGGACAGGCTGAGAGCTGGGGGTGCTCACCTGGGCAGGAGAAGGATCCAGGGAGAGCTCAGAGCCCTTCCAGGGTCTAAAGGGGCTC
>JAOTQP010000304.1:33230130-33241893 GCA_026413545.1 Cichladusa arquata | reverse complement strand
TGGACTTACTTTAAAATGCCCTCAAAATACTTCAACAACCCCCTGATTTTAATAAAACATTATTTTTGTTTCATATTTCCCACCAAAATATTCATAGCTTAGAAAATATAATTCTCCCACCTTCAAGCTCACCTTGTACATTAAAATACAATAAAAGTTTTGCAAAGTGCATGAAGAAAATATCACCTGGCTAAGTTTTACTGACTTTCTCCCAGTAAAATAAAAGCTCCCTGTTAATAAAATGCACAAATGAAAGCCTGGAATTAAGTACATCTCTCTCCAAAACTTCCAGGCTCCAGGTAACTATAACAAATGAGCAGCCATTAGTTGTTGAGTAAATAAAATCATGCACGAGAAAGCACCAAACATTTTTTATTCCTGTTTGCTGGGCAGAAAATTCCCTTTTCTTAGCAGATAAATCCTCCCAGGTATGTGCTGGAGAGGCAAATAGCCTGAGGGACAATAAAGTTTATTGAGGACTGAGTGATACATAGGTTTTTGGGGAGAAATCCCCCCACGGTGTATTTCAGGGTAATTCAGTCATTTTAATACACTCATTTCAATTCAGCAATTTTAATAAAATCCACTGTGATCTCTACGAGATAAGGAACTGAAATGCTTCTTTTATGAATGAGGGAATTTTATTTAGGAAAAGAAAAAAAAGGTGATTTCTATTTTATTTTACTGGGGTGATTTGTGAAACAAGAGAAGACTCATTTATGCAGATGTTTTTATTGCAAAGCTCATATCAATATTTTATTAAAAGTGTGATTTTATTGCTCTCTAAAATGGCCTCTCACAACACGATTTAACTCTAAGGTGGCTATACTGATTTGTCACTGAAAACTGTAATTTTACTTCTCATCCTTTCACTTGAACTCTTCACTACACTGAAAAAGATGTTATTTTCCATTCTGGGACTCCACATTTTCAGTGGCTTCCTCTCCATTAGGCTGAAAAACATTGTTTGTCCACCAGGACCTGAATTTCTCATTGCTTTTTCCATTGCTCCTGTTTTTCATCCTTCCCTTTCTACAGAAAGGATTTCTCCTTTCCCCAGACATTCCTAAGAGTTTCCTCTCTGGATCTCCATGAGAATCTCCTTCTGCTCAGCTCATGGAATGAAACTGCAGCTGGAAAACCACGCTGGGGATTTGAAACTAAAGACTGATGCTGGGAATGAATTCCCCAACTATTCTAGAGAACTCAGGAATCTGAGATCTTTAATGTCACAAAACAACTCCTTGGCACAGGTCCTGCACATCTCCCCCATTACTAAACATCTCTGTCTTAGCTAAATGTACTTATATCTGGATTTTTTTTTTTGGTTGGTTGGTTTTTCCATGCAGTTTAGGATAATACAGGGAAATGTTTGGGAAATAGCATTTTCTTTTGTTAGAGCTTTAGCAAAACCTTGAATTCTGCTTTGGAAACAGAAAACTTTCCATAGTTACCAGAAACAACCCATGTTTTTAAGGCTGTTTGTAGACATTCATTGGGAAACTGAGTGGAATAAAACACAATTTCCCAAAAATAAAATAAATTTAACTCCCTTGAAAACTTCAGCTTTGCATTCTTTATGATATTTTTTTCAACTAACAAGATTTCACTTCTTCCATGATAAAACTTCTGACTTCACCAAGGTGGTCCCAAGAGAACGGTGAGACCCATTTAGTTAGGAATAACCCAAACCCTTTGTTTCTTTTAACAAATCCTTGGAAGATCCATGCAAAGGCAGGTTTTCAGGAAACATCTGAGGAATGTTTTCAGCAGAGCTGGAGAGGAAACGAGGTGGGGAGGCAACTGCTCCAAGAACCTGGATGGAACCCAAGTGTCCATGCATTCGTGTCCTGCTCTGCTTCTCCCTTTTCCCACATTCCCAGCTCCTGCTCCAGCTGGAATTTCCTGCAGCTTGTCCATGGCACCTTCCCAACCT
Source organism: Cichladusa arquata (assembly GCA_026413545.1). Lineage (NCBI taxonomy): Eukaryota > Metazoa > Chordata > Aves > Passeriformes > Muscicapidae > Cichladusa > Cichladusa arquata. Next base: position 33,239,957 of record JAOTQP010000304.1, on the reverse strand, counting down.
CATCCTGATGAAGGCAGCAATAAATCCCTCAAATGTGGGCAGAGCATTTCCACCCACGGGACGAGCTCATAAAATACACGAGCGACGTGTTTGCGTTTATCTGGCAACTGTTTAATGCAACAAGGTTCTACCCTGAAAAACAAAGGTTTGCTCAAATCTCTGATCTTTCCCAGAGTTCTGTGAATTCAGGGAATACCTACTCTGAACAAAAGTTTCATGAATTTTCAGTGTTGTCCCAAGCAAATCTATTTGCTGCAGATCTGTTCATTTCCTCAGCTGAACTAAACTCCCCTAAGATGATCACTATACAAATAATTCCCCCAAATTTCTGGTGTGCTCCCATTATTCAATGAAATCCATTATTCAGGATGAGTGTGCTCTGATTATTTATTCCTTGCTGGACATGTGCCACTGGGAGGATTTTGGAGCTGGCAAAGGATCAGTTAAGGGACCCTTTTTCTATCTTACCCTAATGATCACATTTCACACTCCTTTCTCCTAAAGTGCCAGCTAACAGGCAGCCAGGATTGCTTAGCAACCCATTAACTGCTTTTAGCCAATTTGGGCTCTGAAAGAACTTCTTTATCACTGGAATTCCTAAAAAAAATTTATCACTGTAATTCCTGAAATGATTCTGGACCAATGCAATAAGATTATCTTATTTTATGTAACACCCACCAATCCATAGCACAAAAATATTCTCAGAAATGCCTGGTACCTTCAGATATTTTTAAAAGAAAGAAATCAAATTAAGTGTTAATAAAATGTACATATGAACAAAAAACCCAATTAAAATATCTTTTGCAGGAGTATATATCCTTTAGTTTTCTGTATTCCTAGTTTTTAGCATTCTAGTAGCTACTTGCTATAAAATTGTAAAAAAAGATTAGAGTTACAAGTTCATTGTAATCAAAATATTTACTTTGTGTGTCTGACTATTTAAGATGAAAGGTTTTAAAGTACCAAAATCAGTAAATAAAACAGTGACCTTGATGGAACAATATTTTTTTCTGAAGACTGATCACGTCTTCTCCTCCTTACTAACACTGAACTCTTGACCACTGGAGTAGGATTTGGGTACATGTATCAAAAAGATCCTTTTTTTGGCTTTTTTGTCACCATGCTGGCAGCTGCAAACTCTGAATAACAGGTTTTGGGAAAGAGCACTGGGAAAGAAATAGGTGTTGGATTCCACCCAGTTCTGCAATAGGGTTTGCTGTAGACTGAAGCAAACAGATGATAATTTACAGAAAAGCTGACTGATAGATGTCAGTGTCAAACAAAAACGACTTCAAAAGCCTGACTTTTATTTTCCCTTCTGGTTTGTACTCACAACATATCAGAAAGAAATTTTTTTAATGTACAATTACAAAAAATATTTAAGCCTGTTTAAGCCTTTATGCTCCAAAACACTCAATATGGGATCAAGTACAACATGAATTTTTGACTGTTACTCTACAGCTAATTAATTGTTAATGATTACTTGAAAAGAAGGAGTTTCAGTGAAATGATTTTGCTTGCTTTTGTAAAATACTGAATTAATTTTTGCTGGCAAAGGTAAGAGGTTAAGAAACACCCAGTGCAAGAAGTACCCTGGTGATGGCGAAACTCAAACCAGGCCGTGGAGTGATGCTCCAAGGTGTGAAGAAAGGCTCAGGAAATTCATCAGCACGCTGCAAAGGAATGATTTCACCAGGAGACTTACTGGGCTGGAGGCTGAAGGCGAGTTTGCTCCGAGGGGTGACGGGGGGCGGGCTCAGCCGGGCGCTGGGCGGCGCGGGGGACACGGAGAGTCGCCGCTCGCTGCACACCACGGTCAGCACCTGGCTCTTGGGTCTCTGCGGCCTCAGGGGGCTGATCTGGGCACAGAACCAGGAGGGAATGCAGAGAAGTCAGTGCCAGGGCTGCAGCTGCCATGGCTTGATGCTCAGCAGCGTGAGGGCAGTGCTAGCAGCCAGTGCTGGTCATTCCCAGCTCCAGGTTCTTCCCTCCTGCCAAGGAATGCCAGCTCCTCACAGCCTGGTCGGCTGCGCTGAGCTAATTCCCCAAACACTTGTTTGGTAACACCTGAGGAACTTTAGAGTCTCACATCCCATTATACAGCACTCTAAATCTTCATTTTTTCTCACACAGATCTACTTTCCTGTTAAAATTTACCTCTTTAACCACTTGCAGGTTCAACTCTGTTCTGATAAAGACATCATCTGTTCAGAAACACTTTATTGGTGGCTCCTGACAGCACATATTTAATTCATTGAAATATCTCTTTTTTTTTTTTTTCCCTCTGGCTGCTTCATAACCCATTCAAATTTTCCATCAGGAACCCTCAAAAGCTATTTGTAATCTGATGGACAACTCGTGCTTTAGTTAAGGCAATTCTTTTTACTGAGTTTAATTCTGAGCTCTACTGATTTCCCCATTCACCACCCCCACAGTAACAGGAATCATACATGAAAAAAATGAAGATTTTATTTCAAATAGATCCCAGAAAATGGAGCAGCAGGCTGAAGTTAAAAGAGGAATTACTCCAAGGTGCTGCACTGGGACAAAACAGAAAGTGCCAGCAGCAATCCAGGCCTTTTCAAAGGATTTTGTCATTTCCCAGTGTTTGGGTTTCTATGAAGTATGTTGGGAAGGAGAAACCTGAAATTTTCTTTTCAGAAAACAAAGCCTAAAAGGCTTAGCATCAAAAGTTGTCCCTGTGAGACCCTTCTACAACAAATGAATGACCAAAAAGTATGGATCTTTTTTTTTTGGAAAAGTTCATCCAGACCTCAGGGTGACCTCTAAGAAATTTTTTTTTATGCTAAAAATCAAATCCTAGAGACTCCAAAGGTTTCTCCTTTCCACATCCTTTAAAGCATATTTTTAATAGAATGGATGAGCAAAGCAGTAACTTTTTCAGGAACAGATAATCATAAAAAAGCAACTAAGGAAAACACGTTAGTTGGTGAGGGAAACGTGCCAGAAATGAGAGAAAAACCAAGTGGAGGCAGGTGCCTAAAAAACAACTGAAGGCAGGTCCCCAAAACCAAGTGGAGGCAGGTCCCCAAAAACTAACTGGAGGCAGGTCCCCCAAAATCCAGCTGGAGGCAGGTCCCCAAAAACTAACTGGGGCAGGTCCCCCAAAACCAACTGGAGGCAAGTCCCCAAAAACCAAGTGGAGGCAGGTCCCCCAAAACCAAGTGGAGGCAGGTCCCCAAAAACTAACTGGAGGCAGATCCCCCAAAAATCAGCTGGAGGCAGGTCCCCAAAAACCAACTAGAGGGAGGTCCCCAAAAACTAACTGGGGCAGGTCCCCCAAAATCCAGCTGGAGGCGGGTCCCCAAAAACCAAGTGGAGGCAGGTCTCCAAAAACCAAGGAGGGGCAGGTCCCCAAGTTAAGCCACTCTGTAATGACTGAAATAAATGTCAACTTCTCCTGTGATTGACAATCCTGGCCTCCTCTGAAAGCTCCCATAAATCACAGACCTGCTGAGGAATATGAGCTCTTGGGAGGCCACCAATCCATAATGAAGCCATTGCTAATTTTTCCTGGTCTAACGAAGGGCAGATCAATGGGGAGTGCTGTTAGACACCAGCAGATCAATACAACACAGCCTGCTCTTCTGATTTCCAGCAGCAGCCTTGGAGTGCTCTGTCAACTACCTGGCCTCAGAGCTGGGGCTGCTCCCAGCTCCTGGATCAAAGCACCAGCAAGGACAATTTATGTCCAAGAAGTTGATGTGATACTTCAAAGAAGATAATAAATCTCTAGGAAACGATGAAGATACTCCTGATCATCTTCACATACTCAAGTGCTTCATTTATCTTTGTTGTTTTATGTAATTAAGGCCTGAGGTTTGATCAGTCAATAAATTCATGGTGAGTGCAATGAAAGTTGGGGAAGAGTATTTAAACCATGCAATCAAACAGCCTCTGAATGCTCCTTTTCCATGCAAACCTAAAAGCTCCATGAAATAATCTGCAGTTTTAGAACTTCCCCATGTTCTTCCATGGTGATTCATTTGACTGGAAAAAAGAAGATCCCATAAAAGACTGGAAACACTCATTTCTTTAGACAACATCATTGTTGGGAAGAGCAGCAGGAGCTCTGCAGAGATGGGGATGGCCACTGGCATTCCTCTCACTTGATATTCTCTGGAAATTTGTCTTAAAAATCTGTAAAATCCCCAAATACTTCAAAAGTCAGAACTAAGAATCTGTTAAAAACTTCACCAAATAACTGAAATGTTTTAATTGAATGAGTGACAGCACAATGAGCTGTAAAATTCTCAGCAGAATGAATCCAGTATCTGTAATAAAAAATGTAGTTAACTAAAAGTATTAATTACTAAAATGGCACTTTAGAAAATTTTTAAAGTTTAATTTCTATTTCTAGTCAAATCTGTACTCCCAACTTTTTTTTTTTTTTTTTTAAATCAATCATTATTTTTTTCCCTCTCCATTTTTAATCCAACAATTTTCTTTCTTCTTCCAAGCTCTTAATGCAGGGAAAAGCAAAATGTCTTTTTCTTCATAGAGCACAGTGGTAAAAGTGCTTTGGGAGTAATTTCAGCTTAAAAAGGGAACTTGCACATGGATATTGAACACTGGGAAAGCTGAATTCCTACCAAATTTCCCTTCATATCATTAGCAGGGGATGCCTTCAGCACACAAAAATTTTAAGACAAATTTTATCTTTAAACTCATCCTTGATATTATCTGTTCAAAATTCCAGAAGACAGCAGTGGGAATTGGGCAAGCACTCGTGTAAACTGATCTCAAAAGAGTTTCTGCAGCTTCACCTAGAAATGAACCCCACTCACACCAAATGTTCCAAATTGACTCAGTCATCCTGGAGCTCATCAAGGCTTCTGCAGAGGCTGGAAAGGGAGAGTTTTTCTCTCAACAGCAAACTCCTTTTCATATTATTGATCTGTGGACTTGAAGAAGCTCAAAATAACTGTAAGTAACCACTTCTGACATTGAATTTCCCTCCCTGTCCATAAGCAGGGGAATATTGCTCACACCAGTCAGCCACTGAAAGCTCCTTACTGGGAAGACTGGAAAAACTGGAGTCAAACCATGTTGGGCTTTACTGAATTTTTGCTCCTCAGATGCCAAATGGGAATATGCCCTGAGGGGTTATCTTGCCTTCTTTTCCAGCTGGAATTTCCATTTTTCCAGTCATAAACAAGCTTTTCCAATGTCCAAGACCCCTGGCAATGACCTCACAGTGACATCAGTGGGCTCCCAGCACCCCTGGATGCCTCCCAGCTGCCCTGAAACACAATTTGCTGCTTCTGTGACACCCCACGAGCTCTGCTGGTCCATTTGGGATCTGGGAGATGCCAGTGGAATCCTGCCATGGTGATCCCAGTCCTCAAGGTGCAAAGTGAAATGCACAGCAGCAACACCATCAGATGTGGAAATCTGTGCAGTGATGCTCACCTGGCTGGCTCTGGCAGCAGGAATCTCCATTTAACCAAACCATGTAAAATTTACTGAAGTCAATGGAAAAACTCATTGGTTCCAAAGGTGAAAAGCCTGAGACCCCCAGATGGGATTTTACTGAGTTTCTGACTGGGCACATCAAACACAAGAACTCTGATTTTTCAGGATGTCCCAAGACATGTGTGAGAGATTAACTCATCTCTAGGTGGAAAAGGAGGGCAAAATCCAGAAAACGAGGAAGTGGCTGAACAATTAAATAACATCTTCCTATAAATACCAAACAGAAAGAATTAAAGGATCCAGTTATCACAGGTGAGAGAGAAATTGTTTCAAACTCCAGTGCCAGTGACACAGCACCAAGACTGTGGTGAGTGCAAAGCTCTACAAGCACTTGTACAGATCTTGAAAAGAACATTCCATTTATTTCTGAGAGGCAATTTTCAACTCTTGGCCTCCAAACAGGTGTCCAGGCAGAGATTTGGAGGTCCCAGTCAGGTCACACTCTCCCTGCTCCAGCTTTAGACATCCCTGCTTCCAATTTCCCACCTCCAGCTCCTCAGGTTACCTAAGCCTTGAGGACAGTTCCAGTGAATTAAATCTAAGCCAAGAAGAGAGGGTTTAAGGGAGATATGTCCTGGTTTTAATATCCTTACACACAGGAACTGCTCAGGATTTTCTGCTCCAAACAGCCCTTCAAGGACACACAGGAGTGACCTTGGAATATCCCAAACACTGTCCTGCAGCTGAAACATGGGCAAATCCATCCCTATCTCCTGGGAAGCAGCAATTCCAAAGGCTGCTGGGATGGCAGCATTGATTTCAGCTATGCTGTGCCATCTGCTCTTTTATCAAACAGTCACACAGAGCTTTGGGTGAAGATTTTCAGAGGATCTTTCCCCCCCAGTGTAAATCAAATCTGTATTTTGGATTCATTAGCATGTATATTAACACTGTGGTATATCCCCTCTGAGTTATTTCTGGTCTACAAAGGAGCTAAATGGTAAAAATCAACATTTTGATTTCAAAAGAGACAGAACACAGCTCAGAATCAGATAAAGCTTTCCTTGCTAATAAAGTTACCGTTTCTGAAAGGATCACTGCTTCAGCCTGCTGCAGAGAAATATCAGTAGATTTAAATTCTTTATCAAATATCTCTTGATGCTTGCTGTTCCTCTTCTCCTTCTTCTTTTCCTTTTTATCTTTATCTAGGTCATCCTTGTCCAATTTATCTTGTGACCTAGAATGCATCTTTTTTGGCAGGAGGGGCTCCAGCACGAACCTAAAGGAAAACGTTGTTGCTCAGATCAATAAAATGCTGTTTTCAAAACAACTGATTTTTATTTACATATTTCCCAAAGCCTTGCTTGAGTTAATGAGGCTTTGCTAATCGAGGAAAACTCATTAGAGGGAGAAGGAGGGGGCAGAAGGTCACAACAATCATAATTGTCTTATAATAAAAATTACTGCAGAACTGCTGGACAAGTGTTTCCCTGCTCTGCAGTAAATTTATTGGTTTCTGGCTGCACAAACTCCTGAATTTCACATAAAAAATGGGCTTCTCATTCATTACTGCCACTCTCCATGCTGTGGCACCTGGAAACTCCAGTCCCACCCCTGCCATGGGCAGGGACACCTTCCACTATCCCAGGCTGCTCCAACCTGGCCATGGAAACTTCCAGGGATGAGACATCACTCCCAGGCATGGAGGACTCTTAGCTACAGAAAGTATTTTATGATTTATTTTATATTTTGAATGAAAAAAACCCATTAAGATTATACCTAGACAATTTCACACTGGCAGATTTTAAGACTGTCTCAAACCACCACATTACAAAACCAAAACCAACCCAAAAATTCCCAAGGAAGGACACCTTTCAGCCCTGGAAAAGCATTTCTCATGCCATGGGGTGCATGCAGGTACAGGCCACAATCTTTGCTGTGCAATTCATATTTCAGACAATGTGCAGTGACATCATCCTAATCCCCACCATTAGCAGCAAAATCCAGCAGCAATATCCCAAATTATTGTTATTTTTTGTTGTTGTTTCTACTCTACACCAGCTCATTTGATGGGAAGATGCTCAAGGCAGCACCTGCAACAGCCCCTGAGCCATTTCCCAAACGAATCCCATGGGCTGGGAACAAACCCATGAGTTTATCCATCCCATTTTACAGACAGGGAAAAGGGAAGGCAACAAAAGGCCACTAAGAGTTTCAGTGGCAGAGCCCAGAGCAGAGCCCAGCTCTCCCAACACCAGGACTTTTCAGGTACCTGAGCTGGGTATTTTGGGCTGGGTGGTGCCAGCAGCTCCGAGGCCAACTGCAAATTTACAAGAGGAATTTCCATCCTTCAGACAATGATTAATTGCTTCCCTTCCAAGCACTATATCAGCACTATTAATTATTTGGATTATTAATGGATCTGTGCTAAAATGGGTCAGCACACTGTGCTCCAACTGGAAGCACTTTGGGATTGCCAAGAGCTGACAAATCCCACCAGGATTCTCCTGCCTCCAACCACTGAGTGCACGTGCTCACATTTCTATTCCTAAGTCCCATTTTAAACAGGGAATAAACTCAAGGCCCTTTTTAAAACTCAGTTTTATTTATACATAGAGTTGGGAGTTGTAAAAGACATCCTGTGTCAAAGTCTGCTTTGAGTCTTTGCTGTTTAAAAGCTCCAGCAGGAGCTGGAAATGGCATTAAACAGAAACTGGGTGATTTGGGTAAGACACTCCTTGAGCTTCATGTTTAATTGTTTTTTAGCTTTATCTATATTCTCAAATTAATTTATGAAGAGACATGGAAAGACAAGAGGAGAACTGACCATAAACCCCACCAACTACAGCAGAACAGGAGGGAACTTCTGCCAGTGAGCAGTGCCAAACCAACCACATGATTTTACAGCCACTGGAATTTTTGAGGTCTTTAATGGTATTATTTATTTATTTTTATATATTTATATATAATACATATATTTATATTTAAATATATACTTATATATTTATATATTCTTATTTATTATATTATGATTATGGTATGATTTTTCTTCTCCTCCTTCACTGATCAAACAAATGAGGGGTATTTTCAGTCTCCTCAGTGACAAGAGTTGTTCACTCTATTTTCCTGTATTGCCCTGGGCTCAGAGCAGGAACTGAGCTGCACTGTGATCTTTGTGGGATCTTTGTGAAAAAACACTCTGAGGAGACCCAGATCCTCAAAAACTGCTATGTGACACCTACCACAAGACAGCTGAGAGGTGAACCTGAAGGAAATCATACCAGTGAGAAAGTAAAATGCATTTAAAGATTTTGAAGGGAAAACCTGAAAGAGGCAGGGAAAGAACTGACATTTTTCTTCTGAGACAAAACAAAGTTGTTCATTTACTGAGAATGGTTGTTCTGCCCAAGTTCCAGCAAGACAACTTTGTTCAGAATTAGTTAAAACTCAGGATGTCTGCTGTCCCAGATTTACACCAATGTGTGAGAACATTCCAGAGGGCAGTGGAATGAGAGCGGAGCTGTGCTCTGTTTGCAGCTCCTCCCAAATAAACTCTTTGTAATCAAGGCAAGCATCCTGCTGGTCCTTAGGTGCTGGATTTAATTTTACTTGATGCTCTTAGTCTCTAGCCAGTTAATAACTCCCCTCTGAAGGTGCACAGGAGTTTCCAGCACATCCCTGTAAATCAGCAGCCCTTCAGAAGGCTTTAAAAAAACTGCTGCTGTGGTCAAATATTGCATTTCTGGATTACAGGGGGGCCTGAGGGGAGGAAGAGAGAGAAGGGACTTCTGAGGCTGCATGGAAAGCTCAGACAGCAAACAGATTATTTTGTTCTTTGAGGGATGTGACTGTGAGACAGGGCTTATCAACAGAATTCCCAGTTCTCATGTGAAATATCTTGATAAGTCCTGAAGTACAATCTTGCCATAAGCAGCTTTTGCTGTGGCAGCCGAAGTGAGCAGCAGTGATTGAGCAGTCAGGTAATCCTGCCCTGAGCTCTGGGACAGGGCTGGCTGCACAGCCAGAGCATCCTCCTGCACTCACACTCCTGGGATGCTCTGAAAAGGGGGAACTGATCTCCTCTTTGGGGATTTTGGTGCTGTTTGAATGCTTAGAGGGCAAAAAAGAGCAGAACTGTATTTAGCTAGGTTAGAAAACAAGAGACTTGAGAGAAATGTCTCTGTAGGTTGGGCTTTTCCAGCCAATATTAGGCTGTCACTAAAAAATCATGGAATGGTTTGGGATGGAAGGGACCTTAAAACTCTTGCAGAACCAGGGGCAGGGACACCTTCCAGTATCCCAAGGTGCTCCAACCCCAATGTCCAACCTGGCCTTGGGCACTGCCAGGGATCCAGGGGCAGCCACAGCTGCTCTGGCAATTCCAGCCCAGC
>JAOTQP010000304.1:33204747-33222024 GCA_026413545.1 Cichladusa arquata | reverse complement strand
CCCTTCCAAGGCTTCCTTCTCCAAATATTTGGGAGCTGGAAACTGAAGTAATTTGAGAGGAATTTTAAATTTGTATGAAAGATCCAAGGCAACTTAAAAGCACTGAAAAGGCTTTTAGTGACTCTAATTTGCAGATATAAAAATAAATGTTGATCCCTTTTCTCTATTTTCCTGGTTCCTGTTGTTTTAGAAGTACAAAACTGATGGTTAATTGTGTGTTTAAAAACCCTGAATAATAAAAATACAGTGTGATCAGCTGCCATACCTATTTTCAATTTGTAATGTTATTTTAATACACAAGTGTCACCAAAGTGAGCCTTTGAGGGAAAGTGTGTTTGGAATTCATTTGAAGTTTCACTCTCAGAGGCAGAGACACAGAGCTGACACCAAGACAGTCTGCTGGGACCAAATTATTTTCCTCTCTAAAACTTAAAGCTTATAAAATCTAATCTTTTCTAAAAGCTCACAAGAAAATAAATAAATAAATGCCTTTTTTTTTTTTTAGACCAAAGGACTTTTAAACTCACTGATAGTTTTATGGCCTTCAGAGGATATTTTATTTTTGAATTCTGTAGCTTTGGTTCTATTACCTCCAAGATTGAAATCTACAGAAATGTAAATTATTCCCTTTATTATAAAGACAGGATTGAATATGAAAAGACAATGATTCACTTTCTTCTTCTGTGAGAAAAAACCTATTTCTAATCAACCTGGTATTTTTTTAGTTACCATAAAATTATCCTGAGACCACAGAAAAATGTCCAGTATGTGACTATGGAACAAAACTGGAATTGTCTCTTTTTTGCCCTGAAAAATATTTTGTCATCTGATACAGATGGGAGATTGTCACTTATTATGTTTACAAAAAAAAAAAAAAACAAACAAAAAAACAAACAAACAAACAAAAAAAACAGGAAGAAAAAAGAAAGTATATTGGTCATATTTGTTCTCTGCAAGTTTATCAAAATGAGCAATTATGTCAGATTTGAAAAGATGAACTTTAACTCAAGCTCCAAGACAGATTTAAATGGCAACAAAATGTATCCAAGGTGAGGATAATGTCTGCATTTCCTCCAAAGTGACACCAAGCTGCCTTTCCACAGCAGCTGCCTCTGAGTTTTTTACCTGCCAAGCAATCAGATCCTTCAGCTTCTCAATCTTGTCATGATCCTCTGGATGCTCGTGCATGTATTTCTCAGTAAAAAAAGCCTAATTTAGAGAGAGAGAAATGAGCCATTATTTCAGAAAATGAAACGAGCTACAGCAAAGATAAATGGATCAGCTTAGAAATGCTGCCAAAGCTACAAACCCGAAGTGGAAATGATGGAATCACAGGATCACAGTGGTTTGGGTTGGAAAAAGTGTTAAATCCCATCTAGTGCCACCCCTGCCATGGCAGGGACACCTTCACTGTCCCAGGTGCTCCAGCCTGGCCTTGGGCACTGCCAGGGATCCACAGCAAATCTGGGAATTCCATCCCAGCCTCTCCCCACCCTCCCAGGGAACAATTCCTTCCCCAAAATCCCATCCATTCCTGCCTTCTGTCAGTTTGCAGCCATTCCCTGTGTGCTGTCCCTCCATCCCCTGTCCCCAGCTCTCCTGGACCCCTTCAGGCTCTGCAAAGCCACACTGAGGTCACCCCAAAGGCTGACCAGGGCCAGCTCTGCCAGCCTGGCTCCCAGCAGAGCTGCTCCACCCCTGCTCTCTCCCTTGTCCTTGCTGGCTGGGATCAGCTGAGGCCTGGCAGGGCAGGGCAGGCTGAGGGGTCTGGGGGCTGTGTCACCTTCTCGTAGTTGGCGAAGCCGCCCATGACGGCCGGATCCACGATGCCGTTGAGCAGCATGGACAGGGGGTTGATGGGCAGGCTGGGGTCGTTCAGGTGCTGCTGCACCATGTTATTGATCTTATCATTGGTCAGCTGCATGGTCTCGATGGCATTTTCCAGAGGGCTGATCTCCACCTGAAACCAGAACAAAAGGAGATTTTCCACCGGGGCAGGGTTTTTAAACTGCTCAGCAAAACCCCACGGGCAGAAACGTTCCAGGCCTTTCAGAACTGAGGTGACTGTGAGGTTTTTGACCAGCAAGGCTGATTGCAGGCACTGAGGTGTTTGGTGTTTGCAGTAACTGATAGGGTGATGGCTATCAGAGCAGGAAGGTAACTGCATTTTGCTGCTGCAGCAGGGATTACATCCCTGCACAACATCCAGCAAGGCTCTGGCAGCAACCACGTGAGGTTTTCTGGAGGATTACAGAGAACATCAGAGATTAAGGGTTGGTGAGTTTTAGCAGCACAAAGAAGATCCAGCTTAATGTAACAGTAAGAAAGAAACGATAACTTTAACGTGGATTTTCTGATGGAAAATGTAATCCTAAGCTGCTCAAGAATCAAGAAGATATTTTTGCAGCGATTATTTTGTTGTGTTTCCAAGGACATCAAGTTGAATATGTTGATGAGATGACATCTAAACTATCTGCTGTGATTTTTCCCAAGAGGTCACATTTTCTTCATCTGAGCATGGAGAACTGAAGGGAAAAATTTTCTTTCTACCTGGACTTCAATGAAGAGAGTCCTCAGATGCCTTCACAGAGTGAATTAGCTCTTATGCTGTCTAAAACTTGCTTTATTTTAATTGACTGACCTCCAGCTATTTTTTACGCCCAGCTACTGTGTCTTTCAAAAAGTTCATGTTGAAAAAAACAGGATTAAAATATTTTAAATATTAGTGAATGGGCTGCAAATCAGTAAATTGCAGTGACCCAGAGTGTAGAGAGTCCTCACTGGAAGACACAGCCTGCTTGTATTAAAAAAATGATGTGGCAGGGAGAGGAAAGGAAGGTTAATTGAGGCCTGTGAGGAAAATGCAAGTGTATATTTGATTACAGCCTCATTTACATAAATGCTACATAAACAAAGCAGCACTTCTACCTGGCTATCAGTTGCTTACCCTGTTTCTGAGAACCACTTATAATCAAATCTCTTTAGTTGTTACTCTTACACCTGCCAGCTGATTACATCAAGGATGTTTTAATTAGCATTTTGAGCAGCCTGCCTGCTGAATTATTCTGGAAGCAGGGAAGGAGGCTGGTGTTTGTGCTGGGAACAGGAGCAGGCCAGGCTCGGACAGAGCCCGAGGTGCCACGGGGAGAATCTGGACTGGGGAGTGAAGGCACATGCAGCATCTGATTGGGCAAGAGCTGCTGGGAACATCACAGGCTAAATTTAGGATTCTGCCATTTGTATTAATGGCCTGATAACTATGCAATAATGTGTTGATGAACCATTGCTTTTAAAGCTCTTGAGCATCTCCAGAAATTAGCACTCATTGAGCTGACAGCTTTTTGACTTTTCTGTAGCAGCAATCATGGCTTTCTTTCTCATTCTCCTTTCTTTTACTACTCTTGTAACACTCCCTCTAATTTTTTAAAAGCAGATGGAGAATTGCAGTTGCCATCTCTCTACTATAAACTGGGCTTTGGAACCTGGTGAAAGCTATTTATAAGTGTGAATTCTGAGCCTTGTTCCCATTGCTTTCCTGACTCTGGGCACTCACTCTGTCCAGGGAAAACAGGAATTACACTGTCCTGAAACAACTGCACCAGTGCAAAATTCCAAGATAAAAACAAAACAGACATTAGCATTTGTGCTTTTTAAACTCAAGTGTGATTCAAAATCTGATTTCTAATTCCCTGGCTGATCTCAGCAAATTTTTCCCCAACACCTTCTTGTGTCCAGCTGAATAACAGATACAGGCACAGATACAGGACAACAAATGCTGGCCCCAAATTCCTTGCAGATAATGAACAGATTGCAAAGGTTTAGGTGAAAGTGCTCAGGAGGAATTTGAAAAGCCAATAGATTTAAAGCAACTCTGCATGTTCCTGTGGCTTATGTAACATAATACACTGCATTTATGAAATCACTCCATTCTCTCAGCACTGATTTGATGCACTCTCACCTCTCCCTTTAACGACATTCCAGTTCCATCAATAAAATATGAAACATGCAGAGCTGCTGGAGTATCCTGGTGCTTAGCAAAGGATCAATAATATCTGTATCCATAATCACAATTTAGCATTACAGGGATGTAAACCCTGTGATCCTCCTTGCAGCATTTTAGCTGACAGGGATCTTGAGGAAAGTCAATACCCATTTTGTAGGAGCTGTGCCAGAGGAGGTCAGAAGTTATCTGTAGCAGTCTTCCCACATGTTATTAAGTTCCATGCTGCTCTCATTTCTCAGCTATGCTCCCAAAAGGCTGACAGCAGCATTCTCCCAGGATTTGTGCCCATTCTGATGCCAGGCAGAGCATGAAGGGTGTACACAAAGTGCCTGTCAGGCTCTGCTCTCTGCTCATCAGCACTGGCATCAGCCTTTACAAACAGCACTTCTTGCCATCATGAAGATAAATACAACCTTCTCCATCAGGGTTATATGGAAACTACGAAATTCATTAAAAATTCAATGTGTTTGATTCAGCTGCCTGTTACTGTCACACATCACATTCATATTCTGTTACTATAGATACCATAGTAATTTTCTGCATTACTTCTGTTCATCCAAATACAACTGTCCAACATAACCTCAATGGAGCAATGAAAAAGGTTTTAATTAATCATATGCAAATTGTTCTTTTCCTTTAAAAATAAGCCTCACAAGAGAGATTTCAAAAACGCAGTAACAATGTTTTTATTGCTACTTAAAAATTACAGCTGCATAAGAATAATTTAATCTTAAAGGCGTTTAATGGATATGTCTTATCTAAACAGTCTAAATGGTTGAACAGAGAAATGAGTAATTTGGAGTTACTCTGTGAGGTTGCTGAGGGTGTATTTAGCTAAATATGGAGAAGAAACAAAAACAACCTTTAACCACAAGTGGTAAGAAATGCAGACATACAATGCCTTTGATTATTGGGGTATTTTGAATTAATGACAATCAAGACATCCAGATCCTCTTTTGTAAAGTTCAGGCTACATTCTCTGGCATGGAGCAGGACTTCCCTACAGCACCTCAGCTCTCTCTTCATTCTAGGCACCTGCTGAGAGACACAAATGCTTTCTAAAAGGGCTGAAGGCCTTGGAGGGCTGGCTGCATTCCCTTGGGAGTGAAAAGCATTGCCTGAGTCACCCTCAGCCAACACTCAGCACCCTCAGCAGGGTCCCTGTGCATGTGCCAGGGACAGTGCCATGGATTCCTTGCTCACAGAACTAAGCACAGCCACTGAGACACACAAATGCCCCCTGGCTGTATAAAACCCCATTTTTTTACACAATCTCAATAAAGCCAAACTGATCTTACCATGAAAACTGATTTGACTTCAAACCACCTGAGGATCCCAGGTAATTTATAGGCTGTCACGTAGATGGTCCTCTCAATCCACATGTTCTGCAAAGGGAACACAAGTGTCACATTACCAATGGAGACAGCTGGGACCCCGAGCAAAGCCCTAAAACACCATGAGCAGGACAAGGACCAAGGTATGGCAGAGTTACAGAGCCAGGGGGCATTCCAAATGGAAGATGGAGCAGCACTGATTTAAATCTGCATGTGACTTAGCAGGGAACAACTGCTCCCTTTCTGAAGGAAAACACCATGGAAAGATCCCCTGGTTTTACTGATGTTCATGGAATCACAGAATGGTCTGGCTTGGAAAGGATTTTAAAACCCACCCAGTTCCAGGAGCAGGGACACCTTCTGCTATCCCAGGCTGCTCCAATTCCCATCCAACCTGGCCTTGGGCACTTCCAGGGATCCAGGGGCAGCCACAGCAAATCTGGGCACCCTGGGCCAGGGCCTCCTCACAGCACTAGTTTTATTGACCATTAGATGAAACAAATGGTTTAGTTAAAAAAAAAAAAAACAAAACAAAATAAACCAAAAAATCAAAAGGTATTAGTGCCTGACTGGAATCTTCATGGCAAGACAAGTTTCAGGTGTAACAATTTAAAATCCTTTCTCAGAAGAGCTGCTTTTACAAAATAAATACAGCTTTACTCATTTTTTTTTCTTATTGGTATAAACGAGAACATGATAAATTGGCTTAATTAACTTTCTATGAAAAATAATCCCTTTAAACCTAGAATTTATTTCTCAACAAGCAAAAGATAATGAATGGCTCAGATGCTCCAAATAGAAGGGGATAAACAAGCAAACCCAAAGTGGTTTATTTTGTTCATAATTTCTTACTGCAAATTCGTTGTCTGGGTTTTTCTCTCCTTTTCGAACAGGGCGTGAATACTCAAAGCGTTGGACTTCATTCACCCTGTAGAAACTGAAAAGAGGGAAAAGAATCATGGAATCACAGAATGGATTGGGTTGGAAGTGACCTCAAAGATCATCCAGTTCCAAGCCCCAAATGCACAATGAAAATCAAATTCTGTCAGTTCAGGAATTGATGCTAAATTCTAATATTAGAGGAAGTTTATGGACAAATATGAGATCACTGTTTTCCAGTGGGTTGGAATGTGTGCCAATATTAAAAATCACCATTAAATGGCCTCACTCCATTAAATGCTCATCCTCCATGGGTGGAACAGATCCATTATCCAACAATAATGTGTTATATAAAGGGGAATGAGAAAACAACAAAACCCAACCCAAACTCACCTCACGATCTGCTCTGACACCGGTCTGTGAAATTTGGAGGGTAAATCCAGTTTGGGCTTTACAGTGAAGCACTGAATATCTGAATTTTGAGAGTTAAGAAGTGAAAAGGGAATTTCAGTCACACAGAGCAAACAGCTCAACAGGAACACACACACACACACAAAAAAAAAAAAGGACAAAAAACCAAAATTGGAGCGTTATACCCATCAGGGCACAAGTGCAACAGGTTGGCCATAAATGCTTGAGCTGAGCTGCTGGATGCACTGGTTGTACTGGTTGTAGACCCAAGGATACACTGGCCAGAGGAGGTTTTGATGTCATCTCCAGGGGGTGACGTTGTCTTCATCTTCTCGGCGTTGGGGAACTGCGTCAGCAGCCGCGCCTCGAAGTCCTCGCGCCGCTCGTACTCCTTGCCCCGGTAAATGAACACTTTGTTCTGCAAACAGAGGCACCCACAGCTGCCACCAGCACCCCCAGAGCCAAAACCAGTGCTCCCAGTACAGAACTGGCTGTCAGAAGCGCTGCCACCATCGCTGTCAGTACGCAAGGAATCCCACACTCCTTGTCGTAATCAATCCTTTATCAATATTTTTTTCTCACCTCCAAGTCCATCCTGGGATCATTAAGTCCACGTTTCCCTTTAGGTATTTTTATAAGTCACACTAAAATCACCTCAAAACACAATTTCAAAGATCTGTAACACTGGTGGCCACTGTAAATATATTAAGAGAAATTATTACTGAATCTAAGATGCCTCCTCCATCTTCCACAGTTAATGATGGAATGGATGCCAATAAACACACAGAATTAGATTTTTTATACATAAACATTTATTCAAAGGCACTTAGGTGAGCAAATAAGACTAGCAGAGAAAAATAGAAACATAAAACAATGCAGATTTGAGGAGGAATATCCAAAAATACTGACTCTTATAAAAAGTCTCACATTAATGTATTAGATTTTTGCCATTATAAACATTGAAACATTTTATAACTAGGTTTATTGTATTTGTAAGCATTGGTTTCTTCTTTGCCAATAAAAATGAAGAGATATTTTAAACAGTCCATTTATATGCTGAGTTCATTAAATTCTAAAGGAAAATGTAAAAGACAACTTGCATATTTTTAACTGATCAAACATATTAAAGCAAGTTTGGATAAAATTTGCATCTGAATATGCTTAACCTCATTACTCATCTCAAAATGAATACTTAGTGAAAAAATTATACAGCACTTATTAAAAAGAGGGTGTTTTGACTGGAGGTAGGAACCTGGAGTTGTTCACATTTGCCCAGTTGGGTTTAATTCTGCAATGGTGCCTTTTGAAAAGCTCAGTGGGGGAAAGAAATTAGAATAACAGATGGCTAAGGAGCCTCTGTGTAACTGCAATTTATGTATATACATTTGTAATTCACAGGGAATGCTGGAATAGAGGGCAAAGTGAGGATTTTCTCCATCAGCTGGGCACTCCACAGCCTGGTTTTTAGAGGGCAAATTGGGAAGGAACCCATTTCTGTGAGGGTGGTGAGGCCTTGGCACAGAATGCCCAGGGCAGTTAACTAAATAATAACGGGTTCTGGAATTATTAATGGGTTAGAGAATCATAATACAGGTGCAATTCAGACATGTTATAGCCCTACTTTTCTCTAGCTACTAATTCAACCCATAAAAATCCTAACATTAGTGAAAAAACCCTTAAAATGTCACTAAAGGTATGATCCTGGCATCAACCAAGTGACACATATCTTAAATTGGCACATGACCCAGACAAATCAATGATAAAAATTGCTACTAAAGGTGTCACACACACCTTTGATAGTCAACTTCATTTTAGTGACAGTGCTGGGAAGGACACTCACCTGAACACACAGCCACATACAAAAGGCTTCCCTACCCTGCTCATATATATGTTATTTATATAAATATATATTAACCTGCCAGGCAAAAATGTCACCATGTCAGATGGTTATGACCCCAAGTGATGGATTGGGTCATTTATCTTCATTTCTAGTGATACCCTGAAGAAATAGAAAGTACTGAATACGTTTGAAGAGCAAGTTTTTCTACTAAAATTCAACTATTCCATCTTAGAAACCAGCAAGCAAAAACCAGTGTTTGTTTTATACACCCAAAAAACACCTGTCAGTGTCAGGCAGGTTTCTCCAAGGCAAGGGCAATTTCCAGAGCAAGAAACCTCTGTGGGAACAGGTGACCACTTACCCTTATGAACGTGGGGAATCCCTGGCCATAGTATCCAACAGCAAAATAATCTGGTTTTGGTCGTATCACCTTCACAATGTTTTCATAGAACTGGGCTTGTTTTCTCTGCAAAATAAACAGGAGGGATTTGAATGACCTGAGCTTTTATAGATTCCTTATACTTAAGATCCTGTGTGCATCTCTCATTTAAAGATGTTTCATTCCCCTCTTTTTTTTTCCATCTTTCTATCAGATTCATAGCATTATTTGGAAATACCAGACTCTGCAGCCATGATTTTTCTACTCATCATGGTGAATCTGACTGTTCCCTAAGGAATATCTCAATTTTGATGGACCTCATGTTGGTGAGTCTCACTATTCCATATCCAATAACTCAATTTGGATGGACCTCACCTTGATGAACTTCATTGTTCCATAACCAATATCTCAATTTTGATGAACTTCATCACTGTGAACCTCATTGTTCCATATCCAGTATCTCGATTTTGATGGACCTCATCTTGGTGAACCTCACTGATTCCCACCCAGTATTCCACTGGCAGTGGAGGTCAGGAACTTGCAAGGCAATCTGAAATTCCAGTTGTGACACTCCTGACACCGAAACGCCGGAAGGATGAAGCTGCACACAGCTCATCCCAATGGTGCTGACTTGGCAATTTTGGGCTCCTACACCTCATTACATTCCTCTACTACTTCCCTTCCATATTTACAGCCATAAATTTGCATATGGAAAGCAGGCAGTTGAGAATTGCAGGAAAATGTAAATTTTGGAATAAACACACGCATGTCAGACTCCATCTGCTTTCAACGCCGAGTTCTTCTTTATCTCTAATGATGAAATAATAGCAAATGAGCAGCTTCAGAAGATCTGTTCATTAACTTATTTTTAGTCTATTATTTCTGTAAAGAGAATGACTTTTGATCTGGGGGGAGTTTTAGTGCTGCTCCCACACGACACATAACAGTAAATGGCACCAAGACGACAAAGACCCAGATCTGCCGAGTCTTTCTCAGCTCGTCTGGAGCAAAACTATTTTGTCATTTGTGAATTGTCTTAGAGGCTAATATTTAATATTGCTTGAAGTAAAGAGACAAGGGGGAGAATAGAAAGAACAAAAACTTCTAAATTTTATTGTGGGAGGAAAAAAAGAGCTGTTCAGCAGCAGCAATAAGAAAAGCTGATGGGGTATGTGAGACCTGACTCATATGGGAGAGTGAATTTGGTCTCTGTCTTGTGAGGGAAATGCACACCAGGACTAATTCTGTGACATCTCATCTCCTGGCTGATGAACAAAGAGCAGATAAACTCAATTTCTGATGTGAGGATTGGAAGTTCTGGGTCTCCCTTCTTAGAAGAGGAAGAAACTCCATGGAAATACCCAAGGCCAGGTTGGACAGGGCTTGGAGCAGCCTGGGATAGTGGAAGGTGTCCCTGCCATGGCAAAGTGGGTGGAACTGGACGAGCTTTAAGGTCCTCCCAAGCCAAACCATTCAATCACTCTGTGATCATTGGCTACAATGAAAAAAGTGCAAATTCCAACTTCTCCTCCAGAATGGATCCAGTAGGATAATGAAGGAGTGGCTGCCTCTGTGACAAACCCATTCATGTTCCCATGTGCAAGCAAAAAGGAGATGGAAAATTAAAACTGAGGGACTCAGAGTAGCCACTCCCTGGTGAATAATCACATCTGACAATCATTTCTAGCTGAGGAACAATCCTGCCCAATTCCTTTTCTGCTGAAATGAAGAATATTCTGTGCCCACCCCACCAGGAGCTGTGTGCAGCTGAGTTCAACACTGCAGGAATGCCCAGCTCAGACACACTGGGATATAGAAAACAAATAAATAATTCAAAGAAATTAAGGAAAATGTACTCTGAGTGCAAAAGCAAAAAAGTACCAAGAACTTTGGAGTGGATAATTTTCAGAACCAATCTGGAATCACATCCCAGCTCCTGTGGAAATGGTTGGGACCTGAGGAGGGACAGTGACAGCTGCCATTTATCTCTTTGGAAGAGAACAGGAGGAAAAAATGGTGCAGGAGTAATGAATGGGTAATGTCAGGGCAAAAATAACTGACTGGAAACATGAATGCTTGGGATTATTCATACCTAAAAAAAGAAATGTGCATATAGAAAGACACTTGAGAGAGAATGGGGATTTTTTTTCATGTTCCCATTTATATTTAAATTCAAAATTTCCTTTTATACCCCAAATAAATCAGCTTAACATTACTGAAATGTTTTTCTTTCAGCTAAAAAAAATAAATTCAATGTTTTTCAGACAATCCAGTGGTAGCCAGTTAATTGAGACTGGTCCAACAAAGCCATGATGGGTATTTGTTTCTGCATTTTACTGTCATTGCTATAGTATTTTTATATAATTTTAAAAGCTCAGAAATTCAACTTTGAAATAAATTATTGCAGTGTCTATGTCATTAAAAAAACCTACCAGCAGTTCACTGAGTTGTTCATAATCAAACATTTCATTTTCATACTGTTCTGCAAGTTCTTTACCCAAGGCAATGGCCTCTTCCCACATCTGTTGGAAAAAAAATCACAAAACAACACAAAGAAGCTGAATTACATACCTTGGTTAAACATCAACATTAGAATCAAATAAATCCAAATAAAGCAACCAAATGCATTTTGTCACATGCCTGAAAACACTGAGCATCTGATGTGCCAAAGAGCTGTGCTGGGGCTCGAAATGCCTCTATTAATGGAATCATGGAATTGTTTAGGCTGGAAAAGCCCTCCAAGTTCACTGAGCCCAACCATTCCCAGCACTGCCAAGGCCACCATGTCCCCAAGTGCCACATCCACATGGATTTTAAATCCCCCCAGGGATGGGCACTCCACCTGGGCAGCTGTGCCAGGGCTGGACAAACCTTTCCAGGGAGGAATTTTCCCAAATCTCCACCCTGAGGCCGTTCCCTCTGCTCCTGTCCCTGTTCCCAGATCCCAAATTCCCCTGGCTGTCCCCCTGTCAGGGAGTTCTGCAGAGCCACAAGGTCCCTCCTAATCCTCCTTTTCTCCAGGCTGAGCCCCCTTCCAGCTCCCAGCCCCTCCCTGGGCACACTCCAGCCTCCCAGTGACATTTTAGTCATTGAGGGCCCCAAAACTTAACACAGGATTGGAGGACAATCCCTGCCCTGCTCCTGCTGCCACTCCATTTCTAACACAACCCAGGTGCCACTGGCCTCCTTGGCTTGGTGGCACTCAGGGTGATCTGCTCCATGACCTTCCCTGGCACGAGATGCAAATTTACTGGATGCAAATCAAGTCAAATGATCAAAGAGCTTCAGAAGTGAAATGATTCCTGCCAGCCCATGCAGTAATGTGTAAACACAGCCAGTCCACGAAGAAACCCAGGACCCAAGGCTGGTGATTGATTATATTTCATAATCACCTCTCTTGCCCTCTAATATCTGTAATCTGTATTAGACAGGACAGGCAATTTGCAGATATTGCTTTGAACAAATACTCATTATATTTCCATTGGTTCTTCTTCTTCTCGTTCCTCAGCCATGAAATTCAGCAGCCGTCTCAAGTGACCCAAAGAAATTTAACAATATCCTTCAGCTCTTCAGAAGGCAACAGTCTTAATGAGGAGCAGCAAGAATGGTTTTAAATGCATTTTTCATTTGTTTTTTCCACTCCAAAGATAAAGAACCACTCAAACCCAAAAATATGCTTAAATTAGCACACCAGGCTATCTAAGATCAAACTTGATGATCGGCCTCTGCTGCTGAAATTTGGTTGGCATTGCTGACCTCACTTTATTTCAAAAATGAGTTTCAGAATGAGGTAGAAATGCAGATTTTATTAGCTTTCATCTTAAATTTCAATTCTCTGGCCACACCACTTCATTCTCCTCTCAGCATCAGGCCACAGGCTCCTTGCTATGGTGGAATTTTGAGGAGATCCAGCAGCCAGGAGCAGGTGGATGGGGAAGGGCTGAACACACAATTCCCCATTTTCCCCACAAACATCCACCTTTGGGGACAGGGAGTTTGGGATGAAGCACCACAACTTCCAAAGATGGTGGGAGGTGGATGCTGGGGAGAGAAGAGGAATGGTGACCTGGGGAAACCTTCACAACAACTGATCCCTGCATCCACCCCATAAAAATCCTTCAATCCCATCCTCTTTAAAGCACTGTGCAAATAAGAGATATTTTACATTCCAAAAACCCAAAAGCTCCCCAAACCACACAAATAAAATTCCACACTCAAAGCCCCAAAATCAGTGTCAGGTGAATTCTATTTGTCTACTGATCTGCAAGTTGAAATTGCATTGCTTAGTATATCAGGAAAACTTGGGAAAAAAAATAAGAGTTTTACAAAAATTCCTGGTTCTAGATGCTGATTTGAAAAATAACAATAAAACATTAAGGATGAATCCTCAGCAAGTCTTCACATGGAACATGCCTAAGTCACAAAAAGCAAGCTGGGTCTCACTGGTTCACTGTCCACCCCTGCTCCTCCTGGATAAAGGAGCCAATTTTCAATGGAGGGATGGACTGAAAGGTTGTCCTGGCAAACAGTGGGCATGGCTGGAAAGCAGCAGCTGGAGAGGCAGGGAGCTGCTCATGGTGCAGCAGATGAGGAAATGCAGAGGGAAAAAGTTCTGGGAGATCCCAGGGAAAAAAAGGAGAGAGATTTCTGCCCTTCAAGTAAAGACAAAATAAGGGCTAAAAACTGCACTGTGGGGCTGAGAGAGGGGAAAGGAACTTCTGAGCCCTGCAAAAAGCAGCTGGGAGCATGTTTGGACAAAGTGGTGACCTAATTTCAGATAAAAGAGCCATGAATGCTGACAAGGAGCAGAATCTGGTTCTTCATTAACCTTCCCTTGCAGCTCCTCGTGATATTCGACCCCTCCTCTTGATTTTATTTATTTCTCCAACAAGGTGCAGCACGTTATTTATCTAGGGAAGAAACTGGAATGAGCATGAGCTGCCTCATGTTTGTAAAGTGCCTTGAAGGTGAAAAATGCATCAGAAGGACTAATTACAATCATGGTAATGAGGGATCACGTCTGCAGGAAATTACAAGGCAGCCTGAACGCTCTGCAAGGCAATTTTTGCAAATGGAAGGATCTGAATGTTTTTATCCATATTATGGATCTAATCTAGCATGATGATACAGAGCATGTTCTTATTTTTAAACAAAAATTAATATGAATTTAAGAGTAAAGGCACAGTTGCAGAAAAAGGAGGACATTTTCAGGCACCAAGTGGAGTTAATTTTGACTCAGAAGGGAAATACAGCACCAATTTATAGGAACTGAACTAATATTCAGGTGCTTGTTAAGTCAGCAAGTGAAAGCTTTCAAAATCACTTAACCTTCCCTCATTTTGAGTGCCATTTTCTTCTGAACTTCAGTCATCCAGAACTTCTGCATATTTTCATTTCAAAGACAATGGTGTGACCATCACTTCCCTTATCCTGTTCCCTGTTTGTGTGCTCCAAATTTAACCAGCCCTTCTCCAAAATGAGACTGGAAATAAATTGAAGCCTGAATAATTTTTGATTTGCATCAACACTGTAAACAAACTGCCTTGGTTCTTCCCACTGACTCCTGGATAAGCACAGATGTGTTGCCAAACCATGTCTGGGAATGCAAAAATGGGTGGATTTAAATGGGATATTGGGCAGGAATTGTTCCCTGGGAGGGTGGGAGGCCCTGGCACAGGGTGCCCAGAGCAGCTGTGGCTGCCCCTGGATCCCTGGCAGTGCCCAAGGCCAGGCTGGAGGAACCTGGGAGAGTTCACAGATGTCCTTGCTTGTGACAGGTTGGGACCAGGTGACCTTTAAAGGTCCTTTCCAACCCAAACCATTCAGTGATTCTGAAAGCAGGCACATTCTGCCTACACATCACTGCCTATAGGTACCACAGCACTGCCACTGATTAAGTAACAACTTTAGCAGAATTAAATCTCCTTTGATTTTTTTTTTCACCTTCCCACCTTTTTCTGTCAACACCATAAACACCCCGGAGCAGAGGCTGCTTCCACTGCACCTCCTCTAGCCTGAACAAAGCCTTCAGATGTTACTGAATATTAACATTAATAATGGATTCTGTAAATGTTCCAGAGCCTGAAAAATGAATCCTCAAATTAAATGTGATCCAGATTTAGTTCATGTACAACACACAGACACTGATCACATAATCCCTGTGTTCTTCCTAGCAAGGAAGTGGAGATGAACAGGAGAAATCCAGACCCTGGAATCCTGGAATGATTTGGGTTAAAGATCATCTCCTTCCACCCCTGCCATGGCAGGGACACCTCCCACTGTCCCAGGCTGCTCCAACCCCAATGTCCAGTCTGGCTTTGGGCACTGCCAGGGATCCAGGGGCAGCCACAGCAAATCTGGACACCTGTGCCAGGGTCTCCCACCCTCCCAGGGAACAATTCCTGCCCAATACCCAACCTAAACCTACCCACTGTCAGCTTAGAGCCATTCCCTGTGTCCTGTCCCCCCATCCCTTGTCCCCAGTCCCTCTCCCTGGATCTTCTCTTCTCCAGGCTGACCAACCCCAGCCCTCTCAGCAGAGCAGCTTCAGATATCAGAACAACATTTGTTTCTGGCTTAAATTACTGGAATTCCTTGAAAATTTCTGTAAAAGTCAGTTTACAAGTTCTCCTGCTGACATTGTGTCACATTATTTTTAATGGAACACTTTCAAGTACTTTTTCTGTTGTACTCCAAATACATGATGAAAAAGGGATAAAGGAGAAAAGATTCTTTCCATTTTTGCCAGTCTCTAACTTTGTCCCTCTCCAGCCAAAATCTCTGTCTAGAGAAAGTCACCCACTTTTTGTTTTTCCTGCCTCTTAAAAACCTCACTGTGCTCCAACATCTCTGGAAATCCCAACTGTCCAGCTGTTCCTTCAGAGGAACAATGAGAAGTTGGATTGTGGAACTCAATTTCTTGAGTGCCCTGAACTCCAGAGGCCCAGGAGTCACTGAGGTTGGAAAAGGCTTCTAAGACCATCAACCATCACCTTGTTAAACAATAAACCCTGTCTCAGCTGTCAAATCCATGCCTTTTTTGAACAATTCCAGGGATGGGGACTGCACCACTGCCTGGACAGCCTGTCCCTCTGCTTGTCAACCCTTTCCACAAAGAAACTTTTCCTCATATCCAACCTAAACATCCTCTGGTGCCACTTGAGGCTATTTCCTGAACCTGGCTTTTCCCTCGTGCAGCTGCACCACAACACCTCCAGCATCACAAAAAACCAACCCAAAACTGGAGATCTTCCCCCATTCTCAGAGAAACAGGGACAGTGTGTCTGACACCCCCTGCACAACCTCTGAAAATGCAGCTGTTTCCTCCAGAGCCACTTTACTCAGGTGAGGACAGCACGGCTGCAGCCCAGGATCCTGATAAATGGAATCTCTAGTCTTGAAGGTCAATAACTCCCAATCTGCTGCCTCACAGATTTCCTGCCTTGGAAGCTTTCCCAGCTTTGCCCAGGACATGGCAAGTCTTCTGGAGAAATGAGTTGTACAGGGAGCTGCTACACAGGATTTGTACCAGCTACAACTCATTAATGGGAGAAACAATTTATCTGGAGAGGGTACCAGGGAGAGAGGCTGCTGATACTGGAAGGAAAATGCTTCTTTTATACTCAGGGGGTAAGAGAAATGTGCAGAGCCTGCATTTAGTTGTGCAGACACGAGCTGCAAATTGTTATGGGCAAGACTTTGCAGATGCAGGAGACCTTTTGTAGGGAAAACCCAGTGATTTAATTTATTTTTCAAGCTTGTTGGCCAGAAAGAACTACAGTGCTCAATTTAGTTTTTGAGGTTAATAGCAGCAAAGGAGGATCTCAGGGTATTTCTGAGCCCCTGCAGAGTTAATGGTCAGGAGCAGTGAAATAGTCTGGGATAAGAATATTATGGTGCCATATTCTGATGTGTGAGGGACTTGCTAAGCTGGTTAAATTTCAGGTAGTGTTAATTAACCAGCATGAAGGCTTAATAGTTTAAATAAAATGCTGAAACTCAGCATTTCTCTGTTGTTAGTACTGCATTCAAGATACAGCCAGGTTGGAAACTCTTTAAATAAATAAATATATTCATTTGGAACACAGCCAGACTCTGGATCCTCCCTCTCCCAAGACTCTCTCTGTCCCTCCCAGCTCTCAGGACAGCTCTGGGGCTGAGCTGGCCACCAGCCTCACACAGATTTTTGGCAGACAGGTGAATTTCACCACTCACTTGTTAAGATGGAAGAAAAAGCCATTTGATGTCATCCCATGAGCCAGAAAAAAAAGGCTTTTAAGCCAAAGCATGGCATTTGCTGTATAATTTCAGATATTTTCTATTCTGAGGCTGCTGTAAAGCAGTAAAAGCTTTTTGTGGGGAGGAGGGTCTGGCTGTAATGGACTTCAGTGGAAGATGGGCACTGAGGTGGTCTGTGTGTTTCCTGTTTAGG